>JARHVA010001216.1:2997500-3372500 GCA_037957365.1 Torreya grandis | reverse complement strand
ATATTTATAACCATTAATGTTTTAATATTTATGTAATTAAAATAAAATTGAATTTATTATTTAACGGATTTATCAATAAATCATATTGATTTATTAACTAGTAAAGATAATCTTAAAAAAATGTATAAAGTCTTATAATTTCAATTTAGTAGAAAAACAAAATAAATAAAATAGGAAAGGTCTAAAATGGAATAAAAACAAAAATAAAAGGGGGAAAGCCATGAAATAGATGAAAAGAAGTTTGCTATTAAAAAAATAAAGATATTAATAAAATAATGAAAAATCAAAGAAAAACAATGCTTTATTCATAAGAGTGAGTAAAGGATGTGGGAGAGAGTAAGCCAAAGGAAGGATGCAGGTTAGAAAAGAAAAAAGAGATTGGAGGCATGAAAACAAATAGGAAGGGCAACAAGGATACAAACAGGTAAGCAATGCCATTTAATTTTGACATGGATTAGTATACATATTTTGATTAATGATTAAGTATACATTATAAATTTTGTATCACTGTAATTGTTGTGTAATCCTCTATTCTATATGGGGTAGAAATGGTCTATCTCGATGTTGTATTGGTGTGAAGGATAACTAGGGATTAATGTCATTTGTTTAGTGTTTGAGCCCTGTCTATAATCTATACCATAAAATAGGTGTATGTTAGGTCGAGTATGGCGTGTGAATGCCCATCTATATATCTATGTCCATCGGGATTGATTGAGGAACTCTAGAGAGTTGGGCCCTTCTCCTCTATATAAAGGGCACTGACCATCCATCTAGTTTGTAGTTATCTTAGGATAGAACGAGGGTCCACCCTTATATATATATATGGTTGAGCTCATCGCAGATATATGTTGAGATGAACGAATCAACCAATCAAATCACACCAAAGTAAACTACATTTTCTTAGTACTTCACAATGCAAATAACCTATTAGCATTGTTGGTATAATTGTTACAACCAATGTAATACAAAACAATAATGGCATCATTGAACTTCATAATAATAACGGTGTCACTGAACTTCAGAATAATAATGGCATTACTAAACTTTGAAAGATAGAATGGTTGACTTTAATAATAAAACATGATAATTACTAACATACAAGAGAAACCACGATTAATATTGAACAGAGATCATATGACGTACTATGTTTATACTCTATTAACAAATTGATAACAAAGGGAAATAATAATGAGCTATAGACATCAATCAATTAATAATTTATACATCCCTATCATAATTAGGATGCATCCCTATATTAGGTGAAGTATATATCCTAATATCGATCATGATTATCACAACACGAGTATCACAACAATATTAGAACATGATTTACAATCTATACAGAGGGAATTGACTAAGCACAATTAATATTGATCATGCTTTGAGCACTGACCACTAGTTTAGATTCTACAACGATTCATCTTTTTAGAGCCAATAATTTATAATTCTGGTAGAGAATAACACATATGTAGTGGCTTAAGTACGCATGCATTCACTTATTTAAAACTAAGTAAATATTTATTAAAACTTCTGAAAACTTTGGAAGTTAATCTATATGTAGGGTGACTTAGAATTTGATGAACCATCTGCCCAAAACTAAAATTTGTAGGTTTAGCGGGGTGATTTTAGTTGCAGTATCCATATGACAACTCACTTTAATTATCCATATATTTTAGTGGAACATTACAAGTCAATGGTGGTATGAAGCTCATATAAAGGTACCATTCATGTAAGTATATATTTGTGCCACATATCTATATATGAAATTTAGAGATTCGTATTTACTTAGGTATACAAATATTAAATACTTACTATGAATGATATAAATTTATGGAATGGTATTAACATAGATAGTGATTGGTCATGGTAAATTTATATATAATATGATAAATTAATTCACATGTTTAATGAACAATGAATATAATGATATTTTATGTAAAGGCTATAAGTTTATAATGGCTATTATAATAGGGTCCGCCAATTATTTGTGGACATTTATCACAGATCCTCCACACCACAAAAATGGATTATAACTTAATAAACATGTGGAAATCTGGTATCACAACATATTTAGGAAAGATAAACATAGGATATGCCCAGTTGGTGTAGACTATATTTGTTTGCCTAATGTTTAGGATTAAAGAGCATTTAATTCTTGAAATTAATGTGACACATGATTTATTCTAAACTAAGTTTAGGAAGACTAATTACTTGAACAACCTGTGTGAGAGTTTGATGTGGGTTTAACATAAAAAGGATATGGCTGACCTATTGATAATAGTGACCGATTGTTACAATACAAAAAATTAATATCTTATAGTTGATTATTAGTATATTCTGTTAAAATATTGTTAAATCCTCATGAAACCCTTAGTTAGAGTTGTAAATGACTGTAGGGGTTCTTATAAAGTATTTATTGTTTTGAGGACTTGGGTTCAACACCTCCTATGGGTAGTTTATTTTATACAGGTGTATATGTACATTTAGTATGTATTGATGTGTGTCCATAATTCTATTAATTATTATAACCAAGTTAGTGTCTTCGGAGGAGTAGGACACCAACTACCTGTATACCTAGCCCCTAAAATAAATAAAAATGTTGAAGGAGAATCATAGTGTAAAATCCCTACCTTCTAGAGATCGTCAACTCACTCTGTTAGCAGTAAAGTTCTTAAGGATTAATGAAAACATAGGGAGTTCTTGATCATGAGGTATAAATGGACTTTGGTATTGTATTTCCTTATCATTTGAGTACTTAATAGGATGCATGGTATAATGTATAAGTACTCGTATATACGGATTTTACCCTTCGTTAATAGATGGTTAAAATAAGCCATTATGTGTCTGAAGGAATGAAACTATAACTATATTTAAATAGTCTTCTAGTAAACAAAATGAGATGTTTAAATGAATGACATAATGGGTTTATGAATTCTTTATTTCTCTGTAAATGATTGATTGACTATTAGTTATATGTGGATTGAATACTTGTGTGCAGTACATATTATGAGTGTTAATATGTATAAATGTTTGGTTATATTTAGCATATAACTGTGCATCGTGATACGTGTTTATAAGTTATATTTCTTAGAATGTTAGTATGCTATTTAAACTTAAGGTATACTCAGGTGGTATAATTTTGTACTTACTTGATTGTTATTTTTTATGTGGATCATTTGATTCTTGAAATCAGAAGTTTGGTTATGTGTATTTATGTAGTTGTGAACTATGATAGTATAGAATATCATAGAGTACTACAGTATAAATGTATGTTATACTCATATGGTACATACTATAATTGAAATATTCACACCTATGTTGATTGGTTTAATATATGCATGTTGGTTATTACTATGAATAACATGTTTTGTGATAATTGGTAGGACTATGTATATGCGTGAAAACAACCTTTGAGAGTTTAACGAATGCTATGATAGTATATTATTGTTTTCTGTGAGAACTATGACTTGTTTTGTCTAGTTTCTTGAATATAAGCTTGTGTTCCATGTAGTTAAGACTACTTTATTGTGATTGATTATGGAAAAATTAGTAGTTATGTCTTAAAAACAGTAGTCTATGGTAATATGGGTTATCATGGGGTGTAGAATGTTGGAAATAAATTATGTTATTTGAATCTGTAGTTAATTATGTAATTATCCAAGTGGTGGTATAAACTGTAGTCAAAATTTCTAGTATAGGATAGAAAATAATGTAAGATTCATTCATACGTTTGACAAAATAAATGTATGTTTTGGTTACTTCGATGTTTAACATGTTATATGAAGTCTTTCTAGTAGGATGTAAATTATATGAATCTTGTGGTTAAATTTTATTTGACCAGACTGCATACAGAGTAAGAAGTGAGATGGACTTCACTGGCTTACTAGTATCCCAATGCGAGATGAAGGTAGTCCGATCAAGTGGTGTGTATGAATTTGATTGATCTATAGATCATTATTATTTATTATTCATAAAACTTTTGGCCAAAGTATGTTTAGTGAGATATTATCATTTTATGAGTATGATTTACATGTTAGTGTAATATCTTGCAATATAATGGGTTTTCTATGATACACTACATGTTTAGTTTTAGAAATCATACAACACACAGGTACTTGCTTATCTCTCTGGATTCCCATGCCATCACTATCTACTCATCTGTGAAGGAAGGGCCATTCCTTGATGGGATTAGTGCGGAGGATTGTTGGTCTATGGTTAGTGTGGAAAAGTGCTCAAATGATGCTCTCTCTCCCCACAACAATACTAATTATCAAGATGACACTTGAGATTGCCTTAGATACTTGAGTTCAAGAACTATGCTCTGGGGAAGCCATGCATCTTATATGTACATTATATTGTATTATACTTATCATTGGATATTGTCATGAAGAGTTGTAACTACTTATTATTGTACATCAATGACAATAGTTTCTGTAGACTTACATCAGTTGTGGCTAAGTTAATATAATTACTTTTTATATATGCATTATGATGTGCTCTCATGATATTAGAGATCAATGCCATGTGATGTGTTATGCTTGTTTTCTTTTATCACGAGTTGAGTATCTCATATGGTCTTAGTAGATTCTCATGGTGTAATATATATTTGGTAAATGTGTTTAATAAAAAAAATCATGTATTTTTATGTCTAACCCAACGAGGTTGTTACATTTATATAAGATCTAAGGGTTTGGATGTGATATGAGATGTATAACCACTACAATACTTCTTATTATATTTTTACACATTCAAAGAATGGAATAATACTCTAATATGGAAGTGTGGAAGATGAAGAGACAATTTGTAAATTACAAGAATAGAAAACACTCACTTTGCAACTATTTAAATTCTCCATTTTGTTATTTTTTGGAAATGTTGATGCACAACTTTACAAAATAGAACTCACATTGTCAGAGTTGTGTGACATCAATGAAGAAGATGATCAAAGACTTAGATCCTCCTAGATTACCATCGTTATATAATAAGTTGATCAAAGACTTAGATCCTCCTAGATTAATTTCCCTTCTTTGAAAAGGAATGGTCCTCATTGCATACATTTTATGAAGAAGATGTGGAAAGTTCTTGTAAATGTGCACTTCGGTAAACCATTTTTTTGGGAAGGAACTTAAATTTATCTAATGATTTGAAAGAGAGGGATTTATTGTTATTTAGTTCGTTTGACCTTAACATCAATCATTTGATTCACTTCTATTGGAGTGTTGCAATTAGTAATTATCTCTACCTCTAAAGTGTCATGACAACATCCAAAGTGTTTAATGATGTTAGGAAATAATGGCATGAGATTTTTGTATTTAAGACTAGATGTAGACCAAAGTAAGAAGGTATATTGAGCTTAAAACTATTATCTCCAACTTGTTTGGTTATAGTTTAGGGCTTGTGCCAAGGTGAACAAAGCTTGTAGTAAGGTCCTATGAGTCTTTCATTTTGAAACTAAAGCCATACTTGATCATCAACTTGAAAGGTCTATGACACTCAATACTAATCATGGTGTTACTTTTAATTATCATAATTATTATTATACATAACGGTCTATACTTGTTCTTGAAAGTGAGCAATGAACCTAACAACTTTGTCAAATTCCTTTTGAGTCGAAGGAGTTGCTATTATTTATGGTGGAGACATAAGATAAACTACATCAATGAGTGCCAAAGGTTGGAAACTGAAGAAAACATGAAAAGGGTTGTGTCATGTAGAGTTGTACAAAGCTATGTTATAACCATGATGAATGAAAGGAATACTTCCACCCATGTGCATTACTTCCTATAATTGTACATTCTAAGAATATGCACAATCATCCTTTTTACCACTTCTATTTTTCCATCAGTTTGGGAATGGAACTTGATAGACTTGTAAATTTTTATGTCCATCATAAACCAAAGTGATTTTCAAATATTTCTTAAGATTTAGGCATATGTTTCAAAGATGATGGCGGATGGTAATCCAAAATGAATCCATACATTCTCAAAATATAATTGAGTTGTTTATATAATCAAGATTAATACTTACAAGGTGCATTAATTTGATTCTTTGATAATCTCTCAAATACTACATAAACACAATCATTACTATGCTTGGTAGTAGGACAACTTGTAAGAAATTCTATGGAAATAAATTCCCAAGATTTAGTCATAACTGGTGAAAGTTGTACATACTTTGCTTCTTATTTATTGATTTGATTGCGATCAAGCACTGCATGATTTGATGTGTTTGGAAACATCATGCCTAAGGTATGGCCAAAATATATACTTTCATATTACTACTAAGTTATTTTCAACTTCAAAGTGTCCCACAACCTTGCTGAAATGATCTCACATATTATTTTATGCCACTTTATCTTGTGTGGTACACACAAGTGTCCAAGGTGATATAAGAGTCCATCATGTAAGTAGTAATTTATAATTGACTTATATTTATGTAATGCCTAATATATTTCTATAAATTTTGCATCAGATGTGTATAACTATGACCAAGTGTATGTTTCATGTCCACATGCATCAAACATGGTGGGGAGAGATTGAAGTGAAGGTCGACTCAAACATCAACTATTGGATTTACACTTACCTTATTATACGTGATGCTCAAATGGAATTTTTAAAGATATGAATACCATTATTTATGGTGTTTTTGGTGTAACTTGTTATGGGTTTTCAGAAGCTACAATTGATTGTGATTTGTGTGGATCATACTCTTCTTTCTCAATATGTAATGTTTATGATTCTCATATGCTTATATAATGGCACACAATTCTTGATCATATATGGGATATTTCCTTGTCATAACAGTGATTTTTTTTGTAAGTGACTCGATGAAAAATTTGAGTGAGGAGTACTCCAAGTACATGTTTAGATGCATCAATCTCTATCTCAAATGGTTGATAAAGATCAGGGAACGTGAGTAATGACATAAAACAAAGTCTACATTTTAATTATTCAACTCTTTTTTGTTATGTGGTTATCCAAGTGAAATTTTCTTTAAAACCACCTTTTGTAACTTGGTTTAGTGGCCAAGTGATTTGAGAAAATCAAGTACAAATCTCTTGTAGAAATTGGTTATTCCCAAAAAGTTTCAAATCTCTATGAGGTTCTTTGGTATAGGCTATTGTTAGATAATGTGGATCTTGGTTGAATCCCCATGAAATTCGTATATGTAAACAATGTATTCTAGATATTATAGTTCCTAAATGGAAAATGAACAATTATCCATGTTTGCACATATCTTTTACTGCCACAAAATGTGAAACACTTATTGAATATGACACAAACATTCATCACAAATTTTGCTAAAAAAACTAAGGAGTCATCAAGGTAGACCATGACAAGTGAAGTTTTGAATCGTTAGTGGATTTTATTCATAATATATGTTAATGTCATAGGTGCATTAGTTAAGCCAAAGGGCACAACCAACAACTCAAAAAAACCTTCCTTGGATTTGAAGGTCTTTTTCCAAATGTTTGAGGGTTCAATATGAATATGATGGTACCCAAAAATTAAGATCTGTCTTTGTAAAAAACTTGGTGCTATGGAGCTGGTATAAAAGGTCCTCTATTTTGGGAATATGATACGAGTTCTTCACATTGATCTTGTTAATAGATTTGTGATCTATGCACAACCTCTATGTGCAATCCATCTTTGGTGCAAGCTTGGTTGGGTTACCAAAAGGCATTGAGTTGGACCTAGTGTGTCCTTTATACACAACTTCATGGATCTACTACTTGATCTCCTCATTCTCTAAGAATGAATGGAAATATAGAGATGCATTAAGTAGAGTTAGTCCTAGAGTCCTAGTAACAAATCAATGGTATGCTTTACTGCTAAATGCATAAGAACTTATTTATGGGATTATCATATATATTGTATTCTTCTATCATGTTGTTTAACTATGGGGTGTTTGATGAAGGAGTTAGTGTGTCCTTTATACACAATTTCATGGATCTACTACTTGATATCCTCATTCTCTAGGAATGAATGGAAATATAGAGATGCATTAAGTAGAGTTAGTCCTAGAGTCCTAGTAACAAATCAATGGTATGCTTTACTACTAAATGCATAAGAACTTCTTTATGGTATTATCATATATATTGGATTCTTCTATCATGTTGTTTAACTATGGGGTGTTTGATGAAGGAGTTATGGTATGAATTTGGATTGCAGGGATGTTATTACATTTAGGTATCATCATTAAGAGTATAAATATCTTGCTATAGGTGACTAGTTTTTACACTACTTGATGTTAATGAGTGAAAGCTTAGGAGCCACTTTTGGTATGCAGTATATGTTGTCACAAACATCTGTAACAACATTTATGGGATTTTATTAATAGATTGTGTGCTAATGAAATATATATTTTAACCAAAATAATATATCACATACCTCAAATGGCACTACATCAAAAAAGACTGTCTTGAAAAGGTTTGATTTTGTACACTATGTGACACTAACGAGTGGCTTGTTTCTCATAGCTTGAGTTAAACCATACAATGAAGTATAGTTTTGGTGAGGTGTTAGTGGCAACTTAAATATTCAAATTTATTCAAGATAAATCATGTTCTTATAACTTATATTGTCAATAATTAAGTGTACATACTATCCAGTTACTCATAATAATTGAGAGTGGAACAATTTTTCTACTTCGCCTAAATCTAGATTGGAGGAAGAGGCAATGTTTATGATACTTACCATAACATTAGGTTTAGATTTCATGATTTTCTTGCCTTTTTAAAGTGATGCATAGGTAGTAATTCTAGTTGTGCAAGTACAAATTTCATGGTGTGTAATTCTACATGTGGTAATTGAACTGTGAACTGTGCACCATTTGCCAGTTTTGGACAACTTATTTTGATTATTTGGCAGTGTTTTTTTTCTTCTTGTGATGGTTTGAAGGGCCATTTCCTTCCTTTTAATTTTTGCACAAGGAGGGCACATGAGTGTCCAAAAATATATGTTAATCATGTAAAAAAATGACAGAAGGGATATCTAAGATAAATATAGCGAATAAATATTTATCCTAGTGTAGAAGTAATTAGTTCACCTTAAACTTGGAAAATTGTAATGTGAAATAGATAGATATAGAGATACGTACCTGATTTATAATTTACCTAAGTTCTAAAAGTGATTGATGATGCTAAAAAATAGGTTTTGGCATAGTGCATAATAGCCTCTATAAATTAGATAGTGATATGTGATGATGACTAATTTTAGACTATTCTGAAAAGGGTAGTGACCTAAACCAAAATCTAAAAATGATAGGCTAACATGAAAATGGTCAAGAAAGTCTCAAAATGGATTTGTAGATCCCTTATGTTATTTTTTTTTAAAACCCTTCAAGAATTAAAAAAGTCCAAAATCCTTTCTCTAATGGCTAGAATGATACATGAAAATGTCAGAATTTCTTCTCATTTGATGTAACCACAATTTGCCAAAATATCTAGCAATACACCCACGACTAAAGGAAATAAGTAGAGTTGATGGTTTAAACCCCTTAAGTGGGGCTTGCTCTACATATCATGCATGATTGAGAATCAAGGCTCATGTAGTTATATTCATTTGAGTTACCCATCCAAATTGAGAGAAAATTCCATCTCCTCTCCCTATGATAATCAATAATGTTATATGTTCTAATGCAATCCTCTTGGTACAAGTTGTTAGGCTAAGAATGGATGAAAATAAAATAACATGAATTTGGTGCAAACTAGAGTTATTTAATTTTATTAACGAAGAGTTATTATAATATTTATAGCCAAACATGTGACTATTCACTTCGTATTCAAAGAAGACTATTCAACTTCTTATGGAGACTATCTATCTACCACTACAAGACAAAATCTCCCCTAAAATTACTCCTAGGATTATAAATATTATTTACAATAATATTAAATCCTCCCCTTAATTTGTAGGAGTTATTATACCATGATATTAGGGTTTATTTCAAAACATACAATGATTTTTCTAGTTTTCACACTTTGTGCTCTTGGTTGTTTACTATAAAACATCCAAGATGAGGCATATACACTCTCTCTTTGAGATCACCATTCAGAAATGCAATTTGATGTCCATTTGATGAAATTTTCATCTCTTGTGAGTTATCGAAGCCAACATGGTTTGAATGGTAGTCCATTTCTCTATTAGGGCAAAGGTTTCATTGCAATAAATTCTTTGTTTTTGAGTAAATCCTTTTGTGATAAGACTTATTTTATGCTTTTAAAAGTGAGCCATTTGCTTTGTACTTGTTTTTAAATACCCATTTCTAGCCAATAGGTTTATGGTTGATTGGAGGTTTAATGAATTTACAAGTTCCATTTTTTACCAACACATCATACTCACTCTTCATTGTTGTTTTCCATGCATCAAGGTTTTTCACTTGTTTGAAAGAAGTGGGTTTAGAGTCAAAAGCAACATAGAATTCTTCCAGATGGTTTTCCAAGGCAAGCTTTTCTATCTTATCTTGAATTTAATTTAGGAATTTATCTAATTTTTATGAGACTATATGTGCACTTATAGTGCCTATGTTTCCAACCTCATCAGGTCTGACATCTTTCAATGTTTATTTGGCTAATTTTGGTATCTTTTTTTGAGTAGCTTACATAATCATATGTGTTTCATTTTGTTGATTTGAAGTACCTTCCTTTTTTGGCATCGATCTATCCTCTCATTAAGTTTAACTTTCTTCTGTAGGGGAAGTGTCATTTTAAATTACAAGAGTTGACAAAGATTCGACTATTTTCCAATTAGGGGTTCCCCCTTCATAATGTGGAATAGTCATATCAACCTCCTTTAAAACATCAAATTTGGCATATTTATCAAGTCGATTCAATTTTTTACTAATGTTTGTTATGTCCTTTATAGTTTCACAAAATATAACATCTCTTGTGATGAGAAATTTATTTCTATTCTCATTAGCTAGCCTGTATGCCTTTGAGTATCCCAAAAACATGCATTTATGACTCGTGTCTTCTAATTTGTTCCTTTTCTCCTAGGTAATCAATGCATAGTAAGTGGATCTAAGAATATTAAGATGTATTGAATATATATGACCACAACATAATTCATATGGAGAATTCATTTGCAGGACTACTGATGGTGACCTATTGTGGAGGCATACTGATGTTTGAGATGCTTTTTCCCAATAATATAGATATACCCCTTTACCTACAACATAGTCATCAAAATTCTATTCATCCATTCAACTAATTTATTATGTTGAGGAGTGTAAGGTATTGTTAGATTATTATTAATTCCATTCTGCTTGAGATAGGTTTCAAACATCTTTGACATGAATTCACCACCATTGTTAGTCCTGAGTGTCCCCATGTGAGATTGAGCTTCATCAATAGTTGAATTTTTTTGAAATGTTTTGAAGTGATTCTTCAAAAAATATATCCAAGTCATTTTGTTGTGGTGATAAATGAACAACATGAAGTAATTATGACCACCAGTAGAAATAATTGGCAAAGAACACATATCAGAGTAAACCAAAAAAAATGTCATGTCGGCTTTTTATTATTAATTTTAAAATGGTTCTCTTTTGTGTTTGGATAATATGCAAACTTCACACTTTTCAAGTTTTGGGATAGTTTCAACAAGCCTACAACACCATTTTTTTCATAGTACAAATACTAACATAATGTGTGTGCCTAAATTTGACATACTAAAGAAGAATTGTTGGCATTCCTTCTTCAATGAGATAAAAAAAAGTGCTAACCCATGAGTTTAGCAATTTTCCTTCCTCACATCTAGTTATAACAATTGTATTATCACATTTCCTTATGATATTCACTTCTCCATCATCCATTATAATGGAGTGGCATTTTTTTTAAATGAGCACAAGAGACAACACATATCTTTTCAACTAAGGAAGGTATAGTTCATTTTAAAGAATGATGTTTGGAAGTCCTAGCGACTTGAGTCAAATTGAACCTTTGCCTTGAGGTCGCAGACATGTTTTATCTGCCAAAAAATAATGGCTGATAACATTATTCATGAAATTATTTAAATACGTCCCTTCATAAAGTCATATGTTATGTGGCACTAGTGTCTAGAACCCAATAATTATCCTATGTGGAACTCTTTTAGGCATTAAATGCTTCAATCAGAGATGAAAAACATACATTCACAAGAGAACTGAGTTGAATGTGGTTCCAAGTTTTTATTCTTATCCTTTTATGATTTTTATACTTTGTAGGATTCAATTTTTTCCCATGATGTTTTACCTTCATAGGTCTCATAACTCTCTTTCATTTCACAATGTTTTCAAAATAAATGTTGTTTGTCATTTTACTTTTCTTGATGTTGACTATTATTTTTTTGTATTTGTCACCTAGCCCTTTGTTTTTACATTTGCCTCTATCATTTACTACATTTTTTGAACAATTACCCTTTTTATTAGCATAACAAATGCTTTATCCTATGGAATCTATTGGCTACTATGCCCTTAACCTATAGTGCATCTAGGGATATGTGTGGCTGACTTTTGGATTACACAACTTCATATTATCTTGTTACATTTCTCAATGTTTTTAGTATGGTCAACCTATAGAATAACCAAAACTAAGTAGAGTATATATAAGAGGTAGTCATTAGTATTTTATAATCATATTATGAATTTTATTCTTATTGCATTATTGTGGAGGTTGCCCCCTCGAAATGGCTCAATCATAATATTCAAGTATTCTACTCTTTCACCAATGTTATTATGGGTATGTTTATTCTATTCTTAATTCTATGATATATAATTCTATTATTTTTAAATCATCTAAGTAATTTCATTACAAGTGGTATCAGAGTTTTTATTTGGACAAGTTTTTATGGCACAATTTTTTTGGATATGAAATCTTGAGCACTAGTCTGGATTTTTTTTACCTTGTGTGAATTAACAGTCAGTGGATTCATCTTTGTGAGATGATCATAATGGTATCTTCTACTGGTACACTTTTTTGGACTAGAAATTTTCACCTTTGGTACACATTAATAACTATTAGATTTGTCTTGGTGAGATGCTTGTAATGATGTATTCCACTAGTACACTTTTTTGGGGACTAAAACCCTCCTAGGGTTTGTGCATGGTTGGCCCAAACACTCATGGATGTGGGAAAGTGAAATAAACTCTAAAAAATAATTAAAAGGACTACATAGAGTCTAAAGTTTTTTATCCATGTATTTTAGAGGTAGTTCAACAACTTAAGTTAGAGTTGTAGGGCATGGTAGAAAGAGATGATTTTAATACAATTAAAATGGATATCATGGGGTTGAGAGGGGACTTGAATGGTGTGATGGATCAATTACAATAATCAACTGGGAAATTGGCCAACTTATCATCTCAACCACTACAAAATAACCCTTCACCACTTTAGTTTGGTTCTCCTCCTCCAAACAATCCCAACACCAATCCTGGACCTAAGCCAATGTTGCCCAAAATGGACCTACTTAAGTTTGATGGTAATGATCCACTCACCTAACTCACTTAAATTTAAAATTTATTTTATATAAATTAAACTCCATGTTCATAAAAAGTGGTCATAGCCTCTCTATATCTAGAACTTGAGCTATTCATTTGGTATCATTGGTTGCATGCTCAAAATAAAAATAAGGGTGTCCTAGTTTCATGATCGATATTTTATGAGGAGTTGCAACTCCATTATCACAACAATGTCTCTAAAAACCACTTCAGTCAATTAACCAAGCTACACCAAATAGATATTGTAAAGGATTAAATTCATCAATTTTAGAATCTCTCCTTACATGTGGTGGACAATCACAAAGAAAAATCTAACTGACCTATTTCTAGGTGGCCTCAAAGATAACATCTCAGTAGAGGTTTGTATGTTTCATCCAACTATATTTGAATCCATACTAAGGGAACACATGATTGAGGAAAAAGAGATGATCAGATGAAGACCTTTCACTAATGTGTGTGAATGTACCTTCCTATCACCATCATTTCTACAACCTACTAGATTGACACCTGAGCAAGTTGAAGAAAAACATGTAAAAGGTTTGTGTTTTGGATGTGTTAAAAATGGAGCAAAGGACATTGATGTGCTAAAAATAAGTTGTTTTATATTGATGGCACCAATGAGGAGGAATAAGATGATGAGGCTTCAGGGGTAGGTTTGGAAGACCTTGAGGATGAATCTAAAGATTCTCAATCGACTATTTCTTGTCATGTAATTTTAGGCATTAGTACTCCTTAAATTATTAAGCTAGGAGGGGGTTTCTAAATAAATAGAAGGTGATTATGTTAATTGACTCTATGAGTACACATAACTTCATCAATAGTAAGTTGGTTACTCATTTGAATTATTTCATTTACCGAGATCCATAATTTTAGGTTATGATTATAGATGGTGGTATAGTTAACTATTCTAGGAAATGCCATAGCATTAAGCTTGATATGGGAGACTAATTGATAGATTCCCCTATGTTTTCTATTTTCATGGAAGGAGCTAAAATTATTTTAGCTGTGCAATGGCTCATCACTTTGGGCACTATTGAGATGAATTTATAAGAACTATTCATGAGGTTCCATTCAGACTGTAGAACTTTTGAACTACATGGGTTACATGCTAAATATCCATAATTAGTTGGAACTAGATGATGAAGATTATTAGAAAATGTGTAGAAATATTTGTGGCATGCTTATTTTCCATAGAAGTTTAACCAACCAAAGAGTTTACACATCCTAATTTGAAAAGGTTGTTGGATGACCATTATGTTGCTTTTGGTGACATGCCAACATTACTTCTTCCAAGTCATGTGCATGATCATGCCATCAAGCTCATTCTAAGAAGTAAACTACCCAACATTAGACCCTACTGATATCCATATGCCTAAAAGAGTGAAATGGAAAAGATGGTATATGAGATGTTGGAGGTAAGAATCATTTGACATAGTCAAAGTGAATATTCCTCCCTAGTGGTCATGGTGCAGAAAAAGGATGAAAGTTGGAGGATATGCCTAGACTATAGAGAACTCAATAGTACACCATCAAAGATAAGTTTCCTATTCTAGTAATTGATGATTTTATAGATGAATTACATGGTGATGTTTAGTTTACCAAGTTATACCTTCACTTTGGGTATCATTAGATTCACATCTACGATGAGGACATACCTAAAACAAATTTCAAAACTCATGAAGGCCATTATGAATTTATGGTCATGCCTTTTGGCCTCACAAATGCATCTTCTATATTTTAGAGTTTGATGAATACTTATTTAAAGCCATTTTAAAGAAAGTTTATATTAGTACTTTTTGATGATATCTTCATATACAACAAAAATTGGGAGACCATTTGAAGCATGTGAAACATGTACTTTCTGTTCTAGAACAACATCAAATTTATGCCAAACCTTCCAAATCTGATTTTGGTGTCCAAGAGGTGGAGTAGTTGGGTCATTTTGTTTCACATGAAGGAATGAAAGTTGATCCTAAAAAATCCAAGTGATGATGGAGTGGAAGGTTCCCAAGACTCTCAAAAACCTTTGAAGATTTAGAGGGTAAAATGCTTACTATCACAAGTTTGTCAAAAATTATGGTAGCATTATAGACACACTCACCTCTTTGTTAAATAAAGACTCATTCCATTGGTTTGATTCAACTACCAAGGCATTTGAACAGTTTAAAATGGTTATGTGCACAACTCTAATTTTGGCTACTCCTAACTTTTGAAAAACTTTTATTATGGAGTGTGACGCATCAAGGTATGGCATGGGGGTTGTACTTACACAAAAAGGAAAACCACTAGCATTTGAAAGTAAGCAATTTAAGGAAAAAAATTAACTCAAACCAATCTATGAAAAATAGATGATGTCTATTCTATATGTAGTGAAGTAATGGAGAACTTATATGATGTGTCATCACTTTTAGGTAAAGACTGATCATGATAGCCTTAGATATTTTTTAGAATGACAATTGTCATTTGAAGAGAAATAAAATTGGGTGACTAAAATGTTAGTCTATTATTTTGAAATCTTGTATAAGAAAGGAAAAGAGAATATGGTGGTATATTCCCTCCCATGATGAGATGAATCAGTTGAGGCATTGTTATATGCCATGACCATGTGGTAGGCAGATTGGATAGAGGAAACAAGATATGAATGGGAGAATGATAGTGCTAGCAAGGAGTTGATTCAAAATCTTAAGTAGGGTTCTAACAAATTTAAAAAATTTACATGGAAGCAAAACACATTATGGTATAAATATAGATTATACCTCTATAAACATTCTCTCCTCAAACATAAAATTCTTCAATAACTTCATGCCTCTCCACTTAGAGGTCACTCTACATTTTTGAAAGGATATCATAAAATCAAGTAAGATCTCTTTTGGGAAAGAATCAAGGCAGATGTCTAGAAATATGTGGCTAAATGCATGGGTATTCCAACAAAACAAAGGTGAAACCATTAAAACCCCAGGTCTTTTTCAACCTTTATCCATCCCTAGCCAGTGTTGGGAGGAGGTTTCCATGGATTTCATTATAGGGTTACCATGGTCTGAGGATAAAATGTTATCATGGTAGTTGTGGATCGACTCACCAAGTATGCTCATTTTTTTTCCTTATCACAACCATTTTTTTCAATATAGTAGCTTCTAATTTTCCCAATAGAGTTCAAAACTTACATGGTACTCCAAAAATCATTGTAAGTGACCAAAATCCCATATTTATTAGTAATTTTTAGGTTAAATTATTTGCATGTTTGGGCACCCAATTAGCTCATAGCTCATCCTATAATCCTAAATATGATGGACAAATAGAGGTTATTCTAGACACCAAAATCGTGTCTACCCCTTGGTCGACTCTCCCCCTTGGTCCCCTCGATCCACTTCTACACATTCCTAACCCACACACTTATTAATTTAAAATAATAACTTATTTTAAATTAATAACACCTCCCTTGACACCTCATCCATGACACCTCACCTTTGGACACACCCCGCCTTGGATACCTCCCCTTGGATGCCTTCCATCACCCTATGACCAATTTATGACCTATTTCAACCCTCCCACTAACCTCTCGCGCTCATTTAAACTTGCCTTCGATCGTTTATCAATGACAATTAACCTTGGCAGTTGGAAGAATGGGCAAAAGGCTAATTTTAGCCTTTTTCCCATCTTCTAGCCGCCAACGTCGGTTACCATTCGGCCGATGTTGGTGGGATCACTGACGTCGGTCGCTTAAAACAACCCGAAGGCAAATTATCTTCCCCCTGGGATGCTAAATCATAGTTGGGACACTAAAATTATAGACCTGAATCACAACGCTGGTATTCGACCTTTCTCTCTCTCTCTCTTAGACGCACACCAAGCATCACAGGCTATAGGCACTCTACAAAAATAGCTCCAGACTTTGGGTTAAAGACATTGTAGGTACATCAGCCGCATCAACAATAAGTCTTCTACACTCTTTCTTCAGCAAACTAGAGCTAAGTATTTCTTCTGCCCTTTCTTTTTAGTAGTTTAGAAAGCATCAGTGATTAGTTCTCTTTTTACTATTTCTAAGTACTGTAAACTAGACCAATCTTGACATTCTTCTTGGAGAGGCTGAGAGGCCTTCCCCATATCCCTACTCCCTTTTGACAACCTATCCTTTACTCCTTATCCCTCCTAAGACCCTATCTATTGCTCTGCAACCCTGCACAAGCTCCCACAGACATCCCAGTCCATTTTGTTGATCACAAGCAGACCAGAAACTCATCCAAGGCCATTGCCCAGTCTGACATCGACCATTGCCTCTATCGACATCGGCAGACTAATTGATGTCGACAACATTAATCAACCAATGACGGTAGACTAATTAGCATCGACGACTGTGGAAGACCAACAACAAAATATAGGTACACATTGTCTCTATTTTTTTTGCTTAGTATTTCATTATTTATCTTTATCTGACATTATTTTATCAACTAGTGGACTGTCATCCCTCAAGGAAGTCTTTGCACTTCTGGGATCGAGCTTTTGCTTGGCAGTCCACCTTATCTCTATCTTACAATCTCTGTGTTTGAGTCTCTTTCCTCTATAGGTGTCATCCTCCACAGCCAAAGAGGAGTCCCTTCAATTGTCTGGATAACGGTGCGTAAACTTCATCAGAGTACGTATAAACCCCTGACCATTACTTTAGTTTCTTTCATCTTTTGAATGTAGAAAAGCAAAAAAGAGTTAGAAACATTCTGGCATGCCCGGTGGGACCCTAGGAGTTTTCCTTGGGTTCATACTTTTTCTTCTAAAAGCAAACATTCATATAGGTGCATTAGATCTCTTCTTGCATCCTTTTCTTCTATCTCTTCTGAAAAGACACCATTAGCAAAGTTAAAAAGAATCCTTCTTTTTCTTCTTGTCACCTTTCCTCCTTGCATCTTAGAGTAGTGAAGTTCATACTCTTAACCTTTTCTTAACTTGTTTGCATCCGAACACACATTTCAATTTGGGCTTAAAATCTTTTGCATTTCATCTTTGTTTGAATGCATACTTAGCTCTCACATCTAGTAATTAAAAACCACATTATGAATAAATTGTAGCACACTTATGTTACATGACCAGATCACTTTCACAAATCAAACATATAAACATACCTGAGACAAGGTTCGACTAGGATTTCATCACCTAGCGGATACCTTACCCTTCCTGGTAATCCCACTTGGACTTCACTACCAAGGGGAGAGCCCACTCTATTCTCTGGCAGAGTATAAACTCTAGGGGAAGTATATACTGGCTAAGCGACCCAACTTATCTTTGGGCTCATGAAGTGAGGGGAGCTTGCTCCTTAGCACCAGGCCACGTACGAAACCTAACACAGATCTTGAGCACCAAAACTAACCAAAAACCAACCTTAGACTGCTTCTTCTAGGACTCGTTCTAAAAGCCAACTTCCCAAACACACTCTAAGGCATAAGCCAACATGATTCTAAAAGTTTATTCTTAGGATTTAACGTTTAGAGTCTACTTGTCTTCATCTACTTTTCTATTTTTATCTGGTTTTTTGAGCTAGTAAGGACATTTTCTTCTTTCTTCCAAAAACTTTCAAATTCTCTGAGTTTTTGGAAAAACACAGTAACCAACATCAATTTTTACACCAACATCAGCAACCATCTTCACCGGCATCGATTATCTAACCGACATCAACAACCTATTTCCCTGACATCGGTTTTTACACCGACGTCGGTCACTGTCAAAATCTTCATCCAAAATAGTAGGCTTAAAACTCAACTTTCTTGCTGTTAGACACACATTCTGAGTTTTTGAAACTGAAAAAACATAGTTTCTAAAACCTGACCCTTTTTGCCTTGAATGGTTTTGACACGTAGTCAAACCAAGACTCTTGTTGACCACGCAAGGCAACAACCACTTCCACCTTTGCCTTCCATAACTAGTCCTCTAATGGAGTATCATTCAGAGACCGAACGAACTCCTACCCAACCAACCCCGACTCAACCCCCTATTGTTCTCGAAGGGGATCAAGACTTTGAGAGGTTCCTTGACCTCAATGTCAAGGCCCTTCAACACTATCTCACGAGGAGTCGAACGTGAGACTCTTTAGGCAACCCAATTTATGGGATGCCAACCTCCTTAGTTGAGATGACAGTCATATCAATAGCATCTGTAGTCCAACCCATAGACACCTAGGCCGTTGCCTCAACTAATAACCCATCCATGACTAATCTTCAAAGTGTGGCTTCTCCTTCTATCTTTGGGCCCACTTCCATTGGGGTTTTGGCCTCCCATCAACTGCAAACTATCCAACAAAGTTCTACCCCTTTTCAAAACCTAGTTGTCTCCATCTTGCCTACTCTTGCACCCATCAACACCAGGGTGGCTACTCATCCTTTGGCTAATATCACCACCATCCAACCACCTCTGGCAACATCAAGCCTAGTCATGCCTTCTACCTGCATGACACAACCACCCCTGGCTTCAACTTCTGTCCCTATGACTAGTTATCAATATGTTGCACCTATACAAGCGCAACCAACTATGTCATACGCCCCTCCTAATACCTTCCAAGTGCCTTACAACTTAGGGGGTGCCCCACCTGCAAATTCATCAACTGATCTAATCAAAATGTTGATGGACAAAATGTCTAATCTTGGACCTCAGTTTCAGGTTCAAGAAATGTCCTTTCATATGACCAAATTTGTAATGAACCCATTCATCCCTCAGTCCCAATCCGGCCATATCCCAGTCAGTGGGAACTTCCCAAGTTTACTCGCTTCCAGAGTAAGGAAGACCCACAACAACATCTATGAGCATTCAGACATGCTTGTTATCTTATAGCCCATGATGATGCGTTACTGCTATGCACATTCCCCATGTTGCTTTCTGGTGCTGCCCTCGATTGGTATAGCTCTATTACCAGTCACTCCCTTTTCACATTCACCCAACTGGCTCAACTTTTCCTTGACCACTTTTCGATCAATATCACCAAAAAGGTTTCAATCATGGACCTATACTCTATCAGATAGTTTGACGACGAATCCATAGTCAATTTTATTGCCCATTGGAGAGGCTTAATCAACCAACTCTCATTTTCTTTACCTCAACTTGAGCTCATATATCTCTTCTCTAGAGCGTGTACCAAACACATTTCATCTACCTTGCGGGTCCAAACATTCCACACATTTGATGAAGCTTTCACCATGGCCAGGAAGCTTGAACTCCACGCTGTCAAAGAAAATAAGGTTAAATTGCATAGTAAAAACCCCAACACAAAATCAAATGACCCTTCTTCTTCCCACTCCAAATTTAAGGGATCAGTAAACACTGTGGTCATTAGATCACCATTTTCAACAACAACCAACCAATCTGAACCTTTCACATCTCAAAGCATCGCCAAATAATTCCAACAACGGTATATACAACATCAGTATACTCCTATAGGAGAATCATACGCTTCCATTCTGGATAAACTTGTCAAATAGGGGGTCCTCAATCTCCCTCAAATTTGACCACCTCAATTTGACCCCGTAAAAGCCATCCCTACATGGTATAGGGAAAATGACTTTTGTCATTATCATCATGTCAAAGGCCATGACATAAACAACTACAAAACCTTCAAGAACATTATCCAAGACATGTTAGATAAAGGTGATCTAGTCTTGGATAACTCGAACGTGCCACCCAATCAAAACATAGACATTTTTAACCAACCTTTTCTTAACCATCCCCCTAGCCAAAACAACGTGCAGACCATGACCGATGACTCCCAAGAGCGTAATATACACACAGTCAACACGGTCTTGCCTCTTATGCCTAACTAACCTCTCTCACAGTCTGAAGAGGTTAGCCCACCCATTGGTCCATCACAGGAAGAAGAGCCTTCTTCTCCCACTTCTCTTCCACAGGTGGAAGAACCTTTTTCTCCTATTAGTTCTCCATCGACCTCTTTTATATTGGAGGATGCTTTGACCATACCAGCGTCGGTAGCCTCGTCCTCATCCTATCTATCATCAATGGGGGATCATAATTTTCTTGCACCTCGACCACACGCCGAAGCCATGACCATCCCTACACTTTGCCCTCTTAAAGAGCCACAATCTCCAATCCCTTCTCCGTCGAGAGAGGAACTCACCACCTCACCTACTTCGGTTGAAAAAGATCCAGTGAAGGTAGACTTAAACCTTGCCTCACACAATAGTAGTCCTCGCACTAAACCAAAGAAGGCTACTAAACCATGTCAGAGAACTCCTCCCCCACCATCATCACTTCCCTCCATTTTGGGCCCACACCCAGCCACCTTAATAGGAGTGCTTCCTACTCCGACACCCAAAAAAAACAAATCACCTCCATTACTACCAACACCTAACAAAAACATACCTCCTTTAAAACATCCAATGCCTCCTACCACGAAAGTGTCATCTACGCGTCTGGCCACACCACCAAACAAAACGATGGTACAAAACACTCCCTCAACAATGTCTAAATAGAAGTTGTCAACTTTTACTGCAACACAATGTGTAGACCCATTAACAAGTTCTTATACCTTACTATTACGCCAATTCTTACAATCCTCTAACATCACTCTTCCACCTATCAAACCATTTCAACCTCTCAGACCAAAACCATCTTGGTTCGATGACACTAAAATTTGCCAATATCATCGCACACCTGGGCATGACACTGAAAATTGTTGTGCCCTTAAGGTTGCCATCTACCAATTCATGGATAAAAACACCCCTCTTGTTAAGGATACTGTCAACAAATCTCCAACACCATCTAGTGTCTCCCAAACCTCTTCACCTTCACACTCATCAACTCTCAGACCAAAACCATCTTGGTTCGACGACACTAAATTTTGTGCGTATCATTGCACACTTAGACATGACACTGAGTGTTGCTGTGCTCTTAAATCTATCATTCATCAACACTTCAAAAAGGACACCCTTCTTGCTAAGGATCCTTTTGACCACCCTTTCAACAAACCATCAACACCATCCCATGCCTCTCAAACATCCTCACCTATATCGGGAGCCCATCATCACACTGTGGTTCCTCTACCACCTTCAACCCCATTATTTGAAATCAACACCATCAATGTGGCCAACAGGTTACAAATCATGAAGGATAAAGGGAAAGAGAAGGTTTCTCTCCCCCAAACATATCTATTTGTCAAGTCTCCTCAACCATCAAGACCCAAGATCTCAATTTTGGGCATATCTCGACCAACTTATTCAAACCCAATTAATGACCCCATGTTGAAACAACGTCGCCAAACCTTTGTGAAGACATCTTTGTATGACCTCATACAAAACTCTCTGCAGTATTGTCTAAGTTTGATCAAAGCCTTATAGGTAGTGAAGGTCCAACTTGAAGACCCCCAACCACTGGCTGCTTTGGTCACATCATTACCTACCTTTGCCTCCATCACTTTCAGTCATTCTGAGATTCCAACTGCCAACATGGAGGATCAGGATCTTGCCCTCTCAAACTAAGTTTGTCAGACATTCTCCCTGTCACATAAGCGACTGGGGGAATTTGACTTTATCCGGACTATCATGACCTCAACCAAGCCTCGACCAAGCATCAACCAAGCCTCGACCAAGCCCTGACCAAGCCTCAACCGAGCATCAACCAAGCCTCGACCAAGCCCTGACCAAGCCTCGATCGAGCATCAACCAAGCCTCGACCAAGCCCCGACTAAGCCTCGACCGAGCATCGACCAAGCCTCGACCAAGCCTCAACCAAGCATCAACCAAGCCTCGACCAAGCCTCGACCAAGCCTTGATCAAGCATCAACCAAGCCTCGACCAAGCCCTGACCAAGCCTCGACTGAGCATCAACCAAGCCTTGACTGAGCATCGACCAAGCCTTGACCAAGCCTCGACCAAGCCCTGACCAAGCATCAACCAAGCCTCGACCAAGCATCAACCAAGCCTCGACTGAGCCTTGACCAAATAATGACCAAACATCAACCAACCAAACAATGACCAAACATCATCCAGCTAAACAATTTGAAAACATATCAACCAACTTCATGTCCAACATCAACCAACACATGACCAATTTGGAAAGAAGTAAATGAGGCAAGTTTTCTCCTAATTGGCTCAGACCTTACATCATAACACACAAGTATAGATCAGGGGACTTATCGTCTGTCTTCTCTTAAAGGCCAGCCAAAAATTGAGCCCCTTAATGCCTTGCATCTATGACCATTCTACTGTTAGTTGAGTACTCGTTCACTTAACATTTAACTTGAGCTCGTCCCTTGAGCAATCCCTGTCATCTTAATCCTTATTTCTTTCAACCCTGTTTCCCTAAAACACAAACACTATGTGACCCTTTTATAAAATATGGATGCTTTGTCCTAATAAAATGGAGCCCTTAAGCTTCTATAGTCTTGTCCATGACTAAAAATTCTGTCAAATATATAAATTGGGATGCCTAATATCAAAAGGTCATAAATTCTAAATGTAGACTGCTCCCTCGAAGGACAACTGTATCATCATTGCTGTAGCTAATAGACTGCTCCCTCGAAGGACAACTATTCAAAGCCCTCAAAAACATATAAAGCAAAAATATAGACCACTCCCTCGAAGGATGGCTATGCCTAAAATCTTTCTACAAATAGCACTCTCTTAGAATATTCTCATATCGATCAGCTTCACAAATGACCACAAAACAAAACAACATCCCCATGCAGACTTCTCGCATTGATCAGTCTACCAAAAAAAAAAAAAAAAAAAGGGGTCATGGACTTGACTTATAGTCGTTCTCAGGGTCTCCTATAAAAAGGGGCAAAGTTATCCCTACTAAAAAGGGTTACCCTATCCTAACATATCACATCACCTACTCAAGGGATTTCAAGCTTATTTTAATGTCAAAGTGATTCGATTACCTCTCTAATACAACCAATGGTCAACGACGTAATGCATGAACGGGGCTTTTGTTTCTAAAACCCCCTACCTATGCTATCATTATGTTCCTTGTCAATGAAAGGGCAAAATTCCTTTCACTTCCTCCATACCTTTCATCACATATAACCCAATCATTTTCTCAACCATACCCAACCAAACCAAAACATTTTCAGACCACCAACATGACATAGTCCATTTCACCTAGTTTCTATGGAAACCAATACACATGGAAACTATCTACCACACAATTTATGCCAAGCATAAACCATTACTTGTTGAAGCATAAAAATACTCATTTCATTTTTAGCATCCATCCATCACTAATATGGAAAATTGCTAGGGATGAAAGACCACATCACCAATGTTACAGAATACACCATCACACAATATGGAAAAGGCTGTAACATCATCTTACCCTCATCATTTCAAGTACCTACCCTCAAACATATGGGAAGTGCTAAACCCATCATGACCAAACCAATCATCAACTATTTTGCCTCCCCATCTGAACTACATTGGTCTGAGGCCCTTCCAACAAGGGCTATGTAGGCAGCACTCAAATGACATGACATCTTCTAGGGTTAGCTCGGCCACATCCGTTTGTTCGTCTACTTGATGGACAAACCATTTTACCTTTGACCATGAATTAACCTAGACCAAACCAATCATCAACCAACTTTGACTCCTCGTGTGAACTACATTGGTTTGAGGCCCTTCCAACAAGGGCTATGTAGGTAGCACTTAGATGACATGACATCTTCTGGGGTTAGCTCGGCCACATCTATTTGTTCATCTACTTGATGGACAAACCATTTTACCTTTGACCATGACTTAACCTAGACCAAACCAATCATCAACCAATTTTGACTCCTCATCTGAACTACATTGGTCTGAGGCCCTTCCAACAAGGGCTATGTAGGCAGCACTCAGATGACATGACATCTTCTGGGGTTAGCTCAGCCACATCTGTTTGTTCATCTATCTGATGGACAAACCACATTACCTTTTAACCATGACTTAACTTCGTCTAACCCACATCCATAACCGACCCTCTTCCTCCCTTTTAGGGAGAACTACATCAACCTGAGGCCCTAACGACCAGGGCTATGTAGGCAACACTCAGTTGACATGGGGTCTTCTGAGGTTAGCTCAGCCATTCCTTTGTCACATATCATTCCTTTGTCCATCCATCTAATGGACCAACTATCTCAACTCACCTTGACCAACAACCTTAGAGATTACGACTATCTCCTCAGACCACGACCACTTTCGAGACAACTTTGCCTTAGTTGTTTTGAGTGCATGTATGCTACCTCACGAATGGTTAGCAAAATTGTTTGCAACCCACATTTTGACCCTCACAAGTATTGGATCACGAACAAGTTGATCCCCACTACTTGTGACATTTTTGTGTTTTCTAGGAGCACCTCTTGAGCCTAGGATGCTTGGAACACGATGACCATTGGAGCTACAACTTGGATCAAATAACCCAATCAGCTATGACTAAATGCTGGGGCCTAGTTATTTTGATTTTAGCGCTCCTCGACCCTTGACATGCGATAATTTGACTTGACCATCTCGTGAAGTGGTATGTGCATAATCTCAACTATTGTAGCGTTCACACTCAAACTTCACCATATCCATCATCTATCTATCAAATCGACACCTGATTTCAGGTTCCCTTCGCTCAACTCCCACTTTGAGGGGGAATACCTCATCCCATAATTGGGGCAACCTACATTCATTTTTGTCTTGCAGTTCATTAGAACAACCAATAGGACAAAAACTACCTCATCCCATACCTGGGGCAACTTACTCCTATTTTTGTCTTGCAGTTCACCAGAACAACCAACAGGACAAAAACTACCTCATCCCATACCTGGGGCAACTTACTCCTATTTTTGTCTTGCAATTCACCAGAACAACCAATAGGACAAAAACTACCTCATCCCATACCTGGGGCAACTTACTCTTATTTTTGTCTTGTAGTTCATCCAAAATAACCAACAAGACAAAAAGGGGCAAATGTAGACACCAAAATTGTGTCTACCCCTTGGTCAACTCTCCCCCTTGGTCCCCTTGGTCCACTTCTACACATTCCTAACCCACACACTTATTAATTTAAAATAATAACTTATTTTAAATTAATAACACCTCCCTTGACACCTCATCCATGACACCTCACCGTTGGACACACCCCGCCTTGGATACCTCCCCTTGGATGCCTCCCATCACCCTATGACCAATTTATGACCTATTTCAACCCTCCCACTAACCTCTTGCGCTCATTTAAACCTGCCATCAACCATTTATCAATGACAATTAACCCTGGCAGTTGGAAGAATGGGCAAAAGGCTAATTTTAGCCTTTTTCCCATCTTCTAGCCACCGATGTTGATTACCATTCAGTCGATGCCGATAGGATCACCGACGTCAGTCACTTAAAACAACCTAAAGGCAAATTCTCTTCCCCCTGGGATGCTAAATCACAGCTGGGATGCTAAAATCATAGACTGGAATCATAGCGCTGGTATTCGACCTTTTTCTCTCTCTCTCTCTCTCTCTCTCTCTGACGCACACCAAGCATCACAGGCTACAGGCACTCTACAGAAATAGCTCCAGACTTTGGGTTAAAGACATTACAGGTACATTAGCTGCATCAACAACAAGTCTTCTACACTCTTTTTTTAGCAAACCAGAGCTAAGTATTTCTTCTGTCCTTTCATTTCAATAGTTTAGAAAGCATCAGTGATTAGTTCTCTTTTTACTATTTCTAAGTACTGTAGACTAGACCAAGCCGGAGTTTCTTCCCAGAGAGGCTGAGAGGCCTTCCCCATATCCCTACTCCCTTTTGACAACCTATCCTTTACTCCTTGTCCCTCCTAAGACCCTATCTATTGCTCTGCAACCCTGCACAAGCTCCCACAAACATCCCAATCCATTCTGTTGATCATAGGCAGACCAAAAACTCATCCAAGGCCATTGCCCAGTCTGACATCGACCATTACCTCTACCGACATCGGCAGACTAACCGACATTGGCAACATTAATCAACCGATGATGGCAGACTAACCAGCATCGATGACTGTGGAAGACCAATAACAGAATATAGGTATGCATTGTCTCTATTTCTTTTGCTTAGTCTTTCATTATTTATCTTTATTCAACATTCTTTTATCAACTAGTGGACTATCATCCCTCAAGGAAGTCTTTGCACTTCTGGGACCAAGCTTTTGCTTGGCAGTCCACCTTATCTCTATCTAACAATCTCTGTGTTTGAGTCTCTTTCCTCTACAGGTGTCATCCTCCATAGCCAAAGAGGAGTCCCTTGAATCGTTTGGATAATGGTGCACAAACTTCATCTGGGTACGTACAAACCCCTGACCATTACTTTAGTTTCTTTCATCTTTTGAATGTAGAAAAGCAAAAATAATTAGAAATAGTTATCAACAAATGTCTATAAGGGTATCTTCATTATTTTTTCTAACAAATAGGGTAAATGGGTTGATTGGCTACCACTTGTTGAATGGTGGTATAACTCTTCTTTTAAAACTTCTTCCAAGTGTCTCTCTTTGTGGAATTGTATGGGAATCACCCCCATGTATCACTTCAGATTTGATGGTACAACTTAAGGTTCACTTTGTTGAGGAACACATTCACCATCAATAGGAGGTACTAGTCAGTTTGTGAGAGAATTTAGCAATGACACAAAATAGAATTAAACAATAAGTAGATCAACACTACAGTGAGTGACATTTTAACATAGGTGATTGGGTCTTTATGTATTTACAACCATATAAGTAGATGTCTCTAAAGTAATAAAAAAAGGATAACAAGTAGTCACCTAAGTATTATGGCCCTTATTAGATCTTGAAGAGAATTGGTAGTATGGATTACAAGCTGGAATTACCCCTATCTACTCGCATACATCTAGTATTCTATGCATCTTGCATGAAGAAGGTAATTAGACATAGAGTTTCCACTCAAATTGATTTACCTAAATTGGATGAATAAGTTCAAGTCATTATAGAGCCTGAAGAGATCACTCACATGCATACTAAGTAAATGTAGACTAGATCCATTAAAGAATATTTGATCAAATGGAAGAACCTACATTCTGAAGATGTAACATGAGAAGACGCATTCATGTAACAACATCTTGATTTGATTCAACATTGAGGACAATGTTATTTTTAAGTGGATGGGCATGCTACACCCTTAACCTATAGTGCAATGAAGGATATGTGTGGCCAGCTTATAGCTTACATAACTTCATATTATCTTGTTACATTTATCAATGTTATGAGTATGGTCAGCCTATGGAATGACCATGGCTAATTAGAGTTTATATAGTGTAGACAACCAAATCTAACCATAATTGGCTTTCAAACGGATTTCAGACCAATTCCTACCAACCATTGTAAATTAAGCCTAGGAATCACTAAACATCCCAAGTTTGTTCGCACATCCTTTATCAATGATCAGAATCATGTTGAGGCATCCTTATTTGGGATACTAGCCCATATGAAACAATAACCTCCCACAAATTCATCCTTAATCACCTTGTGGCATAATGACTGTCAATTTAGCCTATGAACCTATTAAATGGGTCACTTATTAAATATTGAAAGAGCTAAAAGGCTAATCAAAATCAATCATCTAATTAAACACAATTAAAAGCTTAGTTGAATTATCCATTTAAAATGAATGGATATCTAAAAATAAAAATTCCAAAAATTAAAATATCAATCCTTTTCATCATTGCCTTTATGAGTTGTCAAGCTCTTTGAAAATATCTCAAAATATCTAATTTGAGAGCCATGTAGAGTAATTGAAAATCATAATTACATGACAACTATAACTCAACTGGAGTTAGTCTCAACTCACTTGGGGTTAGTTTGAACCCATTCCATGTTTAAACTCAACCTTAACTCACCTTGGGTGATAGTTAATTCTTGAGGCTATAAATACAAGGCCATATCCCTTCATTTCTAAGTTTGCATATTGTAGATTTATTATACAAAATTTACTCCATAAGCCTCATGAAAGTATTGTTGCCATCCCCAAATCTTAAACCAAGAAATCAAAGCCAAGGTGCCAAGGAGAGAAGGAGCCAAACAAACTTCATTATCAAAGACTTCTTGATGCACAAGCCGAACAATCTATTCAACAAGCCATTTGGAGCTCCAAAGAAGGTAAAAGAGTGTATTCTTTTATGTTTTTATTGTGATTTCATATGTAGTTTTGTTACCTAAGCTCTCCCTAGTGTCTAGGCTAGAGGTGTTCAGATTTTAGTGTGTTTATTTGAGTTTTATTTCTTAGACTAACACAAGACTAACCTCCCCTCTACATATTCCTTGTCCACATGTTGGCACGCCTGGTGGGACAAAACATCCCATATAACCAAGAAGACTAATATACTAGTTTTAGTTTTGTTAATGAATGCATAAAAATATTTAAAATTCAAGTTTTAACTTTGTTTTTTGATGTCTTTCTATCTTAAGCAAATCATAGGTTCTAGGGATTGACATCAATTTTCAATCGTAGGTGGTTGCAATCAACGCTAATTTTCCAAATTAACATCAATTACCAAAATCAGCCATGATCTCTATGTGCAAAATAGAACACAGTCACAAATATAGTTAATAAACATCTTAATTAAGTTTTTTGGTCTTCATTCTATGTTTTAAGACCTACATATTATTTATATAACCCTTCTCTTGTAGGATCTAGTGAGATATTTTGGTTTTGAGCTCATTTTCTTAACCATTATTCTATCAAAATAACCTATATTTTTGTGTGTTTTATAGGAAAATGTCAACGATCTGCTCGATCAACATCATTCTCTATGGATCTATATCGATCCCTTTGTGGATTGATGATGCTTGGCCTCTGAGACAGAAAATAGAAAACCTAAGAGCTAATTTTGAAATGTTGTTTTCTTAATTGATTTTGGGCTTCTACGCAGACAAACCCTCTAACAAATTGTAGGTCCTAGGTGGAAAAAGCAAAGTTTAAACATGGTTAAATCTTACACACTTTGTATTTGGTGCTTAAAACATACTTAGTTATTTTTCATCTCTTAGTTGTTTTTGAAGTTTTTTCAAAGTTTATCAACAACTAATGGCAAAGGGCTCAATAAAACTTCATAACACACTTCATTTTGGTGATTAAAATGAACTCTCACATTTGTTAAATACTCATAAGAGTTTATTTTCATGCTTATTTTGTTGAAAGTGTTTGTTTAGCAAAATGTGTGATGCATGTATGCTCTCCTCCCATCCCCTTTAGAGAACTTGTGTGATCAAAAATGGTCATTTTTTTATATTTGTCACTTTGGTCCAAAAGCATGGAAGGAAAGTTGTTAAGTCCTGCCCCAAAATATATATAATTTGGGTGACCCAAAATCGACCCTAAAGTTCTTCCACTTATCTTTATTTTTTATGCATTTTGGCTTGTGAGCGGGAGTTCATCATCTCCTCATGGTTTCTTTAGGGATATGTTGACTCAGGAATTCATCTCCTAGCATCATTTCAACCCCACTCCATGGTGGGATATATAAATTGAGGGTAACCTGTTGGATGCTTATTTTGAGCAATTAAAACAAGCTTTGTTGTTGGTACTCCACCTCAAAATGTAAGGGCAACTCGAACATCATACTACACTAAGTAAATGATAGATGTAGTGGTTGTAAAAAATATAAAACCTTTTCACAACAAGCCAATTGACATAAATCTAAATGACGTGATTGTATCTCTATTGTTAACCACACTTGGGACCATTTATAAATTATAAAAAATGCTATAGCCCTAACCTATCACATGTATGAGGATATAAATAGCTGACTTGTGGCTTACTTATCCCTCTTTGATGCTATATCAAATTTCTCTATGCATTCATTTGGTTAGTAGGTTGGCCTATGGAGTAACCATGACCTAGATATACTATATATAAGAAGTAGTGGGTAATTGTGTTAGGATCTTAGAGTACAATTGATTACTTTTGTATAAGCAACTAAACACGGAATTGAAACCAAAAGTAATAAGTAACTAGAAATCAGAAACAACAAATAATAGGAGATACTAGAAACAACCAATATGTTATTAAACTCTTCTAGAAGGAAATACAATGAAGAAATCTTTCTCTCCTCGTACCTCACAGATGTATAGTAATTCTCCCTCAAGAGTTCTCTCTCTCTCTCAATCAATTACAATAAACTCAATTACTGAATTGTTCTAAATGCTATGAGGATCTAACCCTACTATATAGTATACTACAACACTAGGGCTCATGAGCCATGCATTCGCCACCCTTAGATCCACCTCTTAAATCAAAGGCTCAAATCTATTCGACTAAAAATAGAATTCTAGAAACTCACAGAAGTCAGTGTCAGTCTGAAGATGACCGATGCCGACTGACCCCTAACCGATGTCGGTCGACCCCTAACTGATGTCGATTGGTTTTGACTGATGCCAGTTACTGTGTAAGCCCAACAACCTCCACATTAGCTCATTAGTGAAGCTTTTAGCTCCAAAACTCAACAATCTCCCACTTGGAGATAAATAGCTGCACCTGAACCTGTACAACAACATCCTCTAAACATCTCTGGCTTGTTTCTCCCTCTTCAAGTTCAATCTTGAAGACCAAAAAAAGCTGAATGAAGATTCAACTTCTCCTTTGTTACCGGCTTTGTTAACATATCAGCAGGGTTCTTATCTGTATGGATCTTTTCCAGCTTCAACTGTCTATCCTTCAATACTGTCTAGTGAAGTGGTACCTAAGCTGTATATGTTTAATTCTTGAATGAAAGGCTGAATTCTTTGCCAAATGAATTGCATTTTAACTATCACTATACAATCTGAAACTCTCTTGCTCCTTTCCCAACTCTTCCATGAACTGAGTCATCCAAATCATTTCCTTGCTAGCCTCTATGACTGCAATGTATTTTGCCTTTGTAGTAGACAAGGTAAAAACCTTATGTAACTTTGAAATCCAGCTAACCGCCATTCCACCAACAGTGAACACATATCCTGTGGTGCCTCTCCTACCATCCAAGTCACCTGCCATATCCAAATCTACATACCCATGTAGAGAAGTGTTTGACCCTCCATAACATAAATGCCTACTGTTGGTCCCTCTCAGATATTTGAGAATCCATTGAACTGCTTTCCAGTGTTCCTTTCCTGGATTGGCCATAAACTTGTTGATAACTCCCACTGCTTGGGCAATATCTGGTTTAGTACATACCATTGCATACATCAAGCTCCCAACTGCTGAAGCATATGGAACTCTACTCATGTACTCAACCTCATCATGTGATTTAAGACACTGTTCTTTGCTCAACTTGAAGTGTCCAGCCATAGGTGTGCTTATCGATTTTACATCATGCATATTGAACCTCTCCAACACCTTATTCACATAATCCTCTTGAGACAAAATCAAATTGTGATTTTTTCTGTCTCTCTTAATAATCATGCCAAGGATTTTCTTTGCTGCTCCTAAATCCTTCATGGCAAATGTGTGAGCTATTTTTACCTTAATCTCAATAATTTTTTGCATGTGTGAACCTGCAACAAACATATCATCTATATACAGTAACATGATATTATAACTACCATTATCCAATCTGTTAAAATAAACACAATGGTCAGATTGATATTTATTAAAGCCATGCTCTGTCATAAACCTGTCAAACCTCAAATACCATTGTCTTGGAGCTTGCTTAAGACCATATAAGCTTTTCTTCAACCTGCACACAAGTTTCTCCTTACCTTTGACCTCAAAACCTTCTAACTAATCCATATATATCTCTTCATCCAAATCTCCATGAAGAAATGTTGTCTTAACATTAAGCTGCTCAAGATGCAAATCCTCAATAGCAATTAAAGACAATACAGTCCAAATAGAAGTCATCTTTACTACATGAAAAAAAATTTCACCAAAATCAATACCTGGTTTCTATGCAAATCCCTTTACTACCAACCTGGCCTTATGTCTCATTTGTCCATTCTCTCCTTCCTTTAACCTGTATACCCATTTTTTTTTTAGTGCTTTCTTTCCAGCTAGCAACTCAACCAAATCCCACGTATGGTTCTCTTCCAAGGAATCAATTTCCTCATTCATGCCATGCTCCCACTATTTTTTGGATTCTACCTGCATTGCCTCATCAAAAATTTCTAGTTCTCCACCATCAGTGAGCAATAAGTAGTATAAAGAAGGGGAATAATGAATTGGAGGTTTACTTACCCTTTTAGACCTCCTTATGGGCATTTGATGAGACTCATTTATAGCTTGCTGTCTGCCCAAATTTTCTTCTGACAGTGACCGATCCTGGTCATCTCTGATCAATGTCAGTCTGCACCTGATCGATGTCGATTCTTGCTGACCGACATTGATTTCCACCTAACTGACGTCGATTTCCACCTGACCGATGTCAATTTCCAACTAACTGACGTCAGTCTCTGTGTTTTTTGAGTGATGATTTTTACCTGCGAGCTCATTTTGGATCATAACCTCTTCCAAATCAAGATTGCCCTGCTCAGAATTATTCAGCCTCTTGAGCTGATCACTATACATCACCTTCTCATTGAAAACTACATCACGGCTTCTAATAATTTTGTTAGTTTCTAAATTCCACAACCAGAATCTGAAATCTCCAAAACCATAACTAATGAAAGTACACCACATAGATTTAACATCTAGCTTCTTTCTATTTTCTTTATCAATGTGCACAAAAGTTTCAAAATCAAAAACTCTAAGAAATGAAAGATCTACCTTTTTACCTATCCAAGCCTCTTCTGGAATTCCACCATCCAGTGTAGTAAAAGGTCCTCTATTAATTAGGTAAACCATAGTATCTACAGCTTCTACCCAAAACTATAAGGGCAAACCAACATGTAACTTCATACTCTGTGCACGCTCCATTATTATTCTATTCATCCTTTCAGCAACTCCATTTTGCTGAGGTGTCCTTGGAACCATCCTTTCCCTGTGTATTCCACTCATAGAATAGTAACTGTTGAATTTCTTGCTGTAGTACTCACCACCATTATTAGATCTAAGGCACTTCAATCTCAAACCTATTTCATTCTCAACCAAAGCTTTCTATTTATTAAATGTGTCAAAAACATCAAATTTCCTCTTTATGCAATAAACCCATACCTTTCTTGTAGCATCATCAATGAGAGAAACATAATACTGTGATCCTCCAATAGAAGCTACCTAAGCTGGTCCCCACACGTCTGTGTGAACAAGCTCCAACTTGTGCTTCTTCTTTATTGACCCAGTTTTGAGAAACCTCACTTTCTTCTATTTCCCAAAAATACAATGCTCACAGAAATCTAGATCTATGCTTTTCAAATCTGAAAGCTTACCTTTTGACTTAAGAACATTCATTCTCTTCTCACTCATGTGACCAAGCCTATAGTGCCACAACTTTGCATCTACATCTGAAGTAGATAAAATAGAAGGAGAATAATCAGTAATACAAGTAGATAGATAAAGTGTACCTACTCTTTTACTTTTTGCTAATACAAGTGCACCCTTGAAAAAATTCCAAGATTCAACTATGAGAGTTACTGTGCAACCCTCATCACCCAACTTTCCTATAAAAATTAGATTCTTCTTCAAGATGGGTACATGCATGACATCCTTCAACACCCATGTGTTGCCATTCTACAATTTTAGTTGCACTTTTCCTTTGCCAATAATTTTACAAGGCTCATCATCCCCTAAATAAACTTTTGTAAAATCTCCATGGACATAATCATTGAAAAATTCTCTATTTGGGGTTGCATGGAAAGATTCACCAGAATATAAAACCCATGATTCTACTTTATTATCCAAAGAAAATATAAGAGCATCCTGTGCAACAATACCTACAACTTTTGATTCTTTATTACCTTCATGCTAATTTTCTTTGTTATCCTTCAACCAACAATCTTTCTTTGCATGCCCTTTCTTTCCACAATTTCAGCAGGTTATTCTTCCATTTCTAGATTTGGATCTACTTCCCATCTTTGACCTTGATTTCCCTTGCTTGCCTTTCTCTCTTTGCCTTCCCCTACTTACAACACTTAAAGTATTACTTGATGTTTTCCCTGTGCTTTTCTTGTGAATTTCTTCATTCAAGATTACACTAACAACATCATCAACTTTCAAAATATTTGAAGCAGATGCAGTATTACTAACTGCCATTACCAAATTATGCCAACTTTTAGGTAAAGAGCATAAGATTAAGAGAGCCTTAATTTCATCATCAAAAACTATTTTGACTAAATTTAACTAATACAGATCCACCTTTCTACATTTGCTAATTAAATAATTGCTTCATAAGATATACCTTATTTGAAGCTGAGGGTTTTTCATATAAATTTGCCAAAGTATCCATTAACTCTATCGTTGTCTTTGCCTATGATAAGTTGGAAAACACAGAAGCTGCCAGGCTCAACCTTATAGATCCAAGAGCCTTTCTATCAAGAACATTTCATTCTTCATCTTCATATCTATGGGCTTCTTTGAAACCCCACCCAATGGTAAATACAGATCTTTTTGATATAGATAATCTTCAATCTGCATCCTCCATAATTGATAATTCTTGCCATTGAATTTCTCCATTCTTAGTTTACTTTCTTCTACCATTGCTTTGCTCTCACTCAATCAGAAACCCTTGTGAGTGAATTCTATAATCAACAAACACTAACATGCTCTGATACTAGTTATTAGGATCTTAGAGTACAATTGATTACTTTTGTATAAGCAACTAAACACGAAATTGAAACCAGAAGTAATAAGTAACTAGAAATCAGAAACAACAAATAATAGGAGATACAAGAAATAACCAATCTATTATTAAACTCTTCCAGAAGGAAATACAATGAAGAAATCTCTCTCTCCTCACACCTCGCAGATGTACAGTAATTCTCTCTCAAGAGTTTTCTCTCTCTCTTAATCAATTACAATCAACTCAATTACTAAATTGTTCTACATGTTATGAGGATCTAACCCTACTATATAGTATACTACAACACTAGGGTTCATGAGCCATGCATTCACCACCCTTAGATCCACCTCTTAAATCAAAAGCTCAAATCTGTTTGGCTAAAAATTGAATTCTAGAAATGCACAGAAGTCGGTGTCAGTTTGAAGATGATCGATGCCGACCGACCCTTAACTGATGTCGATCGACCCCTAACCAATGTCAGTTGGTTCTGACTGATGCCGGTTACTGTGTAAGCCCAGTAACCTCCACATTAGCTCATTAGTGAAGGTTTTAACTCCACAACTCAACAAATTGTTTATTATCATATTGTGAATTCTGCTCTTATTGAAGCTTGTGGAGGTTGCCCCCTTGAAGTAGCTTGTCTATTATCATATATCCTAATATATTTAAGTCATATTTGGATCTATTTATGCTATTCTACTTTATTTTTGAAGTAATTTCATTATAAAAAAATGATAGTTTAGACAACCCCACTTGCTGCAGACATACTATTGATGTAAGACAAGTAGCCTAAAGTCCCATGTCATCGTACAAACTCTTGAGAGAAGAGGGGGCCTAGAAAACCTAATTTTATTACACTTTTGATTTTTGGATTAATAATTAAAATCCTCTCAATAGCAAGTATATAGATGGAATTCAACAATACTATGCAACCTTATTAGTTTTAGGATTTAGGATGTCACACTTAGGTGTTTTTATCATTTTATCCTTTTTTCTTGTATGGTCTTGAGTATAAACTATTTGTTTGTCATAACACATCCAAAATGAGTCTTGTTTAAACATCACTCATTTATTTTAAGAGGCATTATTCCATCCTTTTGACATCACACATTTACCTTAATATTTTATCAAAACCTTTGTGTGTGTCACTTGATTGAAAAGGGGCATCATTATGATGTTCAATTCATTTCAAGTCTTATGCCTTAAAGTCTTGAATTAAACCATTTTATATATATTTAGGTCACGATATCATCATTACACTGATTGAACTGATTTAAAGACTTATTTCTCTATGTTTAAAATTATAATTAAAGCCACATGTGCCTTTTAGATCTATGCCTAGTACTATCATGGCATTCATTCTTGTCTAGCTTGTCTATTTTAAGAAGCTTAGTTTTCTAAATCAAGTTCAAATTTAGCCTTGATAAGTTCAAGCCCAAAAATTGATTGATTTCTACCTATGCCTCATGCAAATTTGGCCTAGACAACGATATTTCACTTTTGGCTTGTGTAACTTAGGTTAGTTCTTTACTAGATTTAAAAGACTATTTTTATGCCAAGATTTGGGGGAATAGTCTATCTTCCACATGCCTACTGTTTCATGCCTTTTTCCAACTGATCAAGTTCATGTTTAAATTTTAATGCCTAGTTTATGCCAAAGTGTTTCAAATTTGTGAGATTAATTCTCATACCTTTTAGACCTTATTTTATTTAAACACTAGCTTTTGTGCCTTTTCCAAAATACCTAACAATCCCTATTTTGAGCCTAGCTTTCATGCCTTATTTTCCAAAAGACCTAGAAAATTTTGTTTTTTAGACCTAGTTTAGACTTATTTGAAACACTTTATACCTAAGATTAGAATTTTGGTTTTTATTCATCCACTTGACCTTTTTTGTGTAAGACATTTAACATTAGACTATTTTAGACCAAGTTTACCATAGACATTTTAGAGATACAACTCCATTTCTTAGACCAAGTTAGACCAAGTTCAAACCATTTGTCCTTTGGAAATTGTTTTTAAGAGTTTGTATAACTCTAGGCCTTTTCTGCAAAACATTTATCATTGATTTGGATATGTCTCATTACACTCGTAGTGAAACCATGTATAATCTAGGTTATGATAATGTGGTCACACAAGATGACTTTGTTCAAGACCCCTATGGTGATGATGTAGTTTATGAGATGGATCTTTATCCTCTTTACAATACTCAATCTGGGGAACAAATCCAAGATCCCTTAGCCTACTATTTGGTTAACATGCCTCCATACTTAAAGCAAGACCAAAAACAAACTACATAATACTTAGCTAGCATGCCATCAATTGTAGAAGAAGTTCAACAACATCCATATTACATTATGATGCCTTTAACATATGATCCATATTTATTTTATCGTCACTTGATTAAAAATAAGGATGAAGTTTTGATTAGAGCTACAAAGGTATGGGCTAAGTTTTCAGTAGACTTCCCTCACAAAAATTTGCCTAGTCTAGTTAGAGTGCCTTTCAACATACCTTATAAGAAAACCATTGAACATGCCTCTTCTAGTAATCCTCAAGCACTCATGCCAATGTCATATCAAAACCCCAATATGATTTTCATAAGAATGGACCTCATTGAGGACCATTTTATAAAAATGTAGATAGCATAACAAACCTATTTGAACTTAGCATGCAATTTTAATAACATAACCATGTCAAATGCTCCACTCATTGAGTTAGCTCCTTTAACAAGAGTATTAATTAAATTGATAGGTGAAAATAAATTGAGTATAGATCCATTTAGGTAAAGCACTTTAGTTGGTGAAATGTTCAATGTTCTAGCTATTGAATAAGTATCTACTGCTTCTACATAGAATAATGTGCCAAACATAGTGGATAACACACAAGTGTTGTCCAATCTAGGATAAAGTGGTTTAACTACACTAATAAATAGTCTTTAATAAGTAACTTTAGTTAATAACATGAGTGGTTCACAAAAATAGGGGGTAGGGACTCCTACCCCACAACCACAACAAGTTACCTCTAATCCTCAACTAGTTGCTTCTTCAAGCACACAACCATAAGGATTAAGTAACCAAATGATAACTAGTGCCTTGCCTCAACAAAATTCGATGAATGATACTCCACCTTAATAGGTGATGACTAACATTCCACAACAACAAGCATAGTTCAATATACCAACTCAATAGAGGCAAAACATTTTGCCACCTCAATAGGGGGCACCAAAGGTTCCACCTTATCAGGTAGTGACAAGTATACCTCAATAGTCATAAACAAACATACCTTTATAATCACAAACATTGTCTAATAAAAAATGTATGTCCATTGGTCAAAGACAAATGCCAAATAACCAACAAACATCTAGTTCACAATAGGTGTTCACACAACCAAAAGGTACTATTGTCCAATAAATAACAATTAGGCAACAATTACCTTTTGTTCCACACATGTCACAAATCCAATGACAAGGGATTGGTTCACAACAAGTTCCCCTTATTGAACTAGGTTTGATTAATTAGCAGTAAGTCCCTATTCAACCTCATCGGCACAATGCTTTACCGTGAGACATATCCTTCCATCTCAGCCATAATTCCATCAAAACCAGTCCTATATACCAAATCCAAGCTAGAATATTACACTATAATACATGTAATTTCAACAACTACATCCTAATCTATAGATGCATATTCTTGGTTAGTTCCTTAACAAAACCAACATTCCACAACAAACCATGCCTCCATTATACTCCAATCAAGGTAGTCCATATTTGATCGCCTAGCCTCCACCTCAGACCAATATTCTAACTAGTTTCTTGGCACAAGAACTACAACAAATGAAGGATGTAATTTACATCATTCAAGGAGAGAAAATGACCAATAAGTTCAAGTTAGATGATGTGTGTTCCTACCCATTCAACATGGAGTATCTACAAATACCATTTCCTCCAGGGTAGGAACCACTAAAATTTAATAAATATAAGGGTAAAGGAGACCTTAAGGCCTATTTAACAAATTTATTTGTTGCTTTTCAGATAGTGACTTATAGTGACGTATTTCCTACTTTTGTTTCCTTAGATTCTAGTAGGATAGGCTTTGGAGTGGTTATTGAAATTGCTAAAGAATTATGTATCTAATTTTGATGACCTTTCAAACAAATTTGTGCACCATTTCTCCTACAATCTTGAACATGATATTTTTTTAGTAGATTTGACTCAGGCCATGCAAAAAGATGGTGAAATCTTCACAAGTTATCTATAACAATGGAGATCACTTGCTAGCTAAATAATTAGCTACGATGTTTACTAAAAAATTGCATAAAAAGATATCTTATCATTTGGAGCTTCAGTGTTCACATACCTTCAAGGAAATCATTGACAAAGGTTTGCTAATTGAAAAGGCCCTTATTAACAAAAGGATTATCAATCTCACCTCATCTAATCAAAATTTAAACCCAAACCAAGTCCAAATGCAAGCATCAACACTATCCTGTGTCAGTAATTATGAAAAATCCAAATAATTAAATCATAACAAGAATGTTGATGGCAATGTAGTAACCGAGTTGTGACATGTTCGAATAGTACAAACACAATTATTGGGTCCCTTTTCAACGTAAGTAGTGGACCCACACCAACTCATTAAACACCTAGGCATGAGTCAATCATGATAGATGATTGTTGTTTTGTCATCTAGTTGTGCCAACTGGTAGGTGGCTAATAATTCCATTTTGAATCAATCAACATTGGGAAGTGAGGGCATGGGATAATGACTACTCATTAAAGCCAAGCATATTGGAGATAGTAGGATGTGTACCTTTAGTACTAGCTCAATGATTGGCCTGATCTATTTCCCATGATCTTGAGATTTTTTGAAGATTTATAAAAGGAGGTTGAGTCTAATTAGTAGAGGAGATGAACTAGAGTAGTGAAGCTCTGGTGAATTGATTTGAGATGATGGCCATTAGAGTTAGAAGTAGTTTGAGATGATTTTCATGATCCCCTTTGTAAAGCGCAATCTTGCTTGTGAGCCTCTGGGCCTTTAACAACTTATGTTGATCATTTTCTTAGTTTATATTGACTTATATATGTATTGTTATTAAACTCTATTAATGAATAATGTTTTGTGAATGTTTAATGGATTGAATGCTTATTTTGTCAGATGTATGGTTGAGCTCTCATGAGTTTTTAACTTATTTATCTATGGCATGCTTGTAGCTCATGAAAACTCCTGTGCCTGATAGAGTAAAATCTATAAGTACAGGTAAGCCTGTATGCCTCATAATGATACCTATGACTAAGTGTAGACCTACGTCTAAGTCCCCCATCTAGATACCTAGTTGCCCTTAAGCACCTAAATGTTATTCAACCAAGGTTCCTCAATGACTTTTGCCCATGAATCTACAACCATTGTTACACTAACCAAGCCTTTGAATATTAGAGTTTCACCATGGCACAACTATCCCAACATAGACCCTAGTCCCTTCTCCACTGTGCTTCAGGTGAGAACATAAGGTTTGCACCTTATGTAAAGTGATGCCAGCATAGTCGAGTGTTAAATGTTGAGCACCATAGGAATAGTCAATGTTTGTGCCCCATTGGAACAAGCCTAAATATAACTTGGATATTTATATAAGCACATGACTAGGCACATCTACTTTTCTATGACTTTTTGGTTTTGTTACTAGGACATGTTGAATTTTGTTGCTACAATGGTGCACTAGGATAATGCTCTGACTCTCCCTCAAGAACATCAAATGCTAGATGGAATGAGTGGAAGATATTTTTAAATTGAGGCATCCAATTTATAAAGGATATAACCTAAGGAAGTGGGTCCAAAACCACTTGTATGATGCCCTGTATGAGGTTTTCTTTTGCTAACTATCAAAGCAAGTGTACTTATTAGCTGCGTATGCAACACACATAAGTCAAAGCTATGGAAAATGCCTCAAGTGGATGGAAGAGCACCTAGAGAGGCTTGAGAACTAATATTCCACTTGGATTAGAGCTACAAATAAATGGTGGTAAGGGGTGGTAAATAACTACATGTTTGAGTTACAGTATTGACATACTCCTACCCTAAAGAGGTAGAATATCAGTTCTTGCATGAACCCCAAGGCATGTTTGTGAAAGAACTCAACACCAAACTCAATAAGTTGATGGTGGATTATTACTTTGAAATAGTAAGGAGAAAAGGCTAAATTCCTCTTGCATATAAGCAACACAACAAAAAATAAGGGGACATGTAGATGAGATGCAATATAAGGGGACTTGTAGGTGAGGCATAATGGAATGGGACAAACAAATTGATAATTGAGAACTTAAGAGACATGCTTACAACAAGAGGAGGCTTGACTTGATGAAATATCTAGAACCTAGAAGTGGTAAGAGGACCCATAATGAGTAGGAATGGCATGGGGATGGATCTCTTGAATGGTAACCACACCTAGAGGAAGGAGATCTTGAAGCCATGGAACAAGCTCCATAGTTAATAGGTGAATTCTTGGGGTCCCTTAAAAACTTGGCCATTGGAGATGTGTTAGATGCAACTATCCCCTTTGAACTTGTAATGTAATATCATGCACTGTATTCCCCATAGGAAGACAAAATATTGACAACTAACCCCATTGTTGACTTAGACTTTGATCATTTTGAAAATTTGGACCAAAAATTTGTGATTGAATAAATTATCTCATATGAGGAGGTAAATGAAGATACCTCTAAACCTTGAGGATTTAGATTAATTAGATAAAACATGAGCATAAACACCCTAGTTCAGCCAATGTCAGCTATGCATCCTAGTCAATAGCCTATAAGGAGTGGCCCTACATCACTAGTTGGTAGTACAATGCCATCATCTTCTATGGTGCCAGTAGTAACTATGGGACCAACATCTAGCCTAATGGTTGGAGGCCTTGGAGGATCAACATTAGGATAAGTTCCAAGAGGATAAACACCTTAGGCATTAGTTTTTATCTATCCCTATATTTATTATAAGATGGCCAAGTGCCTACCTAAGTATTGAGGCATGAAGAATGCTATAGAGCATGTGCTCAAGTGTGAGTTACAATGACATGCTCAAGGAATAACCTGGTTTGAGTGGAAGGCAGCCCAATTTGCAATAACCTTGCTTGATCGTGCCCATACTTGGTATAAGAAATTTTATCCTAACCAGGATATGGTTGATTGTGACACCCAAAAGGAAACATTTTGGAAGGAGTTTGATATACCTGAGTTTGAGCAGTAGAGCATCACTGTGTTCAAGGAGATCAACCAAGGATTATTAAAGAGTATGTGTTTGTATGATGCTAGATTCAAGACTCTCCTTTCCAAAATCCCTTATGATATTCACCCTTCCTAGCATGTGCAATGGTTTATTAGAGGATTGCTAATACCTTTCAGAAGGGTGTTATCCATGAAAACATTTATAGAAGTGCTTGAAGCCATACTAAGATTTGAGGTAGTTGGGAGCACCGATATAGGAATCAACCCCTTCATGGAGGTATAATTTATGTATATGGCCTCCCAACCATAGAAACTAACTGCTAGTTCATCACAACATGCTTGAAGTGGGTTGTGGTGTACTGATTACAAGATAGAGGGCCATAATAGAAACAACTACCCTTGAAAGAATGTGCACACACTTATTCTCAATTGTGAATTTTTTCATGAGGTGCATTGTTGGAAATAAGCCACACCTAGACTTATAATGGGCTAGCCATAGAGGGGCTAGTATCTTAATTGGTAGAGCACTCCAAAAATAAATGGAAGGTCCTATTTTTGAGTCCTAGCTAGTTTATATGAGCTATAGTTCACATGTGGTATCAAAGCCAAGCTAGGAGCCCCAAGAAATTGCAAGGTGGCTTAAGGGGGGTGTTGGAAATAAGCCACACCTAGACCAATGATGGGCTAGCCATTGAGGGGCCAATAACTTAGTTGGTAGAGCACGCCAATAATGAATGGAAGGTCCTAAGTTCAAGTCTTACCTAGTCCATATTAGATGTAGCTCACATGCATGATGTTCACAACTGCCCTCTATTGTAATGCACTATTTAGGTCAACACAACCCTCTATTTCAATTTGTACAATTCTTACACTCATACCAGAGCTAACTATCGAGTAATTTACAAGATGCACCAAAATATGGAGAGAGGCACATAAAAAGTAACTACAATAGCTAGAGGGTAGGAGAACCAAGGAAATAAGGGTTATGGCCAACATAATGCTAGATATGGGAACCAAAGAGGTGATAGAGGGTGAGGTGGAGGAAAATTCCCACCATGATCATGTTACAAATTTAGGTTGATCGAGCATTATCAATGTGACTACCTGATGCATCCAACATGTAGGTATTATTGAGGACCACGTCTAGTCAAGGAATGCTCTAACTTGTACAAAAAGCTAACCCAAGGTAAATTAGGTGCCAATAGGGGTGAAAGGATGATTAGGTGTGAACTTAAAGATGCAAAATAGGCTCCAAAGGTGCAACCAACATACACATAGTCAATCAAAGTGTAGGAAACTACTCAAATTAGACTCACCACTCAACTTCTACTTGTACCAATACCAGAGTTGTGCTTGGAATATGTGATGCTAAGTTGCACTAAGCATATTATGTAGTTAGAACCTAAATTTGTGTTTTTTCTAGACCCTGTGTGCCAAAAATATGTACTATAACAAGCCATGAATGTGATCTAGAACTTGCAAGGAGAACTCTAATTGGTATGATATTTATAGATGCATGATGCTACCTCTCACAAAAAAGTAAGATGACCAGGAGGTTGAAGTGAAAGCACTGATATAGATATTACACCTCCTACAAATAGAAGGGATTATACCCCTATTAAAGAACCTACTTATAGAACATGTAGGAAAGCAATTACTTAAAGGCACCGTGCCACACATGAAAAGGGCACAAGAGGCTAGGTATACCTAGAACATAGAGTATGACAAAAAACTCTTGGTGAATGCCACCATTGATGGATGGTCCATTTATGAGGTCCTGATCAACACTGATACTGAGGTTAATATCCTAACCAAGAATGCATGGGAAAATATGGGTAGACCAACCTTGATGCCTTCTCCCCATGTATTCTTTATGGCTAACAAGACCCAAGCATAGCCAATAAATTTTTTGAAGGGAACCATTATATATATTATGGGCACTAAATTTCACTCTAACTTCAAGGTTATTAATTTGGTTAAATAGGATAACTACCTAGCACTTCTAGGAAGGCCTTGGTTCTACTCAAATAATGTAGATATGTGATTCAAGAAGCAATATATGACCTTCCAAAATGGAAAGGAAAGGGTATTGATCCCCATTTCAAGTGACCAAGGACCCCCTTATGTGGAGAGCATTATTTTGGAGGATAAGATTAACCATATATAACATCACAGTTTAAGGCATCAAGAATCTTCACCCTTCTAATCAAGGAGTGTTATCTTGGGAGGATGGGAACTCAGCCTTAAACATCACCAATACCACTTATGATCGATGGGTTAAAGAGGTTTATGAGGCCAATAGTTGTAGATTCCACTTGGTGTGTGCAAAGGTGCCAAAGCTTATGAAGATGGGCTGGGTCTAGGTTGGTCACACTCTAAAATGATGGGTTCCATGACATGAGGAGAAAGGAAAGAGGGTACTCTACCTAAGCAAAGGAAATATTTCAATGCTCCAAAAATTTTAAGGGATCAACCTAGTGGAAAGGTATGTCCATGACCTTGAATCATGCATCCCCAAAAAGATATACAAAATGGATGCACCAGTGTATACCTTGTGAAACACTACCATGTGTTGGTGGGCAATGCAAAGGTATAACTTGCCAACCTAACTAGAGGTAAAAGTGATCATTTTCACTAGATTCAAGAGGAGTAATAAGAAATTGGATATTGTGATGTACTTTGGTGGCTCTAATCCCATGGTGTATGTGTGCCTATGTGAAGAGACATGGAATAACTATGGCATGACTGTCCCAAAGAACTTATGGGTGCATACCTTTTATAAGATTGAAGACAAGGGTGTGAGCATGGTATGTGGTCAATGAGACATGCTAAGAGATAAACAATTAGAGGCCCTTAAGGAGAAGTTTGTGCACACCTTCTTTTCCTCATAGAACTTGGAGTTGGTCAAACCACTATAGGTTAGTGTTTGAGGACATCGCTATCCTCAATGAATGCCTGAAAGACATGTTTGGGGAGAAAAGGCTAGCAATTTTGAATTTCTTTGAGGAATAGATGATAAATAGTGAATTAAGTAAAGAAAATGATGAAACTTAGAAATAACACTACTATAAAACATTGACCACTAGAAGAAAGCTCATATGTCAATTAGATGATAGCGATCCTAGTGAAGAAGACCCCACTCATCTTCACATAGAGACAACAAAGGGAACTCAATAAATTAGGGACTCACATTAGGAGAAGAATGAGCCACACCACACACTATTAAAGACCATCAAAGTGGAATAAATGCATAAGGAGAGATAAAGATGACCACTCTAAGTGCCTATTGGTCTAATGTAGAGCTGACATACATCATAGACCTCCTAAAGGAGTTCCAAGACTTATTACCTAGGACTTATTAGGATATGTAGGGCACATACCAATGCCGTAGGAAGATGAGCATAAAGATAATTTATGGTGTAAGATCAGTCAAAAATTTCCCCTATAGGCTATATCCCAAACTCCACATTAAGGTCAAAATAGAGATCAACACAATGCTGGACATAGGGGTCATTTACCCTATATAAGAGTTTGAGTGGGTGAGCTTGATGGTATTAATAATTAATAAGGATGAGTGCACTCAAATTTACATCAATTACATAATGTTGAATGCCACCTACATTAATGACCCCTTCTTGATTCCATTCATCGATGAAGTCCTAGAATTCATCATAGGTTGGGAGATCTATACCTTCACTGATGGGTTGTCTAACTACCACCAAGTCTAGATTGAAGAGGAGGACAAGCCTAAAATAACCTTTGAAATTGAATGGGGTTGTTTTTATTATAACATGATGCCCTTTAAACTCAATAATGTGCTAGATGTGTTCTCTAGAGTGATGATCACCACATTTAAAGATTTCATCCACAGGTTCCTCCAAGTTTATCTAGATGATTAGATGGTGTATGGCCTCATCAAGGACCATTATATCAAACTGTGCCTAATGTTTTATAGGTGAAAGAAACTTTAGATATCCTTGAAACTAAAAAAGTGCATCTTTGTAACACTGTTTAGAACCCTATTCAGGCACATCATCTATAAGGATGGTTTACTTGTGGATCTAGTGATGGTCACCATCATCATTTAGCTTTAGACTCCTTACACATAAAAAGATGTTCATGCCTTTCTTAACCACTTTGGATATTATAAAAAATTCATAAGGAGATATTTGAAGATTATGACACTACTAGAAGAGATCTTGTGGAAGGATAACTTGTTCTACTAGGATGGAACACATGAGTATGCCTTTGAGACCTTAAAGCTCATATTGGCTAGTGCACCTATCTTACAATTTCTTGACTAGACAACTGCATTCCACATCCATGTCGATGCTTTTGGTTCTACAATTAGTGTAATATTGGCATAGTCAGGTGAAGGAAAAATGGATCATCTCATTTCTTTCATGAGAAAAAAATTAACAAAGGTATAGAAAAATTATACTATGACTGAGCATGAGGCTCTTGCCATGGTCTATGCCTTGAAAAATTTTAGACAATATCTATTGGTGACCCCATTCATCTTTTTCAGAGATCATGAGACACTTAAGTACCTCATGAATAAGCCTGTTATCCATGGGTGCATTTGTAAATAGATCATTCTATTTCAAGAATTCCAGTTTTCCATTATCATCAAGCCTAGAAAATAGAACTTGGGGCTAGACCATTTATCCCATATAGACTCTGGCAATACAATAGTGCCAATTAAGGATGATATGTTGGATGCACAACCATACATAATCCATTTCACCCTTGAGGACTTGGTGGAGATATCCACCTTTTTAACATCTAGATCTATGCCCCAAATAATGAAAAGAAAAGAAAAGAAATAGATCGTAGTTTGTGTTGCCCCTTTTCAGCTCATCAGTGGTGAACTATACAAATTGGGCTGAGATGATGTTTTGTACTGATGTATCTTAGAGCATGAAAGGAAATCCATCCTACATGAGGAGAACAAGGGGTAACATGAGACCATTGCATAGGAGACATAATGACACACAAGGTGTTACAGTCAAGCTTGTGGTGGACAAGTCTATTTTAAGATGTGAAGGTTTGCACTAAGGTTGGGACATATGCTAGTGCATAGAGAAGCCCAACCATTGAGATGAGATGCCTCTCATCCTCATTCTTTCCTAAGTACCATTTTAGAAATGAGCCATTAACTTTATTGGGCCCATTACCCCTGTAATAAGATGCATAGGCATGAGGTACATTCCAATGGCCACTAATTATTTCACCAAATGGGCCAAGGCTATGTCAACTAAGAAATGCATAACAATTATAGCCATAAGATTCATATGGAAAATAATCATAAGCCGATATGGGTGCCCACTCATTTTGACTAATAACAAGGGCACACATTCCATTAATGAGACTATGTAGATCTGGCTAATATAGTACATGATGGTGAATCACAAGATAATGCCTTACCATCCCTAAGTGAATCCCATAGTTGAGGCATTTAATAAGATCCTAGGGACATGCCTCATATAGATATGTAACATAGGTCACAAGGACTGGGATGATTGAGTTTCATTATTACTATGGGCATACCACACAATGTACAAGTGCCTGAATAGGGCTACACCATTCCAACTGCTATTTGGCACTGAGGTGATCCTATCGATGGAGTTCTTGGTACCACAATTTCACATCATGTGCATTGGTCTATTATATGACCAAGAGTCACTAAATGCAAGGCTGGAGGACTTGGAGTGCTTATATGAGATGCGTGCCCAAGAAAAGTAGAGCCAAAATATAAAAAAGGCATACCATAAACTTTGACATGCTAAACATATTAATAACAAGGTACTAATAAAAGGAGCATTCATTTTGATCTATGACTATAATTATATTATAGATAATGTGGATGGGCCCTTATATCATCCACCACATATTGGAGATAAGTACATGCAATTTGCACATGTTGAATAGTGAAATGCTCCCTAAACATTTCAATGGTAATAGATTGAAACCATATCGATAATAGGATGACACTTGCACCATGAGAACACCAACTTCTTGGTTACTAGTTAGTTTGAGTTAAGATGACCAAAATAACATTTGGTGCAAGATAAATAGTTCCTTTTGTTTCATTTTTTTCTTTGAGTAGTAGTGTAAAGAGTGAAGAAGTGGTACTTTAAAGCCCATCAAGAAAATCTACTGACACTTCATGCATAATTATAGCTGAGTGTGCCAAGCATTTACTCTCTTTATGAACCTGAGGTCAGACACCTAAGTTTCTAGGTGAGTGAGGATTTTCATCTTTAGATAAAGAGGACACACCAGACCCCAATGCACTAGATCATATTTTTAGGGTGCTTTCAAGCCCCCAGGTAAAAATTCATCTGTCCTTTCATGCATAATTCCAACCAGGTTTGAGCTCTTGTGCTTTCTAAAATGCCTAAGGTTAGACATCTAAGTTATGGGCACATAAAACTCACTAGACTCAAAGTAAAGATGCACAACATGATCATGTATAAGAGATAAAGTGAAGATGTACAACATGATCATGCACAAGAAAACTAGAAGAGGATAATCAAGTGCTGGAGGGCCAACATAAGGGATTTGTATAGGGTAAGATAGGCCAAGGCAAGATGAAACACAATGAAATGATCAAGATAGAAAAATGTGCTTAAAATAGAAGTGCAAAAACAAGAGAAGATGGAACTAAAGAGGTTAAATCACATGCATGTGAAGCACTGCACCTAGGTTGCCACAATAAAGGTGAAGGTAATGCCAAGTGAATAAGGCACATAAGGAGAATCATCAAAGATAGCTAATATCCACCTAGAATCAAGTAGGTAATGACCATTTGAACTGCACATCACTTCACCAAAATACCACAAGGATCATTGAATAAGGTGATAATAGAGGCACACACATCTACATTAAATGCATTGGTGGTAGACGTTTTCATGAAATTTTGCATTTTCCAAGAAATTTAGGTGCTACCACACTAATAAAACACCTACATTAAAGTTGATAGTTGAAAGTAGGGTATAAAATAAGAAGCGACCGACTGGGTGAGGTCACAAACTTTGTGTAAACTTGAGACTTAGAGTAACCTAGAGTGAAACCAATGAACCAGGGAGCCAAAGCACATAAACCCTACCAGAGTGAGAATTTAATCACCTAAAAGTACCAAAAGTGAATGACTTCAAAGCAGGAGAATTTACATTCATATTGAGACTAGTGTAGAGAGGTGTAGGGAGAGATTTCTACAAGAATCGATCAATAAAAAAGAGATTTGATGCTTAGGCTATAATTAATGTCTCATGAAGCTCGAAGGTATAAGGTATAGTCATAAACCTCATGACTATAAAGTGCCAATAACCATTTGAGGCTTCAATAAATGAAACCTACCATGATTCAACACCAATAGATTTAGAATGGGCATAAAATGTAAGGGATTAGGTTCACAGTAGGTACAAAAAGTTCTAAAATGATTATGTACAACATCTGAAGTAGTTGTTGCAAGAATAGTAGCACTACTAGTGAAAGGAGTCAACATTACACAAGTCAAAACTAAGACACTAATGAAGATGTCTTACCAAGTGATACAATTTCCCCCAAAAGTATTAATAAGGGATCATTGGAATTATTTTGAGCACACCTACTAGTTGAAGGAGTATAACCATCATAACTCAAGCCATGCACAAAACGTATCACTAGATTGGATGGTTGATACAAGAAAAAAAATGAAACAAGGTGCAATATTGTTTGATGTCTCAATTTGAGACAAATTGATAGCCTCAAGCATAACCCAAATTTATGAGTTATCATGCTTTAGAAAGCCAGAGGAACTTATGCAATTCGTTCTTTCTTAAGTTCATGAAGACCATATATATTTTGTAAGGAGGAGCATGAGGATTTATACATACTTGATAAGAAGGATAACTATGCTTCTAGATGCCAAAAAAGATATTCATCAAATGATGAGTGATGAAGAGGTGGAGTGCATTTCAAAGCTCTTGAATTATTATAAGGTGGGATTCACATTCCCTATTAAAGACTATAAGGACCTAGGTATGAGTGTGGCGATGCACCTCATAAGTTTAAAACTTTACCTTGGTGGTCGGTGGACCAACATCACCAAAACTTACCTTTACTTCACCTATCATATGGTATAAGGCATATATTTTAAGATTGAAAAATTTATACCAGTGGAGTTTGTAAAGAATGTGTTGGATTACCACATGACAAAGGGGAACTTCAGGTAGGGGTCCATCCTAATATTAATAGTCATGGAGGAGATCAAAGTACCAGATGGGGATGAGGACAATCTATGGATTTCCCTAGAGTATAATGACTACCCAATGTAGAAGTATAAGGATTTCACTTTCCCCCTTTCCTTCACCACAAAGTACAAAACTTGAGTGATTTGTTGGTGCAAGAAGTACATAGAAGCATTTAGGATAGAATGGTGCATTCCGTAGGAGTTACCCAAGAGCATGTATGGAATGATGACCTTTTCCATTATTCAACACTTTTATGTAGTGCACTTGGAGCTGACTGATGCCAATAAGTTAGGCTAGTTGAATCTCCCATATTTCTTCTTGACCAAATATTTTAGGGACACACTCTGAAGGATCCCAAATGTGTAGTAGTTAGATATCCTAGTCAGGGAATTAGACATAGAGAGGAATAGTTTGTGGTGCCAGTTTATATACCTAGGGAAAAAAGAAACCAAGGATGAAAAGGATGATTTATATCATGTCGACATCCATCCCCTTTAAGAAGAAACCATAAATGGGCACATCCATAATTTATACTATGAGATGAATCCAAGGAAGAAGATCCCCAACATCGAGAAGACTGACGATGACCCCCCATCGAGATTGGTGATGAAGGAATGCCAATGGTAGCTAAGAATAAAGTTTCCCAAAAAGAATGGGGAGATACTTGAGGAGATAGAGAAATGCATCAAGTTGAATATTGCCTCTGGTAATGAAGCCTCTCCATAGACCATCTATAAAGAAGCATGTGAATTTCATGCCAAGGACTTCTCCTATCTTAAAGGAGAATAAAAAGAAGCCAAAGTTTCCTATCATGATGCCCACCATCACCTTGGCAGACATATATGTGCAAGAGGCATAAAAGGAGAAAAAATAGATGGATAAGGAGGTATAAGCTGGGAAAGGCATGTACATTGTGCCTAAATAAGATGGCTCCTTATCTAGCAAGAGTAATCCCTCACCACCTCAAAGTGAAGAGGTGAAGAGGGAATAAGTATGGAGGAAGCTTGGCCTTAGTGAGATGGATATTAAGAAGGCACAAGAGCTGTAGAAGAGAAGAGAATAAATGATGAAGGCTGGCATGACAAAGGAAGGGATTGAGAGAGTCAAGGCCGAGAAGTGCAAGGTAGAAGAAGAAAAGTGAAAGGTGTAGGTTGAGAAGAGGAAAGTTGAAAAGAAGGCAGATCAAGAGGAAAGGGCCAAAAAAGAGAAAGATAAGGAGGTTCCAACTAGAAAAAAACCTATGAAAGAAAAAACATCATAAGAGGCACCTAGCACCCATACCAACCCAATAGAGGAAGCTATAGAATAGGCATGTCCTAGTACTGAAGGGGCACTTAGAGATAAAGAAGGTGATGCTGACACCTTAAAAGAAAAGATAGAGAGTGTAAGGAAAGAATAGGCTACCACCAAGAATGAACCTAAGGAGGTTTACACTGAGAAAACATAGAAAGGAGAAAAAATGAAGGGGATAAGTCTAAAAAAGAACCCCTATAAAAGTAGGATGGCAAAACTAGTGTCGAGTAGGAAGAAGCGGATGAAGGGGAAAAATCTAAAGTATAAGAACCCTTATAGGACGAATAATAAGAAGGCACTGAATAAAGATCCAGTGCCAATGAAGAGGAATAAGAGTAGATGGAATAAGACTTCAAACAATAAGAATTTGAGCTAAGCTATAAAAAGAAGGTGAAAAAGGGTAACACCTATGACGAGGATTTTTACATGTTGGAATACATGCCCCCCAAAGCTATCATGATGATGAAACTTCACCAAGTGTCCTTTTTACTTGATTGCTACATGTACAAGCCTCACTTTGAGGTATTGATGAAATTAATCCAAAGTACCAAAAAACTAGAGGGGTAAGAATACCAGCTTGTCAACCCCCAAGAAATGAACCTAGTAAGTCAACTAACACCCTCCTTCGAATGGCATACAAAGTAGTGTGAAAGAAAATTGTTAACGATGTTCATACCACTAATGGAAGAATATAGAACTAAAGGCATAGGAAGAGATTAACACCATGAAGCTCAATCTCTAGCAGTTGGCTGAGCATGTGAAAGAAGTAGAGCCATCCTTTTTGGATGGTATTGACACTTTTAAAATTTTAGAGGTTGATAAGGTGTTCATAATGGTGTATAATATGATCCCATGAATGAAGTTGACACCAAAAGAGGAGGAAAACCCTTGCGATGCCATCAAGAAATAACTCAAAAAAATCCTGATGAGGTAGAAGACCTCTTTGCAAAGTTGGAAGAGGGCATAAAAGATGCCAATGTTAAATTTTATAACTTCTCCACCAAGGAATTAGTCATTAATGCATGCTTCCAAAAGGCAAAAGGGGAGAAATATGCCTTGATGAAGAAAGCATTCACTCTTAACAAGGCTAAGTGCACGTAGATTTGAGTGCCCAATGCACATAATACACAATGATGGTATCATGAACTCCATGTCCATGCAATTGATTGGACAACTACATTCCACATCCATATCAACACTTCTAGATTTATGATTGGTGTAATCCTAGCATAGTCAAGTGAAGGAGAAATAGATCATCCCATTTCTTTCATGATAAAAAAGTAATAAAGGTAGAGTATAACTATACTATGACAGAGCATGAGGCTCTTGCTATGGTATATGCCCCACAAAAATTTAGACAATATTTGTTGGTGACCATATTCATATTTTTCATAGATCACGAGGCACTTAAGTAACTCATGAATAAGCCCATTATCCATGGGTGCATTTGTAGATAGAACATTCTATTTCAATAGTTCTAGTTCTTTGTTATCATCAAGCCTAGAAAATAGAACTTGGGGCTAGACCATTTGTCCCATATAGAGTGCCAATTAAGGATGATATGTTAGATGTGCAACTATACAAAATCTAGTGTGTCCCTAAGGATTTGGTGGAAATAGTTATCTTTCTAACATCTAGATCTGCACCCCAAACAATGACAACAAAAGAAAATAAATAACTCACAGTTCATGCTGTCTCTTTTCAACTCATCAATGGTGAATTGGACAAATTGGGTTGAGATGAAGTTATATCCCAATGTATCTTGGAGCATGAAAGGGACTCCATCCTACACAAGGTGCATGAGGGGATAGCATGAGGCCATTGCATAGGAGACACAATGACATGTAAGCTGTTATAGTTAGGTTTGTGATGGCTAAGTCTATTTCAAGATGTGAAAGATTGCACTAAGGCATGTAACATATGCTAGTGCATAGGGAAGCCCAACCATTGGGATGAGATGCTTCTCATCCCCATTATTGGCTAGGTGCCATTTGAGAAATGGGCCATTGAATTTTTTGAGCCCATTACCCCCACAAAAAGTACATAGGCATAAGGTACATTATAGTGACCACTGACTATTTCAACAAATGGGCTGAGGCTATGCTGACCAAGAACTACATAGCCATCATAGCTACAAGATTCATATGAGAAAACATCATAAGCCTATATGGGTGCCCACTCATCTTGAATAGAAATAAGGGCACACATTTCATTAATGAGATTGTGCAAATCATGCTAATAAAGTACATGGTGGTACATCACAAGATAATGCCTTACCATCCCCAATAGAATGGAAAAACTAAGGAATTTTAACAAGATCCTAGGGATGTGCCTCACAAATATATGTGATATGGGTTGCAAGGATTGGAATGATCAATTTTTAGTGGTATTATGGGCATACCACATAATGTATGAGTGCCTAAATAGGGCTACAGCATTCCAACTGGTTTTTGATATTGAGGCAATCCTATCAATGAAGTTCTTAGTACCATCATTGTGTATTTCATTTATTGGTCTATTAGATAGTCAAGGCCAACATAGTTGAGTGATAAATGTTGAGCACCATAGGAATAATCAAGGCCTATGCCCCTTTAGAACAAGCCTAAATCTGACTTGGACAATTATATAAGTGTATGACTAGGCCGATGATTAAAACACCTACTTTTCTACAACATTTTGGTTATGTTGTCAAGACACATTGAATTTTGTTGCTACAATGGTGTACCAGGACAATGCTCTGACTCTCCCTTAAAAACATTGACCATTGGATAGAATGAGTGGAAGCTAGTTTTGCATTGAGGCATCTAATTTGTAAAGGGTAGAACCCAAGGAAGTGGGTCCATAACCACTTATATAATTCCTTGTATGAGGTTTTATTTTACAAACTACCAGAGCAAGTGTACTGACGGTTGGTTGCATATGTAACACACAGAAGTCAAATCTATAGATAATGCCTCAAGTGGATGGAAGAGTACCTAGAGAGGCTTGAGAACTTAGATGCCACTTAGAATAGAGCCATAAACAAAAGGTGGCAAGGAGCATTGAATAACTACATTCTTGAGTTCATAATATCAACATACTCCTACCCTAAAGAGGTAGAATATCAGTTCTTGTGCAAGCCTCGAGGCACATTTGTGAAATACATAGACACCAAACTCAAGAAACTAATGGTGGATTATGGCTTTGAAATATTGAGGATAGAAGGCTAAAGTCCTCTTGCATATGAGAAACACAATGGGGAAGAAGGGGATGTGTAGGTGAGGCACAATAGAAAGGGACATGTAGGTGAGGCATAATGGAAGGGGATAAATAGATTGATAACTGAGAGTTTAGTAGATAGGCTTATAATAAGAGGAGGCATGGTATAATGGAATATTTAGAACTTGTAAGTGATGAAAGGACCCTTAGCAAGCAAGAAGAGCATGGGGAAGGATCTCTTAAATGGCAACCATGATTAGAGGAAGGATCCCTTGAAACCATGAAACAAGCTCCATAGTTAATAGGTGAATGCTCAGGGTCCCTTTAGAAATTGACCATTAGAGATGCATTGAATGCACCTACCTCCTTTGAACCTATGGTGCAAGCTCAAGTACTGTATCCCCCATAAGAAGATAGAAGATTGAAAATTGACCCCATTTTTAACTTAGAATTTGATCATTTTGAAAATTTAGACTAGAACTTTGTGATTGAATAAGTTATCTCGTACAAGGAGGTCAGTGAAGATACCTCTAAACCTATAGGCACTAGCCTGACTAAATAGAACATGAGTGAAACCACCCTAATTTAGCCAATGTTAGTTATGAGCCTAGGCAATAACCCATAGGGAGTGGCCCTACATCACTAGTCATTAATATGGTACCATCATTTTCTACAATACTAGTAGTAACCATGGGACCAACACCTGGCCTAGTGGTTTGAGGCCTTGGAGGACCAATTATAAGATTAGTACTAGGAGGATAAGCACCTTAGGCACCAAATTTTCCCTAGGACTATATTTATTAAGAGATGGCCATGTACTTACTTGAGTATCGAGGCATGGAGAATGCCATAGAGCATGTGCTCAAGTATGAGTTATAATGGCATGCTTAAGGAATAACCTAGTCTAAGAAAAAAGGTAGCCCAATTTGCAACAACCTTGCCTGATCATGCCCATAGTTGGTATAGGAAGTTTGATCCTAAACAGGCTATGGTTGATCATGACACCCTGAAAGAAGAAATCTTGAAGGAGTTTGATATACCTAAGTTTGAGTAGTAGAGTATCATTGCATTGAAGGAGATCAACCAAGGATTATCAGAGAGCATGCACTTGTATGATGTTAGGTTAAAGACTCTCCTTTCTAAGCTCCCTTATGATATTCACCCCTCCCAACATGCATAATGGTTTGTTAGAGGATTTTTAATACCTTTCAAAAGGGAGCTATCTATGAAAACATTCACAAACCTTCAAGAAGCACTTAAATCCATGCTTAAAGCTAAGGTAGTTGGGAGCACCGATATAAGAATCAACCCCTTCATGGAGGTGAAAATTATGTATATGGCCTCCCAATTATAGAAGCTGAATGCTATTTCATTATAAGATGCTTGAAGTAGGTTGTGGTGTATCAATTTTAAGATGGAGGGCCATAATAGAAATAACTACCCTAAAAGGAATGTGTGCAAACTTATTTTTAGTTGTGAAGTTTGTCACGAGGTGAATGATGTTCACAACTACCCTTTATTATAATGCACTAGTCAAGTCAACACAACCTTCTATTGCAAGTTTGTGATGCCTACACTCACACCACAACTGACTGTCGAGTAATTGAAAAAATGTGCCAAAATTTATAGAAAGGTGCATGCTAAGCAACTATAATAATCAGAGGGGAGGTGAACTAAGGAAATAAGGTTTATAACCAACATAATTCTAGCTATGGGAACCAAAGAAGTGCTAGAGGGTGAGGTGGAAGACACAATAGAGGAAGATTCCCACCATGATCATGATATAAGTGCAAGTCGATCAAGCACTATCAACATGACTACCTGATGTATCTAACATGCAGGTATTATCAAGGACCACATTTGTTTGAGGAATTCCCTAACTTGTACAAAAAGATGACCCAAGGTAAACTAGGTACAAACAAGGGTACAAGGATGATTAGGTGTGAGCTTAAAGATATGAAATGGGCTCCAAAGGCACAACTAACATGTATAGAGTCAATTAAAGTACATGCAACTACTCAAAATGGACTCACCATTCAACCACTAGTTGTACTAATACTAGAGTTACACCTAGAATATGGGATGCTGAGCTACATTAAGTGTATTACGTATATAGAACCTAAAGTTGTGCCTTAGCTAGACCATGCACACCAAAAATGTGTACTATAGTAAGCCATGAGTATGATCTATAACTTGCAAGCTAATAGTGTGACCTAGTTTGCCTTGGGTAGTGTAAACTACGAGCTATGTATTTTCTTTTGTTGTCATTATTTGGTTCACAAATATAGATGTCATAAAGGTGGCTATCTCTACTAATTATTTATGGGTGCACTAGATTCTATACATTTGCACATCTGACATATCATCCTCAATTGGCATTATTGTAGTGCCAGAGTCTATATGAGACAAATGGTTTGACCCCATGTTCTATTTTCTAGGATTGATGATAATAGAGAACTAGAATTATTAAAACAAAATGATCTATTTACAAATGTATCTATGGATAACATGTTTATTAATGAGGTACTTAAGTGGCTCATGATCTATGAAAAAGATGAATGGGGTCACTAACATATATTGTCAAAATTTTTGTAAGGCATAGACCATGGTGAGAGCCTCATGAGTAGTCATAGTATAGTTATGCTCTGCCTTTGTTAATGATTTCGGTGACCCAAAATTGACCCTAAATTTATTCCACTTGTTTTTATTTTTTATGCATTTTGTCTTATGAGTGGGAGTTCATCGTCTCTTTATGGTTTCTTTAGGGAAACATTGATTTATGAATTCATCTCTCAACATCATTTCAAACCCACTCCATGATGTAATATATAAATTGAGGGTAACCTACTGGGATGCTTATTTTGAGTGGTTAAAACAAGCTTTTTTAGTGGTAATTGACCTCAAAACATAGGGACAACTCAGATATCCCACTACACTGAGTAAGCGATGGATGTAGTGGTTATAACAAGGACAAGACCTTTTCATAAAAAGCTAGTTGATGTAGATCCAAATGACTTGATTACATCTCTAGTGTTAACCACAATTAGGAACATTTAGAAATGATAAAAAATTGATAGTTTAGTCAACCACTTGCTGTGGACATACTGTTGATGCATGGTAAGTAAGCTAAAGTTCCATGTCACCATACAAACTCTTGAGAGAAGAGGGGGCCTGAAAACCCTAATTTTATTACACCTTTAATTTTTGGATTAATAATTAAAATCCTCTCAAGAGCAAGTATCTAGATGGAATTCAACAATACTATGTAACCTTGTCAGTTTTAGGATTTAAGACTTTACACTTAGGTGTTTTTATCATTTCATCCTTTTTTCTTGCATGGTCTTAAGTCTCAACAATTTATTTTTCATACCACATCCAAAATGAGTCTTGTTTATAAATCACTCATTTATTTGAAGACACATTATGCCATCCATTTGACATCACACATTTAGCTTAATATTTTGTCAAAACCTTTTTGTGTGTCACTTGATTGAAAAGGGGCATCATTATGCTGTTCAATTCATTCCAAGTTTTATGCCTTAAAGTCTCAAAACAAACATTTTGCTATATATTTAGATCATGATAGCATCATTACACTAATCAAACTATTTTAAAAACTTGTTGGCTTGTGTTTAAAATTACAATTGAAGCCACATGTGCCTTATGGATCTATGCCTAGTAATGTCATGGCATTAAGTATTGTCTAGCTTATCTATTTTAAGAAGCCTAGTTTTCTAAATTAAGTTTGAAATTAGTTTTGACAAGTTCAAATCCAAATGTTAATTTATTTCTACCTATGCCTCATGTAAATTTGGCCTAGACATCGATATTTTACTTTTGGGTTGTGTAACTTAGGTTAGTTCTTTGCTGGATTTAAAAGACTATTTTTGTGCCAAGATTCAGAGGAGTAGTCTATCTTCTACATGCCTAGTGTTTCATGCCTTTTTCCAACTAATCAAGTTCATGTTTAAATTTTAAGGCCTAGTTTATGGCAAAGTGTTTCAGATTTGTGAGATTAAGTCTCTTGCCATTTAGACCTTATTTTGTTTAAATTCTAGCTTTTGTGCCTTTTCCAAAATACCTAGTAATACCTATTTTGAGCCTTATTTTATAAAAGACCTAGAAACTTTTGTTTCTTTAGACCTAGTTTAGACTTGTTTGAAACACTTTTTACCTAATATTAGAAATTTGGTTTTTATTCATCCACTTGGTTTTTTTTTTGTGTAAGAAATTTAACTTTAGGTTATTTTAGACCAAGTTTACCACAAACCTTTTTGAGATACAACTCCATTTCTTAGACCAAGTTACACCAAGTTCGAACCATTTATACTTTGGACATTATTTTTTAGAGTTTGTATAAATCTAGGGCTTTTCTACAAAAAAATCATCATTGATTTGGATATGTCTCATTAAATCGTAGTGGAACCATGTACAATCTAGGTTATGATAATGTGGTCACTCAAGATGACTTTGTTCAAGACCCCTATAGTGATGATGTAGTTTGTGAGATGGATCCTTATCCTCCTTAAAATACTCAATCTAGGGAACAAATCCAAGATCCCTTAGCCCACATTTGGTTAACATGCATCCATACTCAGAGCAGGACCAAGAATAAACTACATAATACTGAGCTAGCGTACCATCGATTATAGAACAAATTAAACAACATACATATTAGATTATGATGCCTCTAACATATGATCCCTATTTGTTTGATTGTCACTTACTTAAAAATAAGGATGAAGTTTTAGTTAGAGTTGTAGAGGTATGGGCCAAGTTTCTGGTAGACTTCCCCTATGAAAAATTTCCTAGTCTAGTTAGAGTACCTTTCAACATACCTTATAATAAAACCATTAAACATGCCTCTTCTATTAATCCTTAAGCACTCATACCAATTCCATATCAAAATCCCAATTTTCTTGTCATAGGAAAGGGCCTCATGGAGGACCATTTTATACAAATGCAGATAACATACCAAACCTATTTGAATCTTTCATGCAATTTTAATAACATAACCATGTCAAACGCTCCACTCATCGAGTTATCTCTTTTAACAAGAGTATTAATTTAATTTATAGGGAAAAATAACCTCGGTATATATCCATTTATGCAAAGCACTTTATTTGGTGACATGTTAAATGTTCCATCTATTGAATAAGTATCTACTACTTCTATGTAGAATAATGTGCCAAACATAGTGGATAAAACACAAGTATTATCCAACTAGGCTAAAGTGGTTTAACTATACCAAAAAATATTCTACAATAAGTAAATTTAGTTAATAACATGAGTGGTTTGCAATGATAGGGGGTAGGGACTCCTACCCCACAACCCCAAAAAGTTACCTCTAATCCTCAACCAATTGCTTCTTCAAACACACAACCATAAGGATTAAGTAACCAAACAACAACTAGTGCCTTGCCTCAACAAAATGTGATGAATTCTACTCCACCTCAATAGGTGATAGCTAACATTCCATAACAATAGGCATAGTTCAATATACCAACTCAATAGAGGAAGAACATTCTACCACTTCAACAGGGGGCAACAAATGTTTCACCTCTTTAGGTAGTGACAAGTATACCTCAATAGTCATAGACCAACATACCTTTATAATTGTAAAATTTGTCTAATCAACAATGTATGTCCATTACTCATAGATAAAAGCCAAATAACCAAAAAACATCTAGTTCACAATAGGTGTTCACAAAACCAAGATGTACTACTATCTGATAAATACCATCAAGAAACAATTGCCTTTTATTCCACATATGACACAAATATAAAAATAGGGCCTGGGTTCACAATAATTTTCCCTTATTCAGCTAGGTTTGATTAGTTAGCAACAAGTCCCTACTCAACCTTAGTAGGCTCAATGATTATTTCTGAGCCATATCCTTCCATCTCATCCATAATTCCCTCAAAACCAGGGATATATACTGAATCCAAACTAGAATATTTCACTTCAATACATGAAATATTTAAAATTGCATCCCAATCTATAGATGCATATTGTTGGTTAGTTCCTTAACCAGACCAACATTCCACAACAAACCATGCCTCCATTATACCACAATCAAGGTAATCCATATTTGGTTTTCCAACCTCCACCTCAGACCAATGTTCCAACTAGTTTCTTAGAAAAATAACTACAACAAATAAAGGATGCCATTACCATCATTCAAAGAGAGAAATATACCAATAAGTTCAAGTTAGATGACATGTGTTCCTACCCATTCAACATGGAGTATCTAGAAATAACATTTCCTCAAGGGTAAGAACCACTGAAATTTGATAAATAAGGGTAAAGGAGAACCTAAGGCCCATTTAACAAAATTCTTTATTGATTTTCAACCAGTGACTTATAGTGACATATCTTTTACTTTTGTTTCTTCAGAGTCTAATAGGATAGGCTTTAGATTGGTTCTTGAAATATATTAAAAGTTTTGTATCTAATTTTGATGACCTTTCAAACAAATTTATGTAGAATTTCTCCTACAATCTCAAACATGAGATTTCATTAGTAGATTTGACTTAGGCCAAACAAAAATATGGTGAAAGCTTTGCAATTTATCTACAACAATGGAGAGCACTTCATAACTACTTCACCCATAGCTTATAAAACAAATAATTAGCTACTATGCTTACCAGAAATTTGTGCAACAAGATATCTTATCATTTGGAGCTTTAATGTTCACATACCTTCAAGGAAATCATTGAAAAAGGTTTACTAATTGAAAAGGCCCTTATTTACAAAGGGATTATCAAGCTCACCTCATCGAATTAAAATTAGAACCCAAACCAAGTCTAAATTCAAGCATCAACACTAGCCCATGTAAGTAATTATGAAAAATCAAAATAATTAAATGACAATAAGAATGTTGTTGGCAATGGAGTAACTGAGTTGTGACATGTCCAAATAGTATAAACACCATTATTTGGCCCCTTTTCAACCTAAGTAGTGGAGCTGTACCAAATCAATGAACACCTAGGCATGAATCAATCATGGTAGATGATTGTTATTTTGTCATCTAGTGTTGCCAGATGGTAGGTGGCTAATAACTCCATATTGAATCAATCATCATTGGAAAGTGGGTGCATGGGAAAATGACTACTCATTAAAGCCAACTGTAATGGAGATAGTAGGATGTGTACCTCTGATTCCATCTTAGTGATCAATGTGATCCATTTTCCATGATCCTAATATGCTCTAAAGCTTTATAAAAGGAGGCTGAGTCTAGTTAGTAGAGGAGATAAATTGGAGTAGTGAAGCTTTAGAGAATTGATTCTATGTGTTGGCCATTAGAGTTAGAAGTAGTTTGGGATGATTTTAAAGCTCCCCTTTCTAATTCACAAACTTTATTATGATCCTTTGGGCCTTTAACAACTTATGTTTAGCATTTGATCAATTTATATTGACTTATAAATGTATTATTATTGAACTCTGTTAATGAAGAATGCTTTGTGAATGTTTAATAGATTGAATGCTTATTCTATCAGATGTATGGTTGATCTCTCATAATTTTTTAACTTATTTATCTATATCATTCTTATAGCTCATGAATACTCCCACTATCGATAGAGGAAAATATCTAAGTATGGGTAAGCCTTTGTATTTTATAATGATACCTGTGACTAAGCATAGACCTACGTCTAAGTCCCCCATATAAATACTTAGTTACCCTTAAGTGACTAAATGATATTAAGCCAAGGTTTCCCAATGACTTGTGCCCTTGAATTTATAAACATCATTGAACTAACCAAGACCTTGAATAATAGAGTTGTGCCATGGCATAACTAGCCCAACATAGATCTTAGTCCCTTCTCTATTGTGCTTTGGGTGAAAACATAAGGCTTATGCCTTATGTAAAGTGATGTCAACATAATCAAGTGCTAAATATTGAGCACTATAAGAATAGTCAAGGCTTGTACCCTATTGGAACATACCTAAATCTAGCTTGGATAGCTATATAAGTGCATGACTAGGCCCATGATTAAAACACCTAATTTTATACAACATTTTAGTTTTATTATTGGGACACATTGAATTTTGTTGCTATAATGATGCACCAAGACAATGCTCTGAATCTCCCTCGAGAACATCGAGCTTTCACTAAAATGATTGGAAAATAGTTTTGTGTTGAGGCATCCAATTTGTAAAGGGAAAAACCCAAGGAAGTGGGTCCAGAACCACTTGTATGATGCCTTGTATGAGGTTTTATTTTGTGAACTACTAGAGCAAGTGTACCGATGGTTGGTTGCATATGCAACACATAGAATTTAAATCTATGGATAACACCTTAAGTAGATGGAAGAGTGCCTATGAATTAGACACCACTTAGACTAGAGTTGTAGACAAATGGTGGAAAGGGGTACTAAATAGCTATATGCTTGAGTTCACATTATCAATGTAGTCTTGCCCTAAAGAGGTAGAATATCAATTCATGCATGAGCCCTGAGGCACATTTGTGAAATAAATCGATACCAAAATCAAGAATCTGATGGTGGATTATGAAATTGAAATAGTGAAGATGGAAGGCTAAATTCCTCTCGTGTATGAGCAACACAATGGGGAAGAAGGGGATGTATAGGTGAGGCAAAACAAAAGGGGACATGTAGGTGAGGCATAATGGAAGGGGATAAGTAGTTTAATAAATGAGATCTTAGGAGATAGGATTAAAATAAGAGGAGGTATGGGTTGATGGAATATCTCAAACCTAGAAGTGCTAATAAGACTCATAGTGAGCATGAAAGGCATGGGAAAGGATCTCTTGAATGGTAGCCATACTTGAAAAAGGAGCCCTTGAAGCCATGGAACATGCTCCATATTTAACAAGTGAAAGCTCGAGGTCCCTTCAAAACTTGACCATTGGAAATCTATTAGATGCACCTACCCCCTTTAAACATGTGGTGTAATCTCATGTGATGTATCCCCCACAAGAAGGTAGAATATTGGTAACTCACCCTATTATTGACTTAGACTTTGATCATTTTGAAAATTTGGGCCAAAAATTTATGATTGAATAATTTATCCCGTACAAGGAGGTAAGTGGAGATACATCTAAACCTTGAGGCACCAACCTAACTAGATAGAATGTGAGTGTAAGAACCCCAATTTAGCCAATGTCAAATACATAACTTGGGAAACAACCCATAGGGAGTGACCCTACATCACTATTCAGTAGTACGGTGCCATCATCTTCTATGGCACAAGTAGCACCCATAGGACCAATACCTGGCCTAATGGCTAGAGGCTTTAGAGGACCAACACTAGGACAAGTACCAAGAGGATAAGTGCCTTAGGTTTTGGATGTTCCCCAAACCTATATTTATTATGAGATGTCCATGTGCCTACCCAAGTATTGAGACATGGATAATGTCATAGAGTATGTGCTCAAGTGTGAGTTACAATGGCAAGCTCAAGGAATAACCTAGTCTGAGCACAAGGTAACCCAATTTACAACAACTTTACTTGATCACACCTATAATTGGTACAAGAAGTTTGATCCTAACTAGGCTATGTTTGATTATGACACCTTGAAGGAAGCATTCTTGAAGGAGTTTGATATACCTAAGTTTAAGCAGCACAACATCACCATGCTCAAGGAGATCAACCAGGGATTATTAGAGAGCATGCGCTTGTATGATGATAGATTCAAGACTCTCCTTTCCAATATCCCTTATGATATTCACCCTTCCTAACATGTACAATGGTTTTTTGGAGGATTACTAATACCTTTTAGAAGGGTGCTATCCATGAGAAAATTCATAGACCCTCAAGAAGTGCTTGAAGCTATACTCAAATTTGAGGTAGTGAGGAGCACTAATACAAAAATTAACCCCTTCATAGAGGCACAAATTGCATGTATGGCCTCCCAAAGATATAAGTTGACTTTTAATTCATTATAATACACTTAATGTAGGTTGTGGTGTACCAATTTCAAGATGGAGGGCCATAATAGAAACACCTACCCTTAAAGGAATGTACACACACTTATTCTTAGCTGTGAAGTTTGTGATGAGGTGCATGATGTTCACAAATGACCTTTGTTGTAATGCAATAGTCAAGTTAGCACAACCCTCTATTACAAGTTATGTGATGCCTAAACTCACACCATAATTTACTATTGAGTAATTGATAAGATGCACTTAGAAACATGGAGAGAGGTACACAACAAGAAACTATAATAGCTAAAGGGTAGGCAAACCATAAAAATAAGGGTTATGGCCAACATAATGATGGCTATGGGAACCAAAGAGGTGCTAGAGGATCAGGCGAGGGAATATTTACACCATGATCATGTTATAAGTGTAGGTCAACTGAGCACTATTAGTGTGACTATCTGACACATCCAATGTGTGGGTATTATTGAAGACCACATCCAATTGAGGAATGCATTGACTTGTACAAAAAGATGACCCAAGACAAACTAGGTGCCAACAAGGGCATAAAGATGATTAGGTGTGAGCCTAACGATTCAAAATGGGCTCCAAAGGCACAACCAACATGCATAGAGTTAATCAAAGTGTCGGCAACAACTCAAAGTTGACTCACCACTCAAATTCTAGTTGTGCCAATCCCAGAGTTATACCTAGAATATGGGATGTTGAGTTGGACTAAGTAAATTATGTAGTTGGAACCCAAAGCCATGCCGTATCTAGACCCTGTATGCCAAAAAGATGTACTATGGTAATCCATGAGTGTGATCTATAACCTGTAAGGAGAAATCTAATTGGAATGATATTTAGAGGTAGAAGATGCTACCTCACAAAAAGTAGGATGGCCAAGAGGCTGAAGTGCAAAAATTATTGGAGATATTACACCTCCTACACACATAAGGGATGTTACCCCTATTAAAGAAATTTATTTTAGAACATGTAGGAAAGTAGTCATTTGAAGTCACCGTGCCACACATGGAAAGTGCATGAGAGGTCAGTCATACCCAAAACATGGAGTATGACCAAGAACTCTTGGTGAATGCCACCATTGATGGATGGTCTGTTTGTGAGGTCATGATCAACACTGATACTAAAGTCAATATCCTAACCAAAAATGCATGGGAAAATATGGTGAGACCAACCTTGATGCCTTCTCCCCATGTAATCTTCATGTCCAACAAGACTTGAGTATAGCCAATAAAAATTATGAAGGGTGCCATTGTAGATATTATGGGCATCAAAATATACTCTAACTTTGAGGTTATTAAGTTGGCTGAATATGATAACTACCTAGCACTTCTAGGAAGGCCTTGGTTCTACTCCAACAATGCAGATATGCACTTTAAGAAGTGATATATGACCTTCAAAAATGGAAAGGAAAGGGTAGTGATACCCCTTTCAAGTGACCAAGGACCCCCTATATGGAGAACATTGATCTATAGGATGGGATCAACCATATATAACATCATGACACAAGCCATCAAGAATCTCCACCCTTCTGATTAAGGAGTGCTCTCTTAGGAGGATAGGTAGTCAGCCTTAGACATCACCAATTTTGCTTATGACTAATGGGTTAAAGAGGCTTATGAGGCCACTAGTCGTAGATGCTACTTGGTGTGCACAAAGGCACCAAAGCCTGTGAGGATGGGCTAGGTTCAGATTAGTCATGCTCCAAAAAGATGGGTCTCATGCCATGAGAAAGGAAAGAGGGTACTCCACTTGAGCAAAGGTAAGATTGTAGTGATCCAAAAATTTGAAGGGAACAACCCAGTGAAAGGTATGTCTATTAAATTGAAGCATGTATCCCCAAAAAGATAGATAAAATGGGTGCACTAGTGTATACCTTAGGAAGAACTACCGTATGTTGGTGGGCAGTGCAAAGGTGTAACTTGCCAACCTGGCCAGAGGTAAAAGTGGCCATTTACACTATATTCAAGAGGAGTAACAAGAACTTGGATATTTTAGCATACATTGGTGATTCTGACCCCATGGTACATGTGTGCCTATGCAAAGACACATGGACTGACTGCAATGTGAGTACCCCAAAAAAATTATAGGTGCATGCTTTTTATAAGACTCTAAAGACATGGGTGTGAACATGATATGTGGTAAATGAGATGTGTTGAAAGATAACCAATTAGGAGGCCCTTAAGGAAAATTTTGTGCACACCTTCTCCTTTTCCTCATAGAATTTGGAGTTGGTCAAGCTACTACAACTAATTTGGAGTGTAGTGTTTAAGGATACCACCATCCTTGAGGAGCACCTAAAAGACATGTTTGGGGAAAAAGGGCTAGTGATCCTAACTTTATTTGAGGAATATATACTCAACAATAATTAAAGTAAATAAGATGATGAAACTTGGAAGGAGTGATACTAGAAAACATTGACCTTTAGAAGAAAGCTCGTGCACCAAGTAGATGATAACACTCCTAACAAAGAAGACCCCATTCATCTTCACATATAGACAATAAAGGAAACTCAACAAATCAAGGAATCACACTAGGAGAATAATGAGCCATAACATGCACTATTAATGACCATCAAAGTGAAGATCAATGTAGAAGGATAGCTAAATATGGCTGTTTAGGTGCCTATTGGTCTGATGTATAACTAACATGCATCATAGACCTCTTGATGGAGTTCCAAGACTTGTTCCCCAAGACTTATTAAGATATGAAGCATACACCCCAATGCCTTAGGAAGATGAGCATAAAGATAATTGATGGTGTAAAATTAGTCAAAAAACACCCCTATAGGATGAATCCTAACCTCTACACCAAGGTTAAAATAGAGATCGATGTAATGCTAGATGTAGGGGTCGTTTACCCTATATAAGAGTCTGAGTGGGTGAGCATGATGGTAATAAGCATCAAGAAGGATGGGTGCATTTAAATTTGCATTGATTATAGAATGTTGAACACCACTTGTATTAATGACCCCTTCCCAACTCTATTCATCGATAAAGTCCTGTAAGGGGTCATACGCTGCAAGGTCTACACCTTCACTAATGGGTTATTTGGATACCACCAAGTCCAAATTGAGGAGGATAAGCCCAAAATAACATTTGAAACTAAATGAGGTTTTTTTATTATAGCTTGATGTCCTTCAGACTCAATAATATACCAGTTGTGTTCTCTAGAGTAGTGATCACCCTATTCAAAGAGTTCATCCTCAGGTTCCTCCAGGTTTATCTAGATGATTAGATGGTGTATGGCCTCATCAAGGACCATTGTGATAACCTATACCTAATAATTTATAGGTGCAAGCATCTTCAGATATCCTTGAACTTGAAAAAGTGCATCTTCACAATAGTATTTAGAATCTTTTTCAGGCACATCATTTATAAGGATGGTTTACTCATTGATCCAATAAATATCGCCATCATCATTCAAATCTAAACTCCTTTCAAATAAAAATATGTTCACACCTTTATTAACCACTGTGGATATTATATAAAATTTATAAGGAGCTATGCAAAGATTATGGTACTTCTAGAAGAGGTCTTATGCAAGGATGATCTGTTCTACTAAGGTGGAATATAAGAGGATCCCTATGATACCCTAAAGCTTATATTGGTTAGCATGCCCATCTTATAATTTCTATATTGGTCAACCATATTCCATGTCCATGTCGATGCTTTTGGATCTATGATTGGTATAATCCTTGCACAGTTAGGCAAAGGAAAAATGGGTCATCCCATTTATTTTGTGAGCAAAAAATTAACAAAGGTAGAGAAAAACTATACTACAACTGAGCGTGAGGCTCTCTCCATGGTCTATGCCCTGCAAAAATTTAGATAATATCTATTGGTGATGCCATTAATTTTTTTCACAGATCATGAGGCACTTAAGTACCTCATGAATAAGGCCATTATCCATGGGCACATTTGTAGATAGATTATTCTATTTCAAGAATTTTAGTTTTCTATTATTGTTAAGCCTATAAAATAGAACTTGGGTCTAAACCATATATCCTGTATAGACTCTGACAATGCAATAGTGCCAATTGAGGATGATGTACTAGATGCATAACTATACATAGTATAGTGTACCCCTGAGGACCTGGTAGAGATATCCACCTTTCTAACATCTGGATCTATACCCCAAACAATGACAATAAAAGAAAAGAAATAGCTCACAGTTCATGCTACCCCTTTTAACTCATCAGTGGTGAAATGTACAAATTTAGCTGAGATGAAGTTTTGTGTCAATGTATTTTGGAGCATGAAAGATATTCCATCCTACATGAGGTGTACAAGGGGATAACATGAGGCTATTACATAGGAGATGCAATGGCATGCAAGGTGTTACAATCAAGCTTGTGATAGCCAAGTTTGTTTCAAGATGTGAAGGATTTCACTAAGGCATGCGACATATACTATCACATAAGGAAGCCTAACCAATGGGATGAGATGCCTCTCATCCCCATTCTTACCTAGGTACCATTGAAGAAATGGGCCAATAACTTTGTTTGGTCCATTACCCTTATAATAAGATGCACAAGTGTGAGGTACATATAGTAGCCACTAACTATTTCACCAAACATGTCGAGGCTATGCTGACCAAGAACTATATAGCTACCATAGCCACAAGGTTCATATGGGAAAACATCATAAGTCAGCATGGGTACCGACTCACCTTGAATAGAAACAATGGCACACATTTCATTAATGAGATTGTGAAAATCATACTAATAGAGTACATGATGGCACATCACAAGATAATGCCTTACCATACCCAAGTGAATGGTATAACTAAGGTATTTAACAATATCTTGGGGATGTGCCTCATTAAACATATGATGTGGGTCATAAGGATTGGGATGATCAAGTTTTAATGGTACTATGGGCATACCACACAACATACAAGTAATTGAATAGGGATATACCATACCAACTAGTGTTTGGCACTGAGGTGATCTTGCCAATGGAGTTCTTGGTACCATCATTGTGCATCATGTGTATTGGTCTATTAGATGACCAAAAGTCACTAAACATAAGGTTAGAGGAATTGGAACACTTAGATGAGATGTGTGCCCAAGAAAAGTGGAGCCATCAGATAGAAAAGGTGCACCAAAAGCTCTAATATGACAAGCATATAAAGAATAAGGTGCTAACAGAAGGAGTATTCATTTTTTTCTATGACTCCAAGTATATCAAGCACCCAAAAAAAATACAAATAAGGTGGATGGGACACTATATCATCCACCACATATTGGAGATAAGCACATGCAAGTTTCACATGTTGACTGATGAAATACTTCATGGGTATTTTAATAGTAATAAATTGAAGCCATATAGGTAATAAGATAACACTTACACCATGAAAACACTAACTTCTTGGTCACTAGTTGGTTTGAGTTGAGATGACCAAAATAACATTTGGTGTAAGCCAAATAGTTCCTTTTATTTTATTCTATTCTTTGGGTAGTAGTTTAAAGAGTGAATAAGTGGTGCTTTGAAGCTCACCAGGAAAATCTATTGACACTTCATGCATAATTCCATCTGGGTGAGTCAAGAACTTTCACTCTCTAAGCACCTAAGGCCAGACACCTAAGTTTTTGGGTGAGTGAAGATTGCCAAATTTAGACAAAGAGAGTGTACTAGACCCCTGTGTGCCAGATCCTAGATGTAGGTTTATTTCAAGTCCCTAAGTAGAAGTTAGTCTATCCTTTTATGCATAATTCCAACTATGTGAGTCAAGCCTATACACTTTCTAAAGTACCTAAGGCTAGACATATAAGTGGTAGGAATGTAAAAGTCACCAAACTCAAAGTAAAGATATACAACATGATCATGCATAAGAGAGAAAGTGAAGATGCACAACACGATCATGCACAAGAAAACCATAAGAGGAGAATCAAGTGCTTTAGGGCTAGCACAAGGGATTTGTATGGGGTAGGATAGGCCAAGGCAAGATGAAGCACAAGAAACCAACAAAGATAGAAAAACATGCTTGAAATAGAAGCACAATAAGAAGAGAAGATGGAATTGATGAGGTTGAATTATGTGCATGTGAGGGGCCATTCCCAAGTTACTGCAAGAAAGGTGAAGATTGTGCTATGTGAAAAAAGTTTAAGAGAATCATCAAAGATAGCTGATATCCACCTTGAATTGAGTGGGAAGTGATCATTTGAATTTGACCTCTCTTCACCAAAATGCCATAAGGATCATTGAATAGGGTGATGATAAAGGCACACAAATATATATTAAATGCATTGATAACAAAGGATTTTTGTAATTTTTTTTATTTTTTAAGAAATCTAGGTGGCGCCATGCCATTAAAACACCTGCATTAAAAAATAAGTGACTGAATGGGTGAGGTTACAAACTTTGTGTAAACTTGAGACTTAGATAAAATTGGAGTGAAACCAACAAACCAGAGATCCAAAGCACATAAACCCTACCAGAGTGAGAATCTGAGCACTTACAGGCACCAAAAGTGAATGACTATGAAGCAAGAGAAATTACATTCATATTGAGATTGGTGTAGAGAGGTATGGGGAGAGATTTATGCAAAAACCAGTCAATAGAAAAGATATTTGACACCTAGGCCACCATTAATGACCCATGAAGCTTAAAGGCCAAAGGTATAGTCACAAACCTCATGACTATAAAGTGCCAATAACCATTTGAGGCTTCAATAATTTAAACCTACCATGATTTAACACTAGTAGATTCAAAATGGGTAAAAAGTGTAAGGGATCAGGTTAATAGAAGGTGTAACAAGATCCAAAGTGGGTGCATACAACATTTAAAGTGGCTACTACAAGAACAATAGTACCACCAATGGAAGGAGTCAACATTGTGCAAGTTGACACTAAGGCACTGATGAAGATGTCCTACCAGGTGATGTAATTTCCCATAGAAGTCTTAATAGGGGAATAATTGAATTATTTTGTGCACACCTACCAATTCAAGGAGTATAACCACCATACCTCAAGCCATTTTCAGGACCTAGAACTACATTAGATTGTTGATACAAGAAACAAAATAGAATAGGGTGTAACATTGTTTGATTTCTCAATCTAAGATAAATTGATGGCCTCTAACACAACTTAGTTTTATGAGTTGTCATGCTTTGGAAAGCTAGAGGAACTCATGTAGTTCTTTCTTTTGTGAGTCTATAGAGACCACATATGTTTTTTAGGGAGGAGTGTGAGGATTTTAGCATGCCTGATAGGAAGGATAATCAAGCTTCTAAATGCCATAAAATATATTCACTAGATGATGAACGATGATGATGAGGTGGAGTGTATTGCAAAGCTCTTAAATTATTACAAGGGGGCTTCACTTTCCCCATTAAAGACTGTAAGGACCCTGATATAAGGGCAATAATGCACATCATAAGTTTAAAACTTTGCCTCATTAGTAGGTAGACCAACATCACCAAAACTTACCTATGCATCACCTATCATATGGTGCAAGATGTAATGTTTAAGATTGTAAAATGTATGATAGAGGAGTTTGTAAAGAATGCACTATATTACCAAATGACAAAGGGGAATTTTAGGTGGGAATTCATCCTAATCTTAATAGTCATGGAGGAGATCAGAGTACTAGATGGGGATGAGGACAATCTCTAGCTTTTTTAAGAGTATAATAATTCCTTAATATAGGAGTACAAAGATTTCACTTGCCTCCCTTCCTTCACCACAAAGTATAAAAATCAAGTGATTATTTGGCATGAGAAATACATAGAAACATTTAGGCTAAAATGGCACATCCCCTATGAGCTCCCCAAGAGAATGTATAGAATGACCACCTTTGCTATTTTTCAGTGCTTTTGCATAGTATGCTTAACACTGACCAATGACAATGAGTTAGGATGGTTGAAGATCCCATATGCCTTCTCAACCAAAGATTTTAGGGATGCACTCCAAAATATCCCAAATGTGTAGCAATTGGATATCCTAGTAAGGGAATTAGACATGGAGAGGAATAGGTTGCGGTCCCAGTTTGTGTGCCTTTGGAGAAAAGAGACCAAGGATGAAGAAGATGATTCAAATCACATCAAAATCCACCCCCTTTATGAAGAAACCATACTTAGGCACATCTATAGGTTATACTATGAGATGAAGACACATAAGAAGGGCCCCAACATCAAGAAGACTGATGAACCCCCCATTAGGATCAATGATGAAGGAATGTCGATGCCAACTGAGAATAAAAAGTCTCCAGAAAAGAAAAAGGGGGTGACACTTGAGGAGATAGAGGAGCACACCAAGTTGAAGATTGCCTCTAGTGATTAAGCCTCTCCATCAACCAATACATAAAATCATGTGAAGTCTATTCCAAGGACTTCTCTTATCTCAAAGGAGAAGGAAAAGAAACCAAAGTTTCCTACTGTGATGCCCACCATCACCCTAGTGGACCTAGAGGTGCAAGAAGCACAAAAAGAGAAAGAAGAGATGGATAAGGAGGTAGGATTTGGGAAAGCCATGTACATTATGCCTAAATAAGATGATTCCTCATATAGTGAGAGTAATCCCTCACCACCTCAAAATGAAGAGGTAAGGAGGGAATAAGTATGAAGGAAGCTTGGCCTCAACGATATGAATATTAAGAATGTGCAAGAGCTACAAAATAAAAGAGAAGAAGTGGTGAAGGTTGGCATAACAAAGGAAGGGATTGAAAGAGTCGAGGATGAAAAGCAAAAGGTAGAATAAGAAACTGTAAGGCACAAATTGAGAATCAGAAAGCAGAAAAGAAGGTGGACCAAGAGGAAAGGGTCAAAAAAGAAAAAGAGGAAATTCCTACTAGCAGAAAACCTATGAAATAAAAAACATTAGAAGAGGTGCCTAGCGCCCACACCAGCCCAATAAAGGAAGCTATAGAATAGGCATGCCCTATTACTGAAGGGGAATCTAGAGATAAGAAGGTAATGCTGGCACCTTAAAGTAATAAATATAGAGTGTAAGGAAATAATAGGTTAGCACCAAGAAGGTGTTAGTGTAGGATATTATTTTCTTTGTATTTATTATTAAGGATTATTCCTACACTTGTATTTATCTTGTGTAGGTGTTATTTTAAGGTCACTTAGGTGTCATAAATGAGGTAATTAAGGTGCACATGCACATGGGAAAATTGTAGTCAAATTGGTGGGTAAAGATACCCTTACCCACCAATATTGATATATGGATCACATAAACCATTTGGTAAAAGTCTTATGTTCACATTTCCAAATGTCTTGGCTCTATACCTCTACTGTACCTATAAATACGCCTCTCATCTAAGCTATTTTTAATGAGTTATGAATGCAATATTTATAATTTTGCTCTATTTTGATTTTAGTCTCAACAATAGAGATTCTATTCCTATTTGCTTTGCATTTGTAGTTCATGTGTTCGATTCTATTAGTTAGATCTCGGATAATGCTATCACGGTATCAAAGATTTTTTCTGATAAGAAACACCATTTTTTTGTTAATTTATTGAAATCTTGAGTAGTTTTTGATTTTACTGATAACAAAAACCTATAGATCTGTGTGTATCATCTATAGTCCTTTCTTCTCTAATTGGTGATCTTCATCAGTATTTGAAAGTATTTTAATTATATTGGATATATAAATAACCTTTATGTATCTTAAAGGAGTATTGATGTTGGTTTTACAATAGACTAAATAGTTTTTTGATAAGGAGGCAAGATTTACAAGTTATTGTTTTTGTAAATCCATTTTTTTGATTAAAAATGACTATCATTTTTCCAACTATGAAAAAAAGTAAATAACCACTCAAAACATTTTTTGGGTTCTATGAATCTTGGTTTCCTCTTTCCAGATTATTTTGAAATTTTAAATTTAATTAATAATTTCAAAAGTTATCGTAGTTTTACTAACTATGATATAATTTAGAAAATTACAAAAAAAAAAATATTTTTGATGATGGGGAAACTTTAAGGAGTTTTTTTAATTTTGTTTTATAAAAACAATATTTTTGTGATAAATCATATTTTAAGGAGTTATTTATCATTGTTTTGCAACACTTTATTTCATGAAGACAAAGGGTAAGGTCTAGTGTTGGCGAGCGGTCAAACCCCCTCACAAACAAAACAAAATTTATTCTCCTTTGCTTAACTCACAATTTAACACTCTTGTTCTCCTCATAGACATTTTTTTAGTTGATCCCGAAATCCATTTTTTGTGATCTTTCACTATCACTTATGTAATCATTGCATAGATTGCTCATTTGTGGATGCATTCTTGGCTGAGTCTGACATCCATTTTTTATGAGTGTGCATTGTTGTTTGTGCCTTTAATTCAAAGATTTCACTCATTTATATGCCAGCCACTTTGTTGCTATGTGTATTGCATGATAGTAAATACTACACTGTAATGTACATTCAAAAACCTTGGATAGTCATCATATTGCTATGTGTATTATGCAATGGTGAATACTACACCAAATCATACAATTTGACATTGACTATATCTTTATGGTTTATTATGTGGATTTGTACCTACAATTCATTGTATCTGAGTGTAGATCTACTGTGTAGTATCTTATTTATAGTGTATGCATCATCTGTCCTTGGTACATGAGTCAAAGCCTCAATAATCAACTCTGTACTCATGTTTATGGCTGTCTTTGGCCCTGTATGATATCTTAATATTTGATGGGATTTATCGTGAAAATTTTTGGTGCCCATTGTATATACACTAAAGTTTTGATTATATACACACTAAAACATAAAGCACCAATTTTATGTGCACTAAAGTGCTGATTGTATACACATTAAAACATAAAGTTCCAAACATTTGTAATTGAGAGGGTTTTTCCTGATAGTTTTAGGGGGGGTTGTTGACTGCCTTGACTTCTCTATTGCTCATTCAATTTCTGCTTGCACTGCATCATGGATCAAAATTTGGTTCCACTTCTCACTCCATTTAATTATCATGACTGGAAATTTAAATTGCAAATTTTTCTAAGAAGCAGATGTTTACATAGGATAACCATGAATATGGAAACTAACCCAGAACTTGGTGTAGATAAAATTATGTGGTATAATAGGTATGATGAAGCATATGGTATTTTTTGTTTGTCTATTTCTCCTAACTTACTCTTTCACTTTGAATCTACTAAATCACCACATGAGATTTGGAACAACTCTTTGGGAAGTAGGATGTAATGAGGGGGTCATGATCTAGAGAATGAGCTCATTAGTTTGAGTCTAGGTAATTTTGACACTATGGAATACTTTTTCACCAAACTTAAATTACTTAGGTTACAATTAAAATTATGTGGTATAGAGAAAAAGGATGAACAATTGATCCTCTCTATTCTTTCCAAATTAAGTCTTGACTACTAAATTTTTGTCTGTACCTTTCATACTTTTAAACGTACCCTAGGACCTGCATGGAGTATGCCATCCTTAGATTATTTTTCTAAAGAATTAACTAGGGAGCAAGACAAAATCATCCAAATTGGTACATTGAAGTTCTCTAAATCACATGCTTTGTTGAGTTATGACAAACTGAAGACTTCAATAAATAAGGAAAAAGAACAAAACAAGAAGGACCAAGAGCAATGAAAGGGTAAAAAATTAGATACTAAGCTAAAAGTATTATATAAGTCCTCCTCTTTAGGTGGGAAATCCAAGAAAGAAAGGATCACATGTGCCTATTGTAAGAGAATTGGGCATGATGAAACAAAATGTATGAAAAAATAGATTGATCATTTAACAAAGATGCTTGAGAAAAACAACATCAATGTCCCTGATACAGTCAAATCAACCTCATTAGCATAGGAGTATTTTAAGGCAAAATAAAGTAGTATGGGGAAAGGTAAGGGAAAGGCCCTTGTTGTAGTAGCATCTCAGACATCCACATGGGTGATTGATTCTGGTGCCTCACATCACATGGCTTCTTCACGAGACTTGTTTTTATCCTTAGATCCATGTTCTATGCCATCTATTCTAATAGGTGATGATACTTTTGTTGAAGTTTGTGGGAGAAGATCTATTGAATTTAATGATGGAACATTTGAAAATGTCTTATGTGTTCCATCACTGTCAACTAATCTCCTATCTATTTATCAAATCACCCATATTAGATCAGGTAAGAAAGTTGAGTTTACTCCATATTCTATTATCATTAAGGAGATACATAGTAATACTAAAGTGGCCATTGGGAAATAAAATCACTAATCAAGGTTGTACACCTTCTCAAATTTTTCTCTTGATTACCTTTCTACTACATTACTCACTCATTCTGATGGAGTGAGTAAACTATGGCATGAGCGATTTAGCCATCTAAACTATTGCTACTTAAAATAACTCAGTCAACAAGATATGGTAATAAGGTTGCCTCGTGTTCATTTTTTTGATGGTGTTTGTGAAGGTTGCATGCTTGGTAAACATCCCAAGGAGAAATATGACAAAGGCAAATCATGGAGAGCCACTAAAATTTTGGAGCTAATTCATAGTGATATTTTTGGACCATTCCATAGCCTTCATTCAATAAGGCTAGGTACATGATTATCTTCATATATGACTTCTATAGTTATGCCTTGGTGTATTTTATTCAACAAAAGTCTGAGGTCTTTGACCATTTTAAGGATTTCAAGGCTCTTATTGTGAAATAGTCAAAGAAAACCATTAGAATTTTGCATATTGATAATGGTGGTGAGTATGTTAATCATCACTTTGAGAAATTTTGTACTTTAAAAGGGATTGATATATAATGAATAGTTTCATATAGTCCTCAATAGAATGGTGTTGCAGATGTAAGAACATATCTTTGAAGGAAATGGAAAACTATATGATACATTCCAAATCACTTACACCACAATATCTGGTAGAAGCCATTAATTGTGCTTTCTATATCTAAAATCATGTTCCTCATAAAGCATTGAAAGGGACCACTCCTTCTGAAGCTTGGAGAAATAAATAACCTAAAGTTAAGCACTTTAGGGTATTTATATCTCTAATTATGGCCTGTATTCCTAAGAAGAAACATAAGGCCATGGAACATCATAGTAAGACTTGCATATTTATTGGGTATGCAGAATGTGTTAAGGGATATAGGCTTATTCATCCTACCACACATGATTTGTTCATTAAGAGGAGTGTACAATTTCAATAGGGTCCATCAGACTCCACACATGACACTTCTCCCTCCTCTTTGGACTCTTAAGGATATGATGATAGTTCAGATGATTCAGATCATCTAGATCAGATACCTGTTGATGAGGATAGTGATTCACCTCATTCCATTCATAGTCACATTTTTGAAGTTAAACAATCTCCCCCTGATTCTCTGATTTAGGTCCTCTTTGGGCTAGACAAATTCTACAGAGTGTAGGTGATTAGGTTGGGGATCCATCAAATGTCAGATGGACTTGTTCACAATTTTAGGGTGTTCCACATGTTTTCATTGCTTGTGCTTCTGATCCATAATCATTTCATGAAGAATCTAGTATTCTTTAGTGGGATACAACTATGCATGAAGAGTATAGTTGCTTAATGAGGAACCAAACTTGGGATCTAGTACCCCTTCCTAAGGGAAGGAAACTTGTTTGATGTAGGTGGATCTATCAATTTTTTTTTTAATAGATGGGTTAGTGGATAAGTTCAAAGTATGATTAGTAGTAAAAGGATTTTCTTAAGTTTTTGGCATAGACTAAATTGAAACATTTGCTCCAATTGCTAAAATGAACTCTATCCGACTCACTCTTTCCATTATCGTAGCTTATCATTAGGATGTTCATCAGATGGATGTGAAGAGTGCCTTTCTTCATGGTGATGTTGAGGAGGAGATATATATGGAACAATCACAAGGTCTTGTGGAAGATTCTTCCTTAGTGTGTAAACTTCAAAAATCTATCTGTGGCCTCAAACAGACCCCTTGGGCTTGATATGCCAATATGGATTCATTTTTTCTCATAATTGGGTTCACTAGATGCAATTATGATTTGAATGTCTACATCTTGTGGCAAAATAATTCACTCTTGATTTTGGTTCTATATATGGATGACCTATTGATCACAAGGAGTTATTCATCCTCTATTGCAATGGTGAAAACTAATCTACATGATAGATTCTCTATGACTGACTTAGGTTTATTGCATTACTTCCTTGGTATTGATATTTCACAATCTAACTCAAGTATTACCATTGCAAATCCAAGTATGCTCTTGATTTTCTCACATGGTTTCACATGGGTACTTGTAAGACAACTCCAACCCCCTTTCTTTCTAGAGTCAAACTTGAGGTTGAGTGTTCTCCATTGGTTGATGCTACCTTGTATCAACAACTAGTTGAAAACCTCATCTATCCAAATTACACTAGACCTGATATTTCATATGTAGTGGGCATGGTCTCTAGGTTTATATAGACACCGCATGAGCTACATTAGAAAACAACCAAATGGATTCTCCACTATATTTAGGGTACTCATACTTTTGGGATTCACTATGGAGCATACATTGATATTGACTTGATTAGATACACAGATTCATACTAGGATGGTGATATTCAACATCACAAGTCCACTTCAAGATATAGTTTTTTACTTGGTTCAGGACCAATTAGTTGGTTTAACAAGAAGTAGAATGCTATTTCTTTATCATCTATTGAGGTTGAATATAGAGGGGATATCAATGCTACTACTAAAGCTATTTGGCTTCAGAGGATTCTTTTTGAGTTTGGTATATAGTTCAAGTGACCCACAATAATATTTTGTGATAACCAAAGCACCATTCATAACTACATGAATCTGGTCTGACATCAATATACCAAGCACATCAAGATTCATATGCACTTCATTTGGGAGTTCATTCATGGATAGGGCATTAATCATAAATTTTGCTAGACTATGGAGTAGATAGCTGATATCTTCACCAAACCCTTCACTGAGAGTAAGTATATTCAATTACATGCTCTTTTTAGGGTATAGACTACATCCATATCATTTTCAAGGGGGGCCTTCTAGTCCTCTTCTTCTTTTCTCTCTTTTGGGGGAGGAGTTTTTTCCTAGGGGTTTTCTACTTTTCCTCCACTTTGTAAGAGTTGTATTGTACTTGGGTACCTCATCAGGGCATGTTGGGACCTAATTTTTTTCCCCATCTAAGTTACGCTTAAGGGGGAGTGTTAGTGTAGGATATTATTTTACTTATATTTATTATTATGTATTATTCCTACACTTGTATTTAGCTTGCTTAGGTGTTATTTTGAGGTCACTTAGGTATCATAAATGTGGTAATTAAGGTCACTTAGGTATCATAAATGTGGTAATATGGATCACATAAACCATTTGGAAAAAATATTGTGTTCACATTGCCAAATGTCTTGGCTTTATGCCTCCATTGTAACTATAAATATGCCTCTCATCTAAGCTATTTTTAATGAGTTATGAATGTAATATTATTATAATTCTGATCTATTTTGATTTTAGTCTCAACAATGAAGTTTTGCTTCTATTTGCTTTGCATTTGCAATTCATGTGTTTGATTCTATCAGTTAGATCTTGGACAACTCCATCAGAAGGAACCTAAGGAGGTTTACATCGAGAAAACACAAAAAAGAGAAATAGATGAAGGGGACAAGTTTCAAAAAGAACCCCTATAGAAATAGGATGGTGAAGCTAGCATCAAGTATGAAAAAGAAGTAGATGAAGGGGAAAATTTTAAAGAAGAAGAATCCCTATAGGAGGAAGAAGAAGAAGAAGGAACTAGAAAAAGCCCCAACACCAATGGAGAGGAATAGGAGGATATGGAACTAGCCATCGAATAAGAAGAATCTAAGCCAAGCTATAGAGAGAAGGCATAGAAGGGGTACACCTAGCATGAGGATTTTTACATGTTGGAATACATGCCCCATACAGCTATTACGATGATGAAATGCTACCAAGTGTCCTTTGTATTTGATTAATACATGGATGAGCCTCACTTCAAGGTGCTGATGAAAACAATCTAAATCACCAAAAAATTAGATGAAGGACATGACTACCAACTTGTCAACCCTAAGAAATGAACCTAGTAAGGTCAACTAACATCCTCCTTAAAATAACCTCTAATTTAGTGTGTAAGAACATTCTTAATGATGTTCACACCACCAAATAGAAGAATATAATGCTAAAGGTATATGAAGAGATTAATGCCATGAAGCTCAAGTTCTAGCAGTTGGCTGAGCACATGGAAGAAGTAGAGCCATCCCTTTTGGATGGTATTGACACTTATAAAATTTTAGAGGTTGATAAGGTGTGCATGATGGTGGAGAAGATGTTTCCATGAATGAATCTAGTACCAAAAGAAGAGGAAGACCCTTGTGATGCCATCAAGAAAGAGCTCAACAAGAAGCTTGATGAGGTAGAACACCTCTTTGCAAAGCTAGAAGAGGGCATAGAAGATGCTGATGTTATATTTTAAAACTTCTCCACCCAGGAATCAGTCATTGATACACACCTCCAAAAGGCAAAAAGGGATAAGGATGCATTGATGAATCAAGAATTCACTATTAGCAGGTCCAAGTGGACATAGATTATAGTGCAAGTCAACACTTTGAGCACCTATATGAAAATCTAGGAGCAAGACTTGGAAGAACTCTTCCTTGCCTTTTAGACAAAGGTAACTGAGCAAGGAGCCATCCTAGATTATGGGGTCAAAAAAGTAAAGGAAAGGAGAGAAGCCTTTAGAAAATAATTAGACAATATTGATGTGCTTGCGCTTAAGGTTGCCTCTATGGAGGTTGATGGTGCCATTGAAGAAATCAAACTCATAATTCAGGGCTTCAAGGACTTCAAGGTAGAACTATAGTAGAGCACACCCAAGTTTTTCACTCCTAAGGCACTAGAAAGATAGTCTGAGGGTGGACTAACATGTTTGTATGGGATAATGTTGGGCTCCTTTTCAACTTAAGTAGTCTACCTTTGTAAATTTAGTGAACACTTAGGCATGAGGAAATCATGGTGGATGATTATTATTTTGTCATTTAGCGGCACTAGCTAGTAGGTGACTAACAACTCTATTTTAAATTAATTGGCATTGGGAAGTGGGTACATGGGATAGTGATTGCTCATTAAATCCAAGCATAGTGGAGATGGTGAGATGTGAACCTATGATGCTAGCTCAATGATTGATGTGATCCATTCCCCATGATCCTAAGATGCTCTGAAGCTCTATAAATGGAGGCTGAGTCTAGTTAGTAGAGGAGATGAACTAGAGTAACGAATCTCTAGCAAATTGATTTTAGATGGTGACCATTAGAGTTAAAAGTAGATCATGATGATTTTGATGCTCCTTTTTGTAATATCCAAGCTCACTGTGAGCCTTTGGGCATTTATCAGATTATGTTGATCATTTGCTCAATTTATATTGACTTATATATGATTATTGTTAAACTCCATTAATGAAGAATGCTTTGTGAATGTTTAATGGATTGAATGATTATTTTGTCAGATGTATGGTTGAGCTCTCATGAGTTTCTATCTTATTCATCTATAACATGCTTATAGCTCATGCAAACTCCCATTTATGATATAGGAAAAGCTCTAAATATGGGTAATCCCTTGTGCCTCGCAATGATACCCATAACTAAGCACATACCTACATCTAAGTCCCCCATCTAGATACCCAGTTGCCCTCAAGTTCTTAAATGCTATTCAGCCAAGGTTTCCCAATGAGTTGTGCCTAAGAATCCATAAACTTCATTTTAGTAAACAAACCCTTGAACAATAGAGTTATACCATGACAAAACTAGCCCAACACAAACCTCAGTTTCTTCTCTACTACACTTTGGGTGAGAACATAAGGATTGTACCTTATGTAAAGTGATGCCAACATTGTTAAGTGATAAATATAAAGTGTGATATGAATAGTCAAGGCTTGTACCCCATTAGAACAAGCCTAAATATGACTTGGATAGCTATATAAGTGCATGACTAGGCCCATGACCAAAACACCTACTTTTATACAACAACCATCTACCCAATCGATGCCACAAATGCAAATTACTCCTCATCAGCAACCCATTTAGTAAGCATAGCCTTCATAAAAGCCTAGACTAGATCCACAAAAACAATAACCATTACCTTTGTAAACCCCTCCTCTAAGGAGAAATGTGTCTACTCATCAAGTCTTTAGTGACCTTGAAGATCCTATTGAAGCCTTGTTTCACAAGCTAACCATTGCTAACATGATTAGTTGTCCAATTCTGAAGCACTATCTTGAGGGTATTTTGTATCTAGAATGGTATAAAGACAATGGGTTCAATGAATACCATCATGTTCATGGACATAATTTATGTCATTATGTGCAGATCAAACACCTTATTAAAAAATATGTTGGAAAACATGGAGATTATATTGGATAATAGAGCATCTACATCCAATCAAAACATGGATATCCATCAAAACCCATTTACATAACATAAAAATAACAACCAATAACAACTACAAGGTCTCAAACAATAACAAAAACAATACCAATAACTGAAGCAACATTAATACTAGTAATAATAATAACAATGTCAATATAATGGATAGAAACAATGTTAGAATGACTCCAATACCTACCAGACTTACCACATAGTTACACATGATTACAACAAAGTTATAGGTTATATTATGGGTGGTCATGTTTCCACCATCACCATCAATCCAAGACCAAGTGCTGATAAAATATGACCATTGCTAAATAGTTACAATCAACCCAGCTATGCCAGTGATCCTTCTTTGACTTGGGACTACAAATAGGCATACCAATAAGCATGTATTATTACTTTTGTACTTTATACCAATAACTCATCATTACCCCATGAACACATACAAGTGTACTAGTAACTGAGACTTATCCTATTTGGTCTCCCTCCACCATCATTTTCTAGCAACAATGGTTCTGTATCTAATCTTGATTATGCAATCACAACTTGATGGTCAAAGATTACCATTCCTAGCCCACAACTATCTACCACTGGACCCATCCAACCCACCATTCTGGCTAAGAACAATCCATATACCATTATGATGGAAAATACATTTGATATTGTGGAGAAACTTCAAAATATGCGAGTACAAATTTCCATTATGGATTTGTTGCGTAAGTCTACTATCCAAAAGAACATCTTGACCGAGTTCCTAAGCCAATCCCAAGTGCCAAATGAAATAACCCTTGATAAATTACAAGCTTTGGTTGGACATCTATCCCCAGGCTAACAATTTACCTTCAACCAAAGTGATATGCCATCCCTTGGCCCTTTCCATAACAATCCATTATACATTAGAGTTGTCATTACACAGTATAAAGTGAAACTTTTCCTCATAGACAATGGATTGGGACTAAATATTGCATCTCTAAAGGTCATCAAGCATCTCAAATATAAAACATTTGATCTATAGCCTGAAACAATAACTATCAAGGCCTATGATAATGAAGAGCAAGAATCATAGGGCACTATAAGCTTACCAGTTATCATTGGGCCTTTGACCCATGATAAACTTTACTATGTGTTAGACCTAGATTTGTCATAAAATTTGCTCTTGGATAGACCTTAGATTCATGAAATTCATGTAAGCCCATCAACATTACACTGGTGTTTTAAGTTCTCTCACTCAGGTATGGAGGTCACCATCAATGGAGATTTATAGCCTTATGAACATTGAAAACATTTAGAGGTTGAGTATGAAGTTAAAATTATCACTTTGGCCTAGATCCATTTCAAAAAAAAGATAAAGGCCAAGAAATATATGTTGACATGCGAAAGGTCAATTATATAAACCTAGACAACCTTGATTCATCTTCACATATGCCTGCTCCTAAATGCCAAATCATTTTACCATCTCAGCTAATGGACTAGGAGAGTATTTAACCCATGGCACATTTCACATTGCTAAGATTCCATAGAACCCCAAGTCCTATGGAATACCTAAAACCAAGACACCTTGTAAGGAATGGAAATGCAAAGGTAAAGGCAATTTCCATTGCTTATCGCCTAACATTTTTACATTAACCACTGCTAAGAACAAGACCCACTTACCAATGATAAATCTTGGTTGTACAATGATAAACTAGCTAATTGTTACAAAAATTCCAAATACCCCATTCTTAACATGATCATAGAGAAACATACCTATGAAGGAGGAGGCCTCAAGAAAAATAAGGAACTCTTGAGCCAATCTCTATCACTCGGTATAAAGGAACCTATGGTATCAGATTTAAACTACTTGGATTTCACCCCATGTATCTTAGTCATGTTCTAATGCCAACAACAAGTGATGATGATGCCAAAAATGAATCAGAGTCTGATCATAGAATTTTATGAAGACCTTACCAATACCAACCTATTTAATCCACATGTTAGTTGTACCATACCCTATTAGTCTAACATAATCTGCTTCCTCTATATCACTCTCAAATTATACCCTAAAACCAATAAGAATCCATAGTGCATGTAGATGAGTTTGAGAAAGATGAGGCCTTTTTCAATTTTCTATGCCTAAGAGACAATATTCCATTGGGAGACCACAAACAAGGGTTTTCTATCAAACTGGATCCAATAGCCTATTTTGGAGAATAGGCAAACACCCTTAGCCACAAATAAATAAATAAAACATTGAGGTCCCAAAGTGAAAACCTCATTGATGAAACTTTTGACTAGGGTAAAAATAAAGAGAAAGGCCAATCTTTTGGTGAAAACCTATTTGAAGCACCATTAAATGGGGGTGTTCAACCTTCCTCAAACATAGCTCAGGAGGCCACCAATAATGAACTTGATTTGGCATCTGAGTTCAATTCTAAAGAACAATATGGCTTTAATCAAATCATCCAAGAGTTTATATTAGTGTTTGTAACATGGTCATCCCTTCTATTGGGAGATTTTGATTCATCTTGTTTAGGAGAACTTGGAGAGCTAATCTAAATAGGGGACTTTGCCATTGTAAGCTAATTCAAATTATTTCCAACCATTCTAGAATATGGATCAAATTTCCTTGTAGAATATACTATAGAAGTCAAAATTAGGACTTTAAATGATCTAAAATGGATAAATTTGGGTTCATCCATTACTAAGGAGGAACGTAAAATCTTTACATCCCTTTTGATGGAATTTGTTGACATATTTGCTTGGGCCTATTTAGACATACCAGGTTTGGAACCCACCTTGGTTGTATACCACCTTGTTGTACATATTGATGCCAAACCTATGAAGAAGAAATTATGTAAGATGCATCCTCACATTTCTATATTAGTGAAAAAAGAGTTGGAAAAACTCTTAGAAGTGAGATGTATTCGATCGATCAACTACTTAGAATGGATCTCAAATGTTGTGCCAATCAATAAAAATACACAAGGAATTACAATCTACACTAATTTTAGAGATATAAATAAGGCCTTCCCCAAGGATGACTTTCCTCTACCAAACATTGAAATGATATTTGATTCCATAATGGGGTATGAAATGCTTTCACTTATGGATCAATTTTTAGGATATAACTAGATCCAAATTACACCACAAGACCAACATAAAATAATGTTCACCACTCTGTGGGGAACATTTTGATATTAGGTTATGCCATTTGGTCTCAAGAATGTTGGGGACACATACCAAAGAGCCATGACCATCATATTTCATGATATGATGCACAACATTATTGAAGATTATGTCGATGACATATTGGGTAAATCAAATATCCATGTCGATCATCCAATTGTACTATGTATAATATTTGAGAGGCTACATGAATATAAATTTAGAATCAATCCCAATAAGTTCATTTTTGATGTTACTTCAAGCAAATTATTTGGCTTCATCATCTCTCGTTGAGGCATTAAAGTTGATCCTACCAAAGTAAAAGCCATTACACAAATGCAACCACCTTCCAATCTAAAGCAACTCTATAGTTTACAGGTCGATATTTTATCTATCAAGCGATTCATATCATAGTTGGCTAAAAAATTCCATCCATTTACATGATTACTAAAGAAGGGTGTTACATTTCATTGGGATGAAGAATGTCAGAAAGTTTTTTAGCACTTGAAGGACTATCTTGCCAATTTACCTATTTTGTTACCACCTATGCGAAAAAATCCATTTCTACTGTACCTATCTACCATAGAGAAATCCCTAAGGGAACTTATAGATCAACATGATGATAATAGAAAAGACCATGCCATATACTATCTAATCCATACACTGGTCGTGTATAAACACAAATATATGCCTATTGAAAAAGCTTGTTTAAGCTATGGTCTTTGTAGCACAATAGTTATGACATTACATGCTTAACAACAAGACCATGCTTATTTATAAAGTAGATTCACTCATGTATGTGCTATCCAAAATAGCTTTATAAGGCCACATGGATAAATGGATCATGTTTTTGAGTGAGTTAGAGATAGAGTACGTCAATCATAAAGCCATAAAGAGATAAGTCCTTGTAGATTAGCTTGCTGAAGCTCCCCTTGAAGATACCAAATCACCCACTTTTCAATTCCCAAATGAGTCCATTATGACCGTAATTGAAACACCTCTTGAGGGGAAAAATTGGAAGCTATATTTTTATGGATCATTCACCTCACATAGATCAAGGGCAGGACTATTGTTTATTACACCATAGGGGGACCTTATCCTTAAATCATTTCATGTCAATTTTCCTTGTACTAACAACATGGCTGAATATCAAACACTCATTATAGGGATTCATCAGGTAGTATGATGGAAAATTCAACATCTCAAGGTTTATGGTGATTTTCAGTTAATCATCAATCAAGTTATAAACCACTTTCACATAAAGGATGACAAGCTAGTGCCAAACAAGACCATGGTTGACACTCTCAAACATCAAATTGCCAATATATAGTTTGAACACATTCCATGGGCTAGTAACAAGATAATAGATGCCATGGACAACATTGGCTCTTTGATCTGTCACATAGATAAGATAAAAGAATATCAATTCCTTGTTGAAACTATTCGAGCGCTAGTTCGTGAACCCTCAACTATCATAATGATATGTGATATTATTGGTCTTAGATATATATGGTATTTAGACCTATTTACTTACCTTTATGACCATATTATGCCACCTAACCTATCACATAAATAATTGAATTCCTTTACCCACTAAACTACACGTTATACCTTACTTGGATCAATCCTTTACCATTTTAACTTTGATGGAACTCTGCTTCATTGTTTAAATTTGGTAGAATCAACATTAATCTTATAGGAAATCCATGAAGGAATATTGGGAGCCCACACTAGTAGGGCTATCCTAGCCAAAAACATCATATGTACCAGTTATTATTGGCCATTTATGGATGTAATACAACTACTTATGTCAAAAGGTGAAACAAATGTTAAAGGCATGCCAATCTAATTCATGCCCTAGCCAAAACTCTAAAATTGATGTTGATTCCATGGCCATTTTCAACATGGGGACTTGATCTCATTTGGAAGATTAACCCAACCTCATCTAATGGCCATAAACACATCCTTAGTGCTATTGAATATCTCACTAAGTGGGTTGTAGCTATACCCCTCACATGACTAGAAAACTAATTTCTACGTTCATATTAAATCATCTCATCTAATGTTATGGTATCCCATCCAACATTATATTGGAAAATGGAAGATCATTCAAAAATAAGGATGTCAAGATGATTTGTGCCAAGTATAACATTACTCAACATTTTTGTACTATATATTACCCACAAGGTAATGACTAAGTTGAAGCATCCAATAAAACCATTGTCAACAACCTTAAAAAGATTGTCAATGATGTTAGCCATGATTGACACCTTCAAATCCTCCATGCCCTCTGGGTATACCACACTAAATACCATACCCCAACAAGAGCCACTCCATATTACCTATCTTATGACACTGAGGCCATTCTTCCCATTAAGTTTGAGTTACCTTTTTTGTGTATCTCATTGAAGCATGTACTAGATGATGAATTTTATCGAGTAGCTCACCCACATGAGCTAGAGTTACTTGATGAGAAATGCATGGCCATTTTCAACAACCTTCAATCATACCATAAAAAAATCTATGGCCACTATATCAGATAGGTCATAAACAAAGAGTTTGAACTTGGGTATCTTGTTCTCAAAGAAAACCAAAATAACACCAAAATTGAGAAGAAGAAGAAGGGCAAGTTAAAACCTAATTGGATAGGTCCCTATATTATTGTTGCAAATTATGGATCTAAAGTATACAGGCTCACTACACTAGATGGATATGAAATTGATGAGCTGATGAACATCATACACCTCAAGTGTTACTTCACTTAAGAGAACCAATATATTGTCTGTGAGGACCTTTTCTATTATACCATAATATCAACATTCTTCTTTTTACCATACCTTACCTTTTTACCACAATTATTTTTACCCTCCCTTTCCAACCCCTTTGACCTTGGTTTCATTCCATTAGTTCTTCATGCATATTAAATAATGGGATTTTGATCAAGTTTTAGCAAATGATTCACTATTATAGACAAAGGTCATATTTTGGACCAATCTGATAGTGGTTTGGTAGTTGTATCCTTAATTTATTGTTTTATTTCATTCTAAGTGTTCCTAATTATAACTCCATTTAGGAAAATCAATGTATCACTTTATGTTACTAATTATAACTACCTTTGGGAAACTTAATATCATTTACCTATGCCATTGTTTCCTAATTATAACCACCTATGGGAAAATTAGGAACAACACATTTATCATGCCTTAAAGTCCCATGTTGCCATTCCTATGTCATATTGTGCCATTTTCCTACTTTGCCTATATTTGAGAACCTATTACCTAGTCATATTCCTCCACTATAAGGTGGAACTACAATGACTTGAAGTCATAATGGGACCATGTAGGCAATGCTCAATTTATGTTGAGGTTAACTCAATCACCATTTGCCATGCTCTCACTATTTTATGATCAAAATTAAGTCTAAACACTCTCTCCATTTTGAGAGTTGGACCATTTAGTAGCTCATAACTCTCAAATCAAGTTGAAATGCTTAGAAAAATCCAAAAACATTTAAAATATCTATAGATAAATCACTACATCGACCCCTTCTTTGCCTTAAGGATTATGGGATGCCTAGCTCATTCATAAGAAACCATTTGTCTTTTATTTTCCCCATCCTTGTTAGACCCTCAACCTTATGCTCTCATCATTTTGTGAGTTTTCATATTACACATTATGTATTCAACTTTGACACATTAAAGACCACTAGGATGTTTCTCACACTCTCACCATTTTGTGAGACCATTCTCATTATTCCTCTACAATAACATCATGTTTTATTATCATCATTTTATTCTATCCCATATCCTAGGAAAACTACATTTGGCCTAAAGTTTATGTTGGATCTTGAATCTATGGAACTATGTAGGCAACATCCACTTACCTAGTGCATCTGGATTTAACTTGACTACCACTTCCTTTTCTTCTATTCCACCATCTTGTTTATTTATTTCCTTGTCTCCTTTAGCCTAGGGGCAATATCTATCTTCTTATTTGTGTCATGTTGTTTGCACTAACTTTGTGATTAACCATTGATTTTATTTCTTCATTTTTTATTCTTAGTGTTTTATCTTCCTGTTTGTTTATTTGTATGCCTATTTGTTTGCTTTCAATGTTGTGCCTTGACTCAGTATATCTATGTTCATTGGGTGATTATTTACGTATTATACTTAAGTCCATCCATATTCATATGTCAACATTGTCATCATGGTTTTTATCATTGGTGCATTTTTTTTAGTGTTTATTGGATCACGTATCAATACTTATGCATATTTTGGCTAATTTATTATGTTATTTTATATAATGATACTTACCATCATGTGCTATATCAAAAATTAGCTCAAGAAATATTACAATAAATATGGCCATGGTACTTCTCTTTGGCTCCTAAAAAATTCTTGATTAATCCAAATCCTTTCTACATAAAAAGTAATTAAATCATGAAAGAACTTTAATCCTTGCTAGTTAGGATGTGCATCTCCATAGTAACAGGTTTCCCAAATTCATATTTATCCTTTATACTAGCTTACTCTTATGCCATGATTCTGGATTTAGTTTGTACACCCCCTATTCTAATTTGCCACATTACTCCTATCATTTTGCCAATGATTCTACCCACCTTTGGGAAAATCCTTATATATTTTCCCCCTATATAGCCAATGATTATAAATGCCTCTGAGAAAATCATTATGTTTTGATCTATTCCAATGATAAGGATTATAACTGCCTTTTGGGTAAATCACTATCATTCTTCTGCCCAACTGGGGTACGTTTTCATTTTGATAATGATTATAATTGCCTTTGGGAAAACCATTATCTCTATCCACCCAACTGGGGTATGCTTTATCCTACCAATGATTATAAATGCCTATGGGCAAATCATTGTTTTCCTTTTAAATTATTATAAATACCTTTGGGAAAATCATTATGTTATTTCCCTTTTCTTTTGGCTCATGATTATAACTATCCATGGGCAAATCATTATACTATTATATGTTGATGATTATAACTACCTTTGGGAAAATCATCCTTTTTATCTACCCAATTGGGGTAGCTCTCTATGCCACTTATTATAACCACCTATGGGAAAATTAGTCTTTTCAACCACTTTACCTTTTCATCCCATCATTTTCCTTCTTTTGAGGGACCGGTTATTGACCTTCTTTACCAACCACTCCCTTGAGGGGGCATCTAGAGCTCATCCATCATTTATAGGAGTATTAGGCATAGATGACCTTTTTATTCTTTGAGAATATGTTACTATGCCTATAGATTGCAATGCCTTCCTAAATAAGGGCAAACTATCGATGCCCAAATCTGGCCACAAATAGCTTCTAACCAAACTTCAAATTGATTCCTACCAACCATTACAAATTAAGCCTAGAAATCATTGAATGTTCCAAATTTATTTGCATATCCTATATCAATACTTCGAATCATGTTGAGCCATCCCTATTTGGGATACTATCCCGTATCCAATAATAACCTCTCATGAATTCATCCTTAATTACCTTGCAACATAAAAAATATCTTTTTGGCCTATGAACCTATTAAATGGGGCACTTGATTAAATTTTAAAAGAGCTAAAAGGATAATCAAAATAAATCATATAATTAAACAAGATTAAATGCCTAAATAAATTATACATTTAAAATTAATGAATATCTAAACATGGAAATTCTAAAAGTTAAAATATCAAGCCTTTTTTATCATTGCCTTTATGAGTTATTAAGCTCTTTAAAAATATCTCAAAATATCTAATTTGTGAGCCATGCCTAGTAATTAGAAATCATAATTACATGACAACTATTAACTTAGCTAGAGTTAGTGTCAACTCACATGGGGTTAGTTTGAACCCATTCTATTTTTACACTCAATCTTAACTCACATTGTGTGAGAGTTAATTCTTGAGGCTATAAATACAAGGCCATACCCCTTCATTTTTAAGCTTAGATATTATAGAGTTATTATGTAAAATTTCCTACATAAGCCTCATGAAATTAATGTTACCATGCTCAAATATTAAACCAAACAATCAAAGCCAAGGTGTCAAGGAGATAAGGAGCCAAACAAGCTTTATTATCAAAGACTTCTTGATGCACAAGCTGAACAAGCCATTTGGAGCTCCAAAGAAGGTAAAAGATTGTGTTATTTTATGTTTTTCTTGTGCTTTCATATGTAGTTTTATTACCTAAGATCTCCCTAATGTCTAGGCTAGAGGTGTTAGGATTTTAATATGTTTATTTGAATTTAATTTCTTGGAGTAACACAAGACTAACCTCCCATCTACGTATTCCTTGTCCACATATAAGAGGTAGTGTTTAATATTTTATCATCATATTGTGATTTTTTTCTTGTTACATTATTATGGAGGTTATCCCCTTGAAGTGGCTCAGTCATAACATTTGATATCTGGTTCTTTCACTAATGGTTGTTTTGGATCTTATTGAGATGTTATCATTGATGTCAAAAAGTTTGATATTTAGTAAATCATATGGTCTTTGATGTTAAAGAATTTCTACGAGCAACTATGGATTGCATTAGCTTTACTATGGATTACATTAGATTTGCTATGGATTACATCATGCATGCTACAAAATACATCAAGGGTGCTAATGATTGTATCAAAGTTACTATGGACTGCATCAAAGTTGTTGCAGGCTTCATTAGGCTTGCTATGGATTAAATAAAATTTTCTATGGACTGTATCAGGGATTCTATGGACTGTATTAGAGGTGATATGGGTTACATTAGAGATACTAAAAATTACATCAAGACTACTACAAACTTCATTAGTCTGACACTAAATGTATTTTAATAATTACTTGGTCTATCCCAACTTCATTTCACTCAGGCAAACCTATGTTTGTGAACTTTTAGATAAGCTAATGGGAATTATGTTTGAAAAAGACAACAAATCATTATGTATCCAATTATAGAGTTTTGTTTGGCCAACCTTCAAGATAGTTTTGAGTACTATCTTATATATAGGTAAGATCAAATTGTCCTTTTTATGTGTGAAAAAAAAGAGAATAATTAATTCACCAAGGAATAGAGCAGAGGTCTATTGAGGAATGGATGGATAGAGAGGTGTGAGTATGAAATCATTGAATGATTCATACAAAATCTACAAAGAGATATGAGTAGATAAGGAAGAGAAAACATAGTCTTTTAAAAATAAAGAGTAGAGAGAAATAATGCCTAATATGTTTATTTGATTGATAAGTAAAAAATTAGAGTAAATATGAGGTTGATAAGAAGAGAGAGAGAGTATAATTGTACCATCATTTGTTGATAGATGCAATTGAGAAATGTGGATGATTTGAATTAGCTGAGTTGGTGCTTGGCAAATGGGGTTGAATCCTCCTGTAGATTGGTATCTACAAATCAAGGAGTTGGTGCTTCCTAACAAGTGGGTACTTGCTAAATATTTTTGTCAAGTTGGTGCTTAATTATTTGGGATTAGTTCATCAAGATGATTGAGAGCTAAAAAATATTGTTGACTCATTGCATATCTGATCTAGGACATGTAGTCCATGTAGTGATCATTGTGGGTTTTCTTCCCTTTACGGGTTTCCCACCTATATCATGTGTTATGTCTTTATGTTATTTATTGTGGTTTGATTTTTATATGGATTTTATATTGATGTTTCACTAATGAACTAAATAATTATAAGAAAGTTTTATGAGCTCACTAATTTATCCTCCCAACCCCCCTGTCCTTGCCCCCCCCACTTGTGCTTCCAACAATTGGTATTAGATCAGGTCTTTCAAGGTTAGGCTTAACATATAAAAGATAGATCCTAAGAAGCACAATGTCTAGTCATAGAGTAAAAAAAGGGTTTTCAACAAATAAGGCCCTTTTTTCACTAGGACCAATTATGCCTTTTTGAGTATTAAGATAAAGACCTATTCGATGGATCTCAGGTTTGACATTTGGTAGCTAGTTGTTGATGGGTATACTATCCCTAAAAATCCTCTAACTGATGTTGTAAGAAAGAAAACAAGTTAGAACAATTTAAAGACTATGAATGCTATATTGTGTGGATTAGAAGAATCTTAGTTTGTTAAGGTGATGGAATGTGAGTCTGTTAAGGCAATTTGGGAAAAGCTATAACTTATCTATGAAGGTGACACCAAGGTGAAATTGGTAAAGATTTAGATTCATAGAAGATAGTTTGAAGGTCTAAAGATGAAGGAAGAAGAGAATATTATAGCATATCTTCTTAGATTTGATGAATTAGTCAACATAATCAAAGGTCTTAGAGAAAATGTTAATGAGTCAACTATTGTTCAAAAGGTTCTAATATCTTTGACCTCAAGATTTGACTCAAAGGTGTTAGTAGTTGAAGAAGTAAAAGATTTAGACAAATTACAAATGGATGAGCTTCATATAATAATTAATGCATGTGAGATGAGGAATAATGATGGAAGATCTTCTAAAAGGTAAGAAACATTTAAACTTGCAAAGAAAACACAAATATAAAAGGTTGAAATTGATAATGACACTGATATTGATGAAGACAAAGTTGAAGCCTTATTTATGAGGAAATTGAGAAAAGGATCATGTAGGTAAAAAGGCAAGCTACCATTAAAATGTTTCAATTATGGTAGGGTTGGTCATTTTCTTGCTGAGTGTCCTCAAAAGGAAAAACATGATCATGATGAAGAACATGATGTAGAGAGTAATAAGTCTAACAAGTATGACAAGCGCAAGAAAAGTTATAAGCAAGGTGACTATAAGAAAAATCTCTTTAATAATAAAAATACTTGATATTCTAAAGAAGACAACAACTCTTCTAAATTTAGTGATAAAGATATCTCAAATAGTGATGACTACATTTTAGATCATATAAGTGATGAAGCTATGTTCATGGCCATTAAGTTGAAGAAGGGAATAGTTTAAAAGAACAAGTCTTCATGGATAATGAATGAGTAGATGAAGAAGAAGCTAAGGTTGATATTGAGGTATAACTTATTAATATTTTGAATGAATTGAGGAGATAAATAAAGAAAAACTGATAATTAAAGTCTTTAGTCAGAAGTCATGAAGAACAGATATGTATCTTATAAACTAAGATAACTAAGAGTGCCAAGGAAGCTGAGGAGGTCGTCAAAAATCTCAAGACTCAGTTAAAAGAAGCAAATGAAATTATAAATTCCAAGGAAGGAGAGTGCAATAAGTAAAAATCTAAGGCAAGTTCATTGAATTTAGATTTGGAATAATTCATAATCAAATTAAAAAGTTGTCAAAAGTTTAAAAAGAGCAATGGAATTCTTGATGATATATTGAACAGTCAAAGGTCACATATCATCAAAAATGCCTTGGGTACATGGATGAATATAAGAGTAACAAAGAATAACAAAATATCAGTAAGCTAAAGACATGTGTTGATGCTCTAAAAAAATCTAAGATTATGAATGATAGTTAGAGGTCAGGATAGGTCAAGAAGATTATCGCTCCTATCAGAGATAACAACAATGTCAATATGCCTTTCAAAAATATTTGAAGATCATTTCCTTTCAATAAACCTAATGCTATAAGGTACATGAATTTCTTCTACGGCTACTATTTTTTTTATAATCAGTTTGGACATGGAGCTGTAGATTGTAGATCAAATGCTAAAAACAATCATGCATGGATAAGTGATATGAATAGTCATGGATTATCAAAAGTATTCTTTAATTCATTTGTCCAATAGTCAAATATCAATAGAAATAGTGTGATTTTTTACAACTGTAATAGAATTAGACATATTAAAATATTCTATATAATGGGTTATAAAAAAATCCCTAGTCAAAATAGGAAGGTGTATGTTCAAATTGATAATAATCTAGAGCCTTTGACAATACTAAAAAAGGAGTAAGAAAATGATGGTCCAAAGGAAGAAGAATCCATGTTAGCACAAGATGATTTTCACATTCAAGATGAGAGTTTGAAATGGTACATTGATAATGGTTGTTCAAACCATATGATAGGTGATAAGAATAAATTTATATCTATTGGATGGTGGAGCCTAATCTTATTTTAATGCCTAGTTCCTGACAGGGGGGTGTGTGTGGGGGGGGGGTAACACCCCCTCACTATGGTCATCATGGGGGTCTAGGGGTTAGTGACCTATTTTGGATCCCCCATAGTGGGGGTTCAGGGGTAATGCTCCTAAAGTAAAGTTTAGTTAAAAATAATCTATAAAATATTATAATTTCATAGTAAATCTAAACTATTCACTATTAGGTTGCATATCTAATAGTGGAAATTATGTTTGTAAATTTTTGCTCTATATATAACCCTATTTTTGATATGAGGGCATTGTAATTATGGTGGTACAATGTATGTGAGTGAAGAGGATATTGTATTGGTTGCATTATAGGTTTTTACTTTCATTTGTTGGACTGAATAATAAGAAGGACTAACTATTTTTATGTGGATGTAACCCATATTGGGTGAATTATGTTAAATCTATGTCTCTATTGTGTTGTGTTTTTTGCATTTTATTTCCATATTTAATTTATTAATATTGCTTTGTGTTATATATTCCTAATAATTAGTATCAAAGCTGAAGATTTATTTGGTAGATAAAATCATAAGAAAAGAGGGTTCATGGTTCGAGTGGGAGCAATGGCAGAAGAAGGCAAGTTTAAGGTCAAAAAGTTTAGAAACCAAAACTACCAACTATGGAAGATGCAAATAGAGGACTATCTATATTAGAAGGATCTTTTCTTACCATTGGGCAGAATATAAAGAAGCCAACAACTATGAAGGATGAAGATTGGGAGGTTCTTGATAGAAAGGCATTAGGAACAATATGACTATGCATGGCAGCATTAATGGCCTTCAATATTTGAAAATAAAAGACAATAGTGGATGTGTTTAAGGAATTGGATGGATTGTATGAAAAACCCTCAGTCTCCAATAAGGTATTTCTTATGAAGCATTTATTTAATTTAAAAATTTCAAAAGGTGGGTGTGTTGCTGATCATTTAAATGAATTTAGCATGATCACAAATTAGTTAAGCTTTATAAAAGTAAATTTTGATGATGAGGTTATGGATCTTTTGATTTTGTGCTCATTAATAGAAAGATAGAATAGCTTGGTCATGGTTGTGATTAATTCTATATTTGGTTCAAACACTTTAAATTTTGATGATGTTATGGGTGTTATTCTTAGCAAGAAAATGTGATGGAAAAGCACATGTGAGACATCAGGTAATAATTTGACTATGGAGAATAGGGGAAGACAAAAGGACATAAGAATGGGCTTAGGGAATCGTGGTAAGTCTAAGAAGGGAATATCTAAATCTTTAGGAACATTGGTGTGTTAGATTTGTGGGAAGAAAGGACACTTGAAGAAAGATTGTTCATTTTGAAAAGGAAAACAAGGAGATGGACAACAAAATAAAAATCAGGAAGCAAATGTAGTAGGTGATGTGTTACAAGATGATTTAATCCTTTATTTAGATAATATTAATGATTTTTGGGTGTTAGATTTAGGGTATTCATTTCATGCTACACCCCATAAGAAATATTTTCAAGACTATGTTCAAGGTGATTTTGGACATGTTTATTTGGGTGATGGTGAACCCTATAAAATTATAGGAAAGGGTAAGATACAAATAAAATTATAGAATAAAAACAAATGGTTGTTGAAAGAGGTGAGGCATGTTACTGAGGCGACAAGAAATATAATTTCATCTGGGTAGTTAGGAAGTAAGGGCTGCATAGTTACATTTGTAGAAATATTTTTAAAAGTCACTAAAGGATCACTGGTAATAGCAAAAGGAGAAAAGGTAGGTACAATATATTTATCTAATGGTAATGCTGACTCTTCTATTGATTTAACTTTAAAAAGTGGATATAAAAATATGGCACCATAGACTTGGGCACATGAGTGAGAAGGGGATGCAAGTTCTCCACTCAAAGAATTTGTTACCAGATTTAAAGAAGTTGGATTTGGAATTTTGTGAGCATTGCGTGTATGGAAAACATAAGAGAGTCAAATTTATCAGAGTTGGGAAGACAAAGAAGGATGAAAAGTTAGAGCTTGTGCATATAAATGTATTAGGATTGGCTCAGTTATTATCCCTTGGTGGATCTTATTATTATGTTACTTTTATTTATTATGTAACTATAAAAAATTGGGTTTATTGCATACAAAAAAAATTTGATGTTGTTGTTAATTTTAAGAAATGAAAAGATTTGGTTGAGAATGAGATAGGAAATAAGTTAAAGTGTGTCAGATTATATAATGGAGGTGAATATTTTAGTAGCAAGGAATTTGATAATTACTATTCACCCCATGAAATTAATAGAGAGAAGATGATTCAAAGAACACCATAACAAAATGGTGTGTCAGAAAGGATGAACAAGACAATCATGGAGCATGAGATTACATGTAGGGTCACCCTTATAATTTTGGGTAGATGCTATGGATACTACTATTTAATTAATAAACAAAGGGCCTTCAAGTCCTTTGGATGGTGGCATTCCAGAAGAAGCATGGATAGGTGAAAAGGTAGATTATTAATTTTTAAAGACTTTTGGTTGTGAAGCATTTGTTTTATATTGATAAAGAAAATAGAACTAAGCTTAAAGCAAAATCCAAGAAATGTACTTTTATTTGATATGGAGTTAATGATTAACTATTTATGGGATTTTGAAAATTGCAAAATCATTAAGAGTAGAGATGTGATCTTTAATGAGAAGGTCATGTACAAACATTAGTTGTAAGGAAAGAAACAAGAAAAGCCAAATACAAAATATGCAGTACTTTACAAAATTATAGGAAATGAAATTCCAAAAGTTCCAAAAAATTGAAATGTGCAAAAAATATAATAACAAGTACCTCAAACTCCTAAAAGTGTAGTTAGAATATCTACTAGAGTAAGTAGACTTCTTGAATGATACTCTCCTTCACTTTATTATTTATTATTGACTGATGGTGGTGACCTATAAATTTATGAAGAAGTAATGTAGATAAAAATAAAAAATAAGTGGAAGCATGGCATGAAAGAAGAGATGGACTCCTTTGTACATAACCAAACTTAGGATTTGGTTCAGTTACCTGAAGGTAAAAGAGCATTGTAGAATAAATGGGTTTATAGGTTGAAGGAAGAAGATGGAGGCAAAAAGAGGTACAAGGCTAGACTTTTTGTAAAGGAGTTTTCACAAAAGAAAGGTATTGATTTTGATGAAATATTTTCTCTAGTTATAAAATGACTTCCATAAGAACTTTTTTAAGTTTGATAGTAGTAGAATATTTTCACCTTGAATAGTTAGATGTGAAGACTACTTTCCTTCATAGTGATTTAGAGGAGGAAATATATATGGAACAACCACAAGGATATGAAGTAAAATGTAAGGAAAAAATGGTGTGCAGGTTGAAGAAGAGTTTGTATGGTCTAAAACAAGCTACAAGGTAGTGGTATTTGAAATTTGACATGTTTATGATAGAATAATGTTATAGTAGATGTCATTCTGACCATTGTGTTTATTTTAAGATATTAGATAATGACAACTATATTATATTGTTATTGTATGTAGATGACATGCTTGTTGAAGGGTCTAATAAGTAGGACATAAATGAACTCAAAATAAAATTAGAAAATTCATTTACAATGAAGGATTTGGGTGCTGCAAAGCAAATCCTTGATATGAGAATAACAAGAAATAGGAAAAATAAAAAATTGATATTTTCTCAAGAAGAGTACATAAATAAGGTGTTATTCAGGTTCAATATGCAAGATTCAGAACCTATAAGTACACCTTTGGGAGGGCACTTCAAATTAAGCAAGGAATAATATCTTAAAATAGAGGAAGAAATCAATTACATGTCTAAAATTCCATATGTTTCATAAATTGGAAGTTTAATGTATGCGTGAGACTAGATATTTCTCATCTAGTGGGAGTTATTAGTAGCTTTAAGAATAATCTTGGAATAGAGCATTGGGATGTAGTTAAGTGGATTCTTAGGTACTTGAGAGGGACCATTAATAGATAATTATGCTATGAAGGTTCAGATGTTACCTTTCAAGGATATGTTGATGTAGACATGGCTAGAGATTTAGATGGTAAAGGGAGTACCACATGTTATGTTTTCACTGTTGGTGATACAACAGTTAGTTAGATTTCAAAGTTGTAGAAGATAGTTGATTTGTCAACTATAGAGGTAAAATATGTTTTAGCTATAGAAGCTAGCAAGGAGATGATATGAATGTAGTGATTCATGGAAGAGTTAAGGCATAAGCAAGAAGATTTCAAGTTATATAATGATAGCCAAAGTGTGATTCATTTATCAAAAAACTCAACATTCCACTCAAGAACCAAACATATACAACTCAGGTATCACTTCATTCATTCAATTTTGGAGGATGGTCAATTGAAATTGGAAAATATCTATATGAGTCAAAATATTGTAGATATGCTAACAAAGGTAGTCACTAAAGAGAAGCTGGAGAGTTGTTCAGCTTCAATAGGTCTTAAAGGATAACAAAGAAGATGAATAACATGTCAGGGTCAATGTTTAAAGAAAATTCCAAGCAAGAGTTGTAGCGATGGAGTTGTATCAATCAATCTCCAAGTGAGATATTATTGGATGGTAGAGTCTGATCTTATTTTAATGCTTAATTATTGATAGGGGATGTGGGGGAGAAAATGCCACGCCCCCTATTCCCCCCCCCCTCCCCTCGCCCATTATGGTCATCATGGGGGTTCAGGAGGGGCAGCAACCTATTTTGGAGCCCCCCTTGTAGGGGTTTAGGGGTAGTGCCCCTGAAGCAAAATTTAGTTAAAAATGCACTATAAAATATTATGATTTTGTAGTAAATCTACACCATTCACTATTAGGTTACAAATCTAATTATATAAACTATGTTTGTGCTTTTTTGCCTTATATGTAACCCTCCTTTTGATATGAGGTTATTGTAATTATGGTGGCATACTATATGTGAGTTAAGAAGATATTGTAGTGGTTGTATTACAAGTTTTTCCTTTCATTTATTGGACTGAATAATAAGGACTAGTTGTTTCTGTGTAGACGTATCCCATATTGGGTGAACCACATTAAATTTAAGTCTCTATTGTGTTATGTTTTTTGAATTTTATTTTCATCTTTAATTCATTAATATTTTTCTATGTTCTATATTCCTAACAATATCTTTGAATAAGACTAAAAGGTACAATCAAGTTTGGGGACAATACAACAACTAATATTATTTTTAAGAGAATACCAAGTCTTGACAATGGGAAAACTAAAACTATGAATGTGTTATATGTAAAACGTCTGAAGCATAATTTGCTGAGTGTTAGTTAATGTGAAATCAAGGATATACTCTACCTTTTCATGCTAAAGGATGTGACATAAGAAAAGTAAGTTCAAGAAGATTGACACTAGATGCTAATAGAACTAAATATAATTTTTTTTTAAAAATAAGATCAAGAAGGATAGGTGTTGTATGAGTCAAGTGGATGAGAGTTAGCTTTGGCATAGAAGAATGGGACATATGAGCTTTGTCAACTTAGTAAAGATAAGTACTAATAAATTAGTTAGGATCATGTCTAGGATCACTAAGCCTATAAACACCCTGTATAAGGCATGCCAACATGAAAAACATACTAGAAGAAGGTTCAAGACAAAATAATAGTCAAATACAAGACCATTAGAGTTGATTCATACAGATCTATATGGTCCAAGTACAACTCAAAGTATTCAAGGTGAAAGTTACTTCATGCTTCTTATTGATGATTACACTAGAATGACTTGGGTTGCTTTCTTGAAGGAGAAATTTGAGGCTCTACATAAGTTTAAGGCATTCAAGGTTCTAGTTGAGAATGATATGGACTTAAAATTCAAGTGTCTAAGATTTGATAAAGGAGGAGAATTATTTTCAAATGATTTTGATGACTTTTGTATGGAACATAGAATCAAGAGACAATTTTTAGCTGTAAAAACACAATAGAATGATGTGGTAGAAATAAAGAACATGACTATTCAAGAAATGGCTAGGATAATATTAAATGAGTCCAAATTATTTTATAGATTTTGGAAAGAGGATGTAAACACAAAAATACACATTCTAAAAAAAATGTCAAATAAGAATAAATAGAAATAAGACCCCCTATGAACTATGGAAAGGCATACCCATTTCAGTGGAACAGTTTAGAGTGTTTGGTAGCATATGTTTCATCAAGAGAGATGAGGAGGATCTAAGAAAAATTGATTAAGGGATGATGAAGGCATATTTCTTGGATATTATTCAATTAGTTTTACATATAGATGCTACAACAAGAGACTACAAAAGATTATGGATAGTATACATGTGAGAGTAGATGAAACTAGATCTAAGAAGGTGAGCACACAACCAAGAGTTTATGTAGAGGAGCTTAACCTCAAGGAATAAGCGAGAATATCAGAAGAAGAAGTATTAGAAGAAAGTCAAGAAGAAGAATTATGTGAAGATATAAGGGCACCTTTCATATTTGTTCATTAAAATCATGAAAAAGTCAAATCATCAATGATATTAATGCTAGAGTGAAAACTAGGAGAAGGTTTATGAATACATCATAAAATGTAAACTTCTCTATATTTTCCATAATAAAACCAATTTTTTTTCAAAGGCTAGAGGTGATAAGCATTAGGTGAATATTATAGAGGAAGAGCTTAGTCAGATTGAGAAAAATGAGACTTGGGAACTTGTCCCCAGACCTAAGGACAAGAATATCATTAAAACCATATGGGTTTTTAGGAACAAATTGAATGAATATGGTCAGCTACTGAGAAACAAAACAATGCTAGTATGTAAAGGCTATGCTCAATTAGAAGGTGCTGACTTTGAAGAAACTTTTGCACCTGTGGCAAGACTGGAAGCCATAAGACTATTTTGGCATATGCTGTTTTCAAAATTTTTAATATATATTAGATGGATGCAATGTTTTCATTTCTCAATGGAAATTTAGAATAATAATTGTATATAGAGCAACCTAAAGGTTTATCTTTGTTAGGAAATAAGGACAATGTTTGTAGATTGAAGAAATTGTTATATGGTCTAAAAAAAGCCCCTAGAGCATGGTATGCAAGACTTGTTAGATACTTGCTTGATAAGGGTTTCAAGAGAGGTGTTGTTGATAACAATATTTACATCAAAACATAAGGTGAGCATAAATTAATCATAGTTGTGTATGTTGATGATGTTATCTTTGTTAGTGACTATGACAAGATGTCCAAGAAGTTTGCAAAAGTTATGCAACATGAATTTGAGATGTCTATGTGAGGAGAACTATCATTTTTATTGGATTGTAAGTAGTTTAGTCAAATAAAGGAATCTTCATCTCTGAATCTAATTAAATTAAGGAAATATTAAAGAAGTTTGATATGGAAGACTATAAATTTGTAATTACTCTAATGACAACAAGGTACAATTTGAGTCAAGAAGATAAGTCATCAGAAGTCAATCAGACTTTGTACATATCTATGATTAGAAGTCAATTATATACTACTACATCAAACCTTGATATCATGCAGGTAGTACGTCTAGTGACTAGATTCTAGGCAAAACCAAAAAAGATATATTTATAAGTAGTCAAAAGAATATTCAGATATCTCAAAGGTATTATGGATATTGGTTTGTGGTACTCAAAAGGTAAGAATTTCACTTTAAAAACATATACAGATGTATATTGGGTAGGTAACATTGATGATAGACAAAGCACAAGTGGTGGTGAATTATTTCTTGGAAAGAGTCTTCTATCATGGTTGAGTAAGAAACAACCATCAATTTTCTTGTCCATAGCTAAAGCTGAGTACATAACAACAACATCATGTTGCACACATGTTTTATGGATGAAATAAACTCTGAGTGACTTTAAGATTAATAATGATAGTCCAATTTCTATATTTTATGACAATACCAGTGCCATTAACATCTATAAGAATCTAGTCATGCATTTTAAGGCTAAATATATTCCAATCAAGTATCATTTTTTAAGTGAGCAGGTAGCTGATCAGATTGTTAAACTAGAGTATGTCACCATAAAAGATCAAGTTACAAACATTTTTTTAAAACCTCTTACAAAGGAAACATTTGATTTCTTAAGACATGAATTGAGAGTAATTCCTTCTTCTGTCAGTTACTAAAGAAGCTATGGACTGAGGGGGAGGTAATCTTTGGGTATATTTTAGATTCAAGGATCAGGAGTCTATGATAGTCAAAAGATGTTCAAGTGATAGTTAGTAGTATCTTGCAGTTTTCTAAGGAGAAGTTTATGGATTTATCATCAAGGAAATGAAGCTAGATATTATCAATTCTGAATAAGAAACACTTTTTTTGGGATCAAGTAGATTTCAGGCTGTGTAACCATTTTCCATTGATGTCAAAGGGGGAGAATTCACAAGGGGAGAATTATCAAGCTTACTATTTTTAGGGAGAAATAGTGCATCATTAGAGATAGCCATATTCAAGTTTTGGAGTAAAAGTATTTTCATTTAATGATAAAATTTTCTCAGGTCATCAACTTGTAAAGGTTTGCCATCAATGGTAAAGGGGGAATTTGTTGAAATGTTGTCATTGATGTCAAAAGGTTTTCTATTCAATAAAGAATATGGTCATCAATGTTAAGGAATTTATACTAGCATCTATGGACTATATCAGGTTTACTATAGATTACATCAGATTTACTATGGATTATATCATGCATGATACATACTACATCATGGGTGCTATGGACTGTATCAAGGGTGCTACAGACTACATCTGAGTTGCTATAGACTTTATCAGAGTTACTATGAGCTGAATTAGAGTTATTATAGAATTCATCATGCTTACTATAGATTACATCATATTTGCTATGAACTATATCAAGGGTGATATAGACTACATTAGGGGTGATATAGACTACATTAGGGATGTTATGGATTGCATCAGAGCTGTTATGAACTACATCAAGACTATTAAAAACTTTATCAAGTTGACACTAAATGTATTCTAATGATTGTTTGGTTTGTCCTAGCTTCGTTTTACTTAAGTCAACCTATGTGAGTGAAATTTTAGATAAGTTAATGGGAATTATGTTTGAAAAATATAATAAAGCATTATGTATCTAACTATAGAGTTTTGTTTGGCCTACCTTCAAGAGATAGTTGAGTACTATCTTGTATATAGGCAAGCTCAAATTGTCCTTTTTTGTGTAAAAAAAAGAGAACAATTAATTTACGAAGGAGTAGAGAAGAGGTCCATTGAGGAACAGATGGCCAGAGAGGCATGAGTATGAAATCATACTATGATTCATACAAAATCTAATACGAGAGATGATCGAAGAAGAAAGAGAGGATACAGTCTTTTGAAAATAAAAAGTAGAGAGAAAGAGAGTCTAATATGTCTATTTGATTGGTAATTAAAAAAAAATAGAGTAAATGTGAGGTTGATAAGCAGAGAGAAAGAGAGAATAATTATACCATCATTTTTTGATAGAAGCAACTAAAAAAGGTGGATGATTTGAAGAAATTAATTTAGTGTTTAGCAAAGGGGTTTGAAGCTTCCTATAGATTGGTATCTACAAATTAGGGAGTTGGTGCTTCCTAGTAAGTGGGTTCTTACTAAATCTTTTTCCCAAGTTGGTGTTTTACTATTTGAGGTTGGTGCCTCAAACTAAATGAGTGCTTATCAATATTTTTGAATCATTGTATATCTGATCTAGGACATGTAATCCATGCAGTGATCACTGTGGATTTTATTCCCTTTAAGGGTTTCCCACCTATATCATGTGTTATGTATTTATGTTCTTTACTATAATTTGATTATTGTATGGATTTTGTATTGATGCTTGACTAACAAACTATAGAATCAGAAGAAAGTTTTAAGAGATCATTGATTGATCCCTCATCTCAGTGGCTATGATTTCAACATATCTGCTTATTCTATTCTTAATTCTATGATATATAATTCTATTATTATGAAATCATCTAAGTAATTTCATTACAAAGGCCTTTTCTCTCTCGACCATTTTTTCAACTAATTGATTAAATGTGAGTCTTCAATAGATTTATTGCTTAAAAATATTACAATTAGCTTGAGTATATATGAATAAGATCCATATAAACATCAATTTTTATACCAACTTCATCAACATGATGTTTTATTTCCCAATTTCTAGAAGCCAAACTCATGACATTACCATTTTTCAACTCAGGATTGAATTATTTCAAATGAAACTAAATGAACTCTAATTTTGAGTGAGAATCATATAGGTATTTCAATTTTTAAAATTATTTATAGGGAGTGTTTCCCCCTATATGTGACAAAAAACCTTTGCATCAATTGTGGCCCTCATCAAAGCTAATGCTTTTGAATTCTTATTCTTTTAGGATGGTATCTCCTTTGCTTCTTTAGGTTCAAAAAGTTATTCATCCCAATAATAGATTTTGAACCACAATTCATTGAAGATAAGTGTATTCTCCACCCATATTGACTATTCTAATTAGTTATCTTTCCTGGTTAGAGTTGTGTCAATAGTTTTGATTAAATGCATGTTTATTGTATTGTTGACAATTTTGACCTCACAAGTCAAATTGTCACTGCTACCACTTCAAAATTTCATTTTCATGTTTCTTTCCCTATTTATTATTGAGTTTTCCATGTCATGTCTCAAAAATGGTCATCTAAAACTTTGATTAATAAGGTTTAAGTTAGATTTGATGAATTTAAGGTTTTGATCATCATGACCATGTGCTTGTCTAGCCACTTTTTGACCAATTTTAGGTTGTTTCAAGAGATGAAAAGAGTATATAACATCTTAATATGCCTTATGTATTTTTTCAAGGTCATGTCATGCTACATAATTGATCAAACTAGTTGGTGATATGTTTGACTAACTTCATGACCTAATTTATTGCATTTTGGGTCACTTTATGGATTTTGGAGTAGGTGAAGGACATGTTATAATTTTTAAGTATTTAAAAGGTACAATGGATACATTTTTTAGTAGTTTCATCAGGCTTATCAAGTGATTTTGGTAATTTTAGTGCTAAAAAAGCCTATTTTAAGGTTATCTATATAGTTCTTCATGGTGAAATTAATATTCAAGAATATTTAAGACCTTATATGTTCATTATAAAGTCAAAACCATTATTTTTAATTAGTTTCAAGTGATATAATGAATAAAATCAACTTATCTCTCATATCAACCTCTTTGGCAACTCTAGGAAGGCCATCAATTTTTGCTCAGTATAGGCAGGAGATAGAGAGTTGGGTCCAAATATTTTGGGAAATTATAGGTAACCTTATTAATTTAAATTTATTGGAAATGGATTTTATATTAATCCCCTCATATATATCAACAATCGCTAAGAGTGTAAAGGGGTCACTATGACCTAGTCATCTAGATAGTGTCTAGGCTTGTTTCCATTCCTTCACTTTAGAGCTCTATGGATAAAAATAGTTTTAGGGGGATTATTTTAGGGTCAAATAGGACCTTTTTTCATGATATGATCTTCAAATACTTTATCTTGATAAGGAGTGTTTTGATTAGAAATTGGTTATCTATCTTGACTTGAGTTTTGGTAGTTTTTTAAACATGTTGATATATCAGTTGAGTGTATTTATTTCAAGAGTTTTCAAGATCATGTTTTAGGTAAAATACATATCCTTCATCCAAGAAATTTTTTAGGTACCTTCATCTTGAAAATGTCTTTCTTGAGATAGATTAGGTGGTCATTTGGTTCTTCCACAAGGTACATTTGTAGGTTTAATGAGATTCTCAGTGTGTGAGAGTATCTTAGTGAGGTTATCATGATTTTTAAGGAATTATAAAAGATGAAAAAGTATAAATTTACCTTTTAAGGATGTTCTATATAAGGTCTTAAGACCATGCTCTCTTAAAATATCAAAATCTCACTTGTAGGCCTAATGAATAAAGTGGATGACATAATGGAAAATGATTGGAACTAGAAAAGTCATGAAGACAACAAAGTTTGTATGAAAGGAATAAAGTTGTTTCCCAGTGTTCATGAGGTTTCAAGGTGGATATTTCTACTATGAGAGCAAAAAATTTAGTTTAGAATTCTTAAACACCTAAATTATATAGTAAGGACTGTGTGTGACTGTGTTATTATCTTGAGAGACCTCCAAAGAACTTGGTGTCTTCATAAATATGTTTTTGAGGTGTTAGGATGAATGTTCAAGGTGAACTAAGTCAATTTTAATAGATAAGAGTGATAATAAGGTCATCAAAGTCAAGGTTAAAAGTAACAAAACTTCCTTAAAACATTATTTAGTAGAGTTTAAGGTAAGTTAGTAGTTTTTAAGGTAAGAATATGTGTTTTGGTATCCATGTTTATCAATATTTTGAATACCTCTTAAAGTTGATGCAAAGTGATTAACTAGCAGTTGATTCACAATTAGATATACTTCTCTTGATCAAAATGAACAATGAGAGTTACCATAAACCTGTGCCTTCTACTTCATTTAAATGTCAACTTGAGGACATAGATTTGATAGGATGATGTCACTATATGTACACACTCAATCTTTTAATTTGATCTTCTTTTGACTGTAATCTAAGATGCTAAAGCCATGTAGTAAATGAAATTCTAGATATAAACATGAAAATAATACTATGAATTAAATATTTATACTATTGGAAGCTTCCTTAAATAATTTTATGCAAGAATATAAATCACATAATTCAAAAATAAAACACACAACACATAAAAAAACAAATAATTATGCTTATCTATTTAATGCATTAGATTGTTGCTACAAGGCTTCCAAAGGGGGCACTTCCTCTTGAATTCAACTTCAATCCTTCCTCTTACAACAATAAAATGGACTTAGAAGTGTTTGTTCATATTAATAAAAAATGCAACAATGAATTATTGTAGGAAATTGTAGTAGCAACTACTTGACAAAATGTACTTTTGATAATTCTCTAATTGATATCTACTACCTCTCAACCCTTTTGTTACCTATATATACAACAAGGGAGATTATTTTATGAAAAAACAATATATATTCCAATCTAAGAAACATTTGACTTAAGACAATTGAAATTGGATCCTTATGCTAAAGTTAGCATTCATGTGAACCCTATAATATTACCTTAGGACAAACAAGGTTGTTTCATTCTTCAACCACATTCTTATTGCGCTCCCAAGAGGTTTTGGTCATTTTTGTGACTCGATTGAACTGGAATCAAATTCTATTCATCCACGGGTTTGGTAATGTATTGGCTACAAGATGTGTCTGTGTGATGAGATCCTTTTACTACAAGATGTTATGTGCTATATACCTATTACTCCAAAACATCTTTAAAACACATTATAGAAAAAACATCCTATAGTAGAAGATAACTATTATATACTTTATTTTAATACATAGTTATAACTATTTGAAGAGTATGGGAACATAATGCTATTTATAAGATTAAGGCTATTCAAGGAAGGAGACTTTATGGGAAAGTAATTAAAAACATGATAAACAAGAAGGATGAGTGTGATAGATGAGGATAATAACATGCCATTTTTTTGGCTCATCACACCCTCCAACTTAATACCTTGCTCGACTACAAGTAATAAACTTGTTCATTTCCATTTCATAAATAGTTCTGAAATCCATATGGTCTATGGCACCACTTTTAAGGTAAATGTAAAATCCATACCACTGTTCAAATAGTTACTAATTTTTTACCTCCTTAACTTCATTTAATGGGGATTTATCATACTAATCTCGAACAAGATACCAAAATAGAGGGGGCTAGAATTTGAGGCTCAACAATTGAGATCCCCTTTCACCTGTAAGCAAAATATATCTTGTGACTCTATTAAATACTGAATTTAGGTTAAAAGGGGATTATGGATCTTTCCTTATTATCTTAGGAGTGAATCATTCCATCATTCAATGCATGATTATTTTTCTACAAGACTAACATAAGTTCTCAATCCCAAGTAGAAATCTTGGGCTTTAACACAATTTTTGGCAGACCAAGTTCTAACTTCCTTCCTTAGCATGATGTTATCCCATTCTATCAATACAACATTAGGTACTATTGACTCTCTTCTAATAATCAATTGAATTTCCTTTTCTTTTTTCCTATATTCAACCACCTCTCTCCCTCTTTTTTTCTCATTCAAAAGATATGATGAAAATTTATTTATAAGGACATCTCTAACATCTAAGTTAGGCTTCCATTCCTTGTCAAAAGGTACAACATAGTTATGAAGATAGAACTCACACAATTGTGCTTGTTCTTCTTGTGAGATTTATTTATAGATTTGAAAGAAGGAGATGGCATTAATTACTTCATAAGGCATGTCACAATAAATTCTCATGAATTTAAACTAATGCTATTGCTCCTTAAGATAAACTAAATATACCCTTGTAGTAGGCCTATAGTCAATGAGATCTTGAGTAAGACAAGCCACATATTCAATTTTCTATTGTAGTTTCGAGATTCTTTCTTCCTTCAATCTGACCTCTTGTTTAAATTTATTTTTCTCTTTTGTTAATGACTTAAGATTTTTAGACTGACTGTCTATCCAAATCATCAATTTAGAATACACAACAAATGAGGAATTAGAACTAACATCTTGAGCAGTTGTAGGTTTTTCCTATTGATTTTCTTCTATAGAAGGTTGTGAAATAATGACTACAGGATGGTTTTTGGTAGAGGGATACAACTAAAAATTTACTACAGCAAGTGTATCCAGTACTCCTTCTAATTGATTCTATAGCCTCATCTTTACTCACTTAATTTCTTGTAGAGCTTACTCTAGAGTTGAAATTTCCACTTGTATGATAGGTTTCTCCATTTGTTCTGCTTCTTCCTGCATTAGTTCTTATTGCAATTATTCAAGAATTTTCTACTTGCTCTTCCTCCTTATTATCTCTTTGAAAATATTCTTCCTTGTTAGTCTCAAAACTAAATGCCTCTAGTGATTCATTACTACTAATAGTTTGTTTTTCTAGATTCCTCATTGTTTTCAATAATATAAGAAGGTTTAGTTCTTGGTTTACATTTCATCTTCCTTCTTAATCTATGGGATCTATAAGGAGTAGATATTACCTTAGCCTTGTTAGGAGAAGGTGGAATTTCTTCCTTAGATTCCTTAGAGTCAGGATGAAGAATGAGTTTCTTCTTTCTTCTTCAAGATTTGTCCTTGCTATAGGTTCTTGTGTGGCTACAGGAAGATCTTATTTTGTAAGTTTTTGTGTGGCTATAGGAAGGTCTTCTTCTATAGGTTCTTGTGGAACTACAAGAATGTCTTCTTCTATAGGTTCTTATAGAGCTATAAGGTCTTCTACTATCATCTGTTCTTCTACCTCTATTTTGCCTTCTCTTTTATTTCCCTCACTATCAATTTCTATATTTCTTGGTACTTGGATAAAATATTTCCAACTTATATAGGGTCTAGTATTTTAAAAATAGTCTTGACCAATCAAATGGATTAAATAATGATGAGAAAGAGCTTTGGAATTACCTCTTTGAAATGCCTCCACCATTTTTGTGATTATGTTAAGTAATAAGTTGGGGACATTTATCTCAATATCGTGTCATAAATGATTCATGAATTTGAAGTGAATGCCATGCAACATGGAATACCTCCCTTCATAGGTGAAATATCTATAGATGAACTCAGTATCCTTGGCCCATCTTCCTGGTAAAGATAACCATGTAGTGATCTGTTTTGAAGTTTTCAAGATTTCATTTCCTTTAATGAATTTCTACCTCTACCTCGACATCAAAATTTTCTTGCCATGCTTCCCATGTTCTTAGCAATCTAGTTAATCTATTGATGACAATTTATGTTATCTTTATTTCCATTCCTCTTATTATTGCTAGGTTGTTATATAATGAGCTAGTGAATTCTATTACAATGCCTTAATCCAAAGCATGTATCTTTTCAAAATATTGTACCCATCTCACATTCTATAATATGACCAAGATGTTTGGGATATTAGTTAGAGGAGAAATATCAAGTGGCCCATGTTTATGTAAGTCCCCTCCCATATTGTATTGTAGAATTTTAGTTACAGGGTCTTTGTTTTTGTAGTAAGGATTTTGTAGCTTTGGGTGGAATGTTCACGATTTTTGATTTAGGAGTGAGATAATATATTTGAATTATAGGAAATCCCCCCAACTTGAACTATCACTTGTCCTCAAGGGATGAAGTCAACATGCACAAATGTCTTGTAGAAAAATCAAGGATGGTGGTAGTAACATGTCAATGGTCACATCAATCAGTGGAGGAGAGGATATCATGAGATGGCATGATAAGGAGAAGATATGGCAACATGTTAATAGAATTAAGACCCATCATATTAGTAATAATTAAAAATTATGACATGAAATAAATATAAAATAATTACCTTAGTACTTATAGGAATACCTTTCATAAATACATAAATAATAATTTGAAGTGGTAGAGTGAGGTGTACTGGCATGTTGTTGTTATTTGATTGGGAGAAAAAATACTTTACAAACATGTAAGGTATGATGTAGTGATAAAAATTCATTCAATAGTGAGAAATGTTTCTTGAAATAATAAAAAGTGTCATGAAATAATAAAAAGTGTCATGCAATAACAAAAAGTGTCTTGCAATAATAATAAATATCCTACATTAGAAAGAGTTTCATCCTATAACAAAGAGTAAAGTGTATTTATGCTCCAAGGGAATGAATATACAAGCAAAAATAGATGTAAACAATTTTTTTATTGTTGCATCTTTTTTTTATAATGAATTTTGATCACCCAGTGACCTAGTTTTCTAGGACAACATCCGCCAGCAATGACTGAAGGTTTTTATTGCTAAATTTTCTAATTTTTTTAAATTTTTTGGTCCCAACTCAATTATAATTGATGAAATCTAGAAGGTAGGATTTTATTCAGCCTAAACCAATCCATTGTGAATGGCTTGTTTGAGGTTGTAGGAAGCTTTACTACTCTTGGAAAATATTGAAGAAGGGTTGACATAAATACCCTTTGGCTACAAGAATAGGTTGTTTTGCTTTATGAAGAAGGGATGGATGTTGTTCTTCAAAAAGTTGGCAAGTGAGACTTTCCTTAGAAAGTGGTTTCTTATATAGATTGAGCCTATGGCCATTAACAAGCAGTCAAAATTAAATAAAGTCAATGGTCATGAGATTTACAACTCCATTGTCAAAAACTTGTTTGAACTCATAAGGCCCAAGGCATTTAGACTACAACTTTCCTTTGTAATCCTTATATTTAGAGTAAAAAAGGAGTGCCTAATCACCATGTTGGAAATTATTAGTCTTGATGTTCCTATCATGCCAACCTAAATGTTGTCTTTGCACTATTTTAGTGTGATGAAGTGCTTCTTTCCTTAGTTTATCAAGTGCATTCAACTGCATGATCCTATCTTGTTGAGCTTGAGAAATATCTAAACCTAAATAAGGTGCTATCTTTAATTTTTTATGCTCAAACTCAATGGATAGAATAAACTTCTTATGGTAAACTAGTTCATATGGAGTGAAACTAGTTGTGGTTTTCTAGGTGATTATGTAAGCCCAAATTATTTCTAGAAGATGAGTGACCAATCTTTTCTATACTAACTAATAGTCTTAGTGAGAATATTTTCCAATTCTCTATTTGTAACTTCCACCTGACCATTTGACTGAGGATGGTAAGGGGTAGACTTTTTATATTTAATTTCATATTCTATTACCAAGTTAGCTTTGAGGTCTGATGGGAACTATGGCCCTTGGTATATGACTATTTCTCTTGGTACTCCATAGTGGGTGAATATTACTTCATACAAGAACTTAGATACTTTCTCATCTTAAGCATAGGTTAAGGCCTTAACCTCAGCTCATTTTATGACATAATCAATACACAATAGTATATATTCCTTATTATTTTGATTTAGGATCAATGGGACCTACAAAATACAGTCCCCATTTATCAAAGGGTTCTAGAACTGTTTGTGGTTGTAATGACATTTCATCAGAGCAAATGGGTTTTCCCATACATTGGCATTGATCCAATTTTTAGGTATACAACATGGCATCCTTATGAAAAGAAGGCCAATAATATATGATAGTAAGTAATTTCATAATAGTCTATTTGGAAATAAAATGACTCCCATAGGGTTCATCATGGCAGGATCTGAGAACATTGTAAGCTTATCTTCTCATAACTAAATTTGGTCTAGTGATAAAGAGATATCCTACAATCCAAGAATAACAACTACTCTTTTGGATAAGATATTATTTTTCCCTAGGTGAGAAATGTTGTGGTAGTGATCTTGAAATAAGATAGAAATATCTACGAACTAAAGAGATTGAATAATTATTGTAAATAAATGCTCATTAGAAAAAGAATCATTAACAATAGGACTGCACTCATCATCGGCATAGAAACTTTGCTACTATATTATCCTTACCTATTTTATACATAATGGTAATATCAAACTCCTATAGAAAAAGAAACCATCGAATTATCCTGCATGTTACAACAAGTTTATTCATTAAATACTTGATTACTATGTGATCTATGTGGATGAATACTTGGTAACCTATTATTTAGTGTCAAAATTTATTAATGTCATAGACAATAGTAGGAAATTAATTCTCTATTATAGTGTAGTTAAGTTCATCCCCTTGAATATTCTTGTTGATAAAATAGATTGCATTATTCAAAGATTTATCTTTTTGGCCAAGGACACCTCCTAAAGTGGTGTTGGATGTATCTGTGTAGATGTGGAAAGGCTTCTTCCAATTAGGCTCTCTCAGATCAAGAGTTTTTATGAGAAGGTCTTTGAGTTGATAAAAGGTAGTTTGACAATAATTAGTCCACATAAATTTAACATGCTTAGTAAGCATTCCAAATAATGGGGTGATAATTTTACTAAAATATTTGATGAATCATCTATAATAATCAACATGTCCTAAAAAGCTTCTAATATCTTTATGATTTTTGGTTGTGGGTAGATCCTTAATGATACTTATCTTTATTGGGTCAACTTTAATTCTAGTAGGGGATATGTGATACCCCAACATAATCCCTTCAGTCATAAGCATATAACACTTTTCATTGCATAGAGATAATTGGTGGTCTTGGCAACATTAAAGAACTTTCTTTAGGTTGGTAAGTGTTTCTTCGAAAATCTACCCATAGATAATGAAATCATCCATGTATATTTCAACATAGTCATGGGAGAGATTATAAAATATGCTCAAAATAACCCTTTGAAAAGTATTTGGGGAATTGCAAAGACTAAATGGTAAGATGACATAGGCATAAGTTCCCCAAGGGCAAGTAAAAATAGTTTTATCTTGATCTTTTAGAGTAATTCCTATCTGATTATAACCACTATAGCTATTTAGGAAGGAAAAATACTTTTTCCTTGCTAATGTATCCAAAACTTAATCAATAAATAAAGGGGAAAAGTGATCATTCCTAGTAGTAGCATTCAACTCTTGATAGTCAACACAAATATGCCATTTTCCCCCTTTCTTAGGGACAATGACTAGGGGAGAGACCCACTAGCTATCCGAAATAGGATAAGCAAATCATGCATCTAAGAGTTTTTGCAACTTAGTTATGACAATGTCTTTAACTACAGGATTAATTTATCATTGGGGTTGGTGAATAGGTTTATATTCTTCTTGAATGTAAATGTGATGCATGCATAAATATGGGGGTATTCCTCTCATATCATTGTAATCCTAGGAAAATGCTATTGTGTGCTTTATCAGCATTATAAGTAACTAACTTTCTTGTTGGGGTGTTATGGAGGTGCTAATTTTGAGAGGTTTATTTGGTAGAATGTTTGCTTGATTTGTTAAATAAAGCATGGTTTCTATATTGGTAATTAAAGGAGCATAAATGCATTGACGGGGAATCAATTGATGGAATGTCCAAATGTCTCTTGCAATTTTAGCAAGATCATTCTCAGGAAAAGTATTTTGAAGAAGGCATGGTGTACATTCCAACATGTTTCTAGCTACAGGATCTTGTCGATAGGTATTTTGTAGGATACCACTAAGGATAGTGTCTTCTTCTTGTGCCTACAAAGCTATACTCTAGTCAATTATGTAGAGTGTTTTAAAGGAGATATAGTCCTTAAAGTCATCAATCTAAGGTGTTAGGCCATCATTCTGGGAAGGCTAGGTTGGTGAATAAATAACCAATTTCTTGGTGTCATTTTTATTGGAAATTAACATTTTTCTTGACCTATAGCCAATAAAAACATCAATGGTGACCAACCATGGGTGGCCAAGGATGAGAGGATAACCTCCCAAGTTGATTTTTAGCTACAAGATAATAAAGTCTATGGGATATTTCCAAGAGTCCATAATGATATCCAGGTCCTCAAGAATCCCCTCAGGCTTAATAGTTGACCTGTCAGCCATTTAGAGGATGGTAGGTGTTGGATGGAGAGTTGTAAGTTTCAGTTGTTGTATGGTCTCCATGGTCATCACTTTGATGGTTATTCATAAGTAAATTAAAGTATTGGAGATGGGTTTTCCATAGATTCTAACATTAACTACAAGACTTCCTAGATCAAAATATCTTGGGGGAACTATATTTCCCAACATAATATCTGCTAGTTGGCCAATAACTTGAATTATTTTAGTATCTTTCTTCTTTTTTCCTATGTTTTTTCAAACATATCTCTCTAACAACCTTATTATAGATAGGAACATCCTTTATTTATTTAAAGAGTGGGTTTTTTACACACACATTCTTGAGTTTTCCTAAGATATCAAATTCGGGCTCTAGTTCAGGAAGTGATATGTTCAATCTCTCTAGAAAAGGAGGATTGTTAGATTATTTTTGTTTTTTTGATGAACATGGCTCAAGATTGGCCATGGGTAGCTATGGATTAATATGGAGTGGATTTGGTTATTCAAAGTGTTATGTGATTATGAGTGAGGTGGGTTGTGGAAGAAAACATCTTGAGCAAAGTTAGACTTGATTAATATCTAAAGTGTATGTTGGATGTTGTATTATTTTGATGGATTGTGTTAGTTGAACCAATTTATTGGTAGGATTAGGGATGGGATAGGTGCGTAATTGAGTAGTTATAATAGGTTACTGATTGTTTTTAATTAAGGCTTGTTGTTGTTGTGGTTGTATTTTTTGGGGAAAGCCTTGATTACCTCTCCATTGTTGTTGCCATAGATTAGAGGGAAAAACTATTGCTAGTTTTGGAATTGCCCAAGTTGAGGTTGTTGTCTATTTTTTTGCATCCATAATTGATTCTAAGATAGTTACCAATTTATTTGGGGCCAATTTTGGTTGGGTATATTCATCTAAGAACCATATAGTGGATTATTTGAGAATTAAAAATTTACAAACATAGAGTTTGATGGCATACCTGATATTTATACCCATGGTTTATATTGAGCCATGAAAAACACTTGATTCTAATCTTATCCTATGGCATGTAACTCCATTATTTCAAGATTATCCTCAGTTATGCTGGCTACTTGAGTTTTGATAGAATGGCATGTGCAATCTATCTTCTTTTTTTTGCATTTAGGGCAATAGGTGGCTAAGGATTTCTCAGTTTCTTCTTGCTTCCTTCATGTATGCAATTTATCAAGATGAGTATCTAGGTGGCTAATAATGTCCTAATTCATGTCCTAGAGCAAGTTACTAACTTCACTTTAGATAGTCCTACTATAGATGCTGTCGGAAGGGTTTTACCCCTACTTTTGTTCATGGTTGATCTAAAGTAGTTTGTACATAGAACTATTAGTTTATTAAAGGAAAATGTAGAAACACCACCACCATACATTAGATCTATTATCTCCAAACAATCATCTCTTATCCCTTTCAGGAATATCAGCTTGATTGATTCTTTCTTCATTGTAATCTATTTGGATTTTTGCAAGTTGAATATTTTTTTTCCATATATTCTTCTAATGACTCATCATCAGCTTGTGTCATTCAAAATATGTCATTTATCACGTAGTTTTTTCCCCTATAATAGTCTTGGTATTTCATTAGAAATATCTCGTTCATTTCTTCCCAAGTATAAATGGCATCCTTTCCAAGTCCCATGAAGCATCTAAGTGCTGCATCTTTGAATGTTGCTAGAAATAATTTGAGTTTTTGAGCATCTTGATTATAATCATAGTTATGGCATAAGATGTCAAACTCAAAAAGAAAGGTGTTTGGATCCTCAGATGATTTTTACCTAAAGGTAGGGAGGGTAGAGTGAGGAATATTATTCATGGGTGCATTTTTGTTAGGATTAAGAATAGGAAATTTGAAAGTAGCAGACCCATTGGTAGTGTTTTCTTCCTGAGGATTCTCAATGAATACTCTTTGTGTTGATAGACTGGAAGTTGTTACTACCCACTGCTCAAAATTCATATCAATTCTTTTATTTGCTAGGGTGTAGAATATGGAGAATTTATCTTTTTTCTTAGGAATATATGGCTTCCTATATAATTTTGATGGTGTAGAGGTTTCATAAGATTTAGCTTATGTCTCAGTAAAAAGTCTTTCTAGATTGGAAGATTCTATTGGCCTGGTATTTCTTTTAGGAGCAAGAATAACCTTGAATGCCTCCATAGGAAAAAATTTGGGTGACAGAGTGAAGTGAACTTCAGATTCTTGAGTAAGAGGTGATAAGGTGGGAATCCTCAAGGGTGGTACATGTGGGTCTCTTCCAGGAGTATGAACCTCTTCAAAGTCTCTACCTTGTGCTACCAATCCAACAAAAAATTCTTCATTTTCTACCTCATTTATTGAAAACTATGAGTGATATTTAAAAATTCCTTCATGATCCTCAATTGTTGCAAGATGAATTTTTGATCTTGAAGCAATGGTTGATGATTCAAGTAAAAATATTTCTATATAGTTCTCTTCACTTTGCATGTACATCAACCACCTTTATCTTTTTTTTTTAAATTTTTCTGACCACCCTACCTGTATAGGGTTAGTAATATGGGTTTTTTTAAAAATTTCCATTATCCTAATTATAAAAATGGAAATTTAAACTATAAAATAAATAAATATTTAATCTAAATAACAACAGGCTCTGGAAATTAAAAAATAAACATCTAGAAATAATCACTATCAGGATTGAAGATTATAAGTGTGTGACACTCTTCCCCGACAACAGTGCCAAAAATGACTAGCAGTTGATTCAAAATATGATATAATTCTCTAGATCAAAATGAAAAAGGAGAGTTACCATAAAATTGTACCTTCTACTCCATTTAACTATCAACTCAAGGATGTAGACTTGATAAGATGACATCACTATATGTGCACATTCAATCTTCTAATTTGACCTTATGTTGATTGTAATCTAAGATGATAAAGCCATGTAGTAAATGGAATGTTGAAATTAAACATGAACATAATATTATGAATTAAACATTAATACTATTGGAATCTTACTTGAATAATTCTATGCAAGAATGTAAATCACACAATTTAGAAATAAAACACACAACACATAAAGAAACTAAATAATTATGCTTAGCTATTTAATGGGTTGGATTGTTGTTGCAAGGCTTCCAAAGGGGGAAATTTCTCCTTCTGAATCTAGATTCAATCCTTCCTCTTAAAACAATAAAATAGACTCAAAAATGTTTGTTCACATTAAAAAAAAATATAGCAATGAATTACTGCAAGAAATTATAATAACAACTGCTTGACAAAGTATATTTTTGATAATTCTCTAATCGATATCTACTATCTCTTAACCCTAATTTTACCTATATATATATACAATAGGGGATATTTTTTTATACAAACATAATATATATTCTAATCTAAGAAACATTTGACTTAAGACAACAAAAATTAGATCCTTCTATTAAAGTCACCATTCATGTGAACCCTGTGATATTACCTTAGGATAAACAAGGTTGTTTCATTCTTAAAACATATCCTTATTGTGCTCCCAATAGGTTTTGGTCATTTCTAAGTCAGTTGAACTGAAATCAAATTTTGGTCATCCATGGCTTTGGTCATGTAATGGCTATAAGATGTGTCTGTGTGATGATATCCTTTTGTTGTAAGATGTTCTGTGATATATACCTATTACTCTAAAACATATTTAAAACACATTATAGAAAAAACATCCTATAACAAAAGATAACTATTATATACTTGATTTTAATACATAATTCTAACTATTGAAACAATATGGGAACATAATGCTATTTATAAGATTATGGCTATTCAAGGAAGGAAACTTTATGGGAAAGTACTCAAAGCATGGTAAACAAGAAGGATGAGTGTGATAGATGAGGATAAGAACTTGACATTTCTATGGCTCATTAGTGACCTTAACTCCTTCAATGGTTTTGGATCATGTTTGTCATATCATAAGCTATGTTATATTCTCTTCCTCAATCTGTACAATGAGTACAAATAGGCACCTACAATAGTCCTCTATCCCAAGGCTATACTTTTAAAGAAAACATCATGAATATAAGGGTCATTGAGACAAATTGTTGACATCAATAGTTTTAGATGAGATCAATGGATATCATGGCATTTTGGCATTATAGAGGTAGGTGAAATGATTTTTTACACCTACAATATGTATAAGCATTAAATACACATCTAAAGACATGTATTTTGGCTCAATTAGCATAATTTATATGAAAAATGAAGAGTTTATGTGAAGTCAAAGAATTTGGAGGAATTTGTTTCTAATAGTTTCAAAGCTTGGCATAATAGACTTTGTAACCTGATTTTTATCTAATATAAATTTTGTTTTTAAAAAAGAAAAAGAAAAAAGAAGTTGGATGAATTGGGTATGATGGATGAGTTAATCAAGAATGACTTGATGTCATGGAACAAAAGGAGGTTAACAATTTAAACAAACAAAATAATCACCTACAACTAATGTTTACCTACAGTTAGCTTGGGAGCCTATCTAAACATGAAGGACTTAGACTAAAAAAACATAATGGTGAATTTCATAAGGAGTTACAGTCATTTATTGAAAATTTAATGAGTTAGATATAAGTTCAAGAGGATTTTTAAGGAATAATCCTCTCAAAGAGCATACACAGGTAGGTTGAACCTACAATCATGTAAGGAGAACACAATCAAGCTATCTATGCAATGTGAACTTCTTGTGTATAAGTTCAAGAGGATACAAAGTGAGAATGTAAGATGAATAGTCAAGGTAAAAAAACTACTTAATTAAATACCAAAGAATATTAGTAACCCAAGAAAGGTAAAGTGATTGTTAGTCTATAGTCCATACAAACTTTAAATGTTGACCTACAACCATAGTACCTTGAGTCAGTCAGTTAGGTATATATGCAGGTTGAACTTAACTCTAAGAATATGGAATTATGTTGGATATAAAGAATGACATGAATCTTATCCATTATGACCAAAAGGAAATTAGTAAACATAATATAAACACCATGGATTTTTTAGACCTACAGTTAAGGATAAATATGCACCTATAGCCATACACCTTGGCTCAATCTCCAGTCCATATGTAAAGAAAGTGTTGTCTCCAAAACTTGCACCCTAGAAGAGAGTGTTCAATCCTCTTCTAGATTTGGGCAATTTAGAAAATGTATAGGCATGTGGGTATACCTATAGAGGGAATGAACCTCTAGATTTAAAGGGATAGCTCCTTGAATGTATCTCTTAAAAACAACCTCTATCTAAACCAATTTTATTGAAGGGAAAAGAGTTAGAAATTTCATAAAGAAAACCTATTCTAAGAATGGTGATGCATTAAGATTATCTTCCACATGAATAACATACCCTATTGCATGATAAAATAAAATAAATAGACTATTTTCAAGCTCTAAGGATCCTAACATGATTATTTTAGTATAGAGGTGAGATGTATGAAATGATGCACAAAAAATGAAGTTAAAGACAATATGTACATTCCAAGCATAGTTATACACGTGTAAAAATTTAACACACTGGGATGCACTCTGTATGACTTTTCAGATCCAAAACCCTTGCTCAGGCATGAAGGATAAAGAATAAAAGGATGAAAACCATCACTTGTTGTCACTATACGTCACTTACACCCTTAGGAAATTGCTCAAAACTTCAAAGAAAATAGATTTTTACTAATGCTTAAAGGCAGTATATCATTCCAATAGGGCTTCGCTGTACTATGTATGTTTTTATTTTACTAGCCCAAGGGATATATTTATAGTAGAGAGGAAGAGAGAGGAGGAGCCATTTGGCACCAATAGAGGGAATCAATCTGTTAGAAGTCTCCATATTCAATTACAACCATCTTTACAAATTATACTCATTTAAGCCATTTGATTGATCCATGTCAACTCTAGTGGTTACGTAGCTAGCTTGCTCTCTCAAAGATGCTTTCCTAATAGTTACACTAGTAGAAACATATATTTTTGAGCTGGGTAATGGCATCAATTGGTTATGCAAATAAGAGTCCACTTGTTGTAGATTTGTCTTGATGCCTAATAGCTTCCCATTGGCTCTTTGAGGTGTGCAATGGTGTGGAGAAGAGTCCCTTTCATTCTATTTGGCCTTGGAGAGGCATCACCTCAAGTATACATGTATGATTCCATGGTATTTTTTAGAATCCTTTAAAACTAATTTTAGTTTGACCAAGTCTTTTGTTTTTTGTGATTGGTCATCACAAACGATGTGGATCATGGTCTAATCAATGGTGAGATGAACCCTCTGATGGGGTTTGATGGATGAAGAATGTGAGCCCCTTGGATCTACTTTAGATGATTAAGTGAGGCCCATCGATCTACATGGGACCCACTATTTTAATGCCAAAAACTAGTCCATGACCTTAAAGTTGATGATTGTGCAAATGTCACTCTACTAGGACCATTCCTTTGGACTTTTTCCCCATGGACCCTTATCTTTTCTCCCTTTGAAACCATCCTTCTATGGACTTTCCAAATTATGAACTTTCTGAAACCATCTTTCTATGAGCTTTCCAAAACCATCTTTAATAGACTTTCTGGATTTCTCAAACATGCCCTTTCTATGGAGTCTACATGTGTCCCTTTTCTTTGAAACCATATCTCTAAAAATTCTCTAGATTGCTTAAACATTCCCTTCAACAATCCTTTGATGGACTCTGTACAAGTGTCTATACCCTTTGAAATGTTTTCAAAGGACACTTTAGCATGGGAATACCCTTCAGGACCTTGGGTTTAGGGTACTTTGTTTGAAAGGTGACCCTTTAGAGATTTTGAAAAGGCCCTTCAGACTTTTCCCAAGTGTCCCTTTAGACTTTTGAAAATGTCCCTTTAGACTTTTTTCAAAGGACACTTTTGAAATAAAAAGACCCTTCAGACTTTTGGAAGTGGACCAATTTATGAGAAAGACCCTTCGGAAATCTTGCAAGTGTATCTTTGAAATTTTGGAAATGTCCATTTGGAATTTTTTTGAAGGATACTTTTGTAACAAAAATACCCTTCAAACTTTTGGAAGTGGATCAATTTCTGAGAAAGACCCTTCATAAATCTTTCAAGTGTCCCTTCAGACTTTTTGCATGTGTCCCTTCAATTTTTTTGAAATAGACCAATTCCTTTAGGATTTTTAACATGTACCCTTCATAAATATTCCAAGTGTCCCTTTGCTTGAGAAATGGTCCTTCTAATTTTTTACAAGTGACCCTTTAAAAGGATTGTTTCAAACAAAAAGTCCAAAATAATTCTTTTGGGTTTTGTAAAAGATCAATTATTCTAGAATTTTTATCTGAAACAAAAAGTCTAAAAGAATTCCTTTGGATTTTTGTTTTGAACAAAAAGTCTGAAAGAATTCCTTTGAGACTTGGATAAAAATCATGAAGAAAAGAAACTCATCGAAAGAAATAACACTTTTGTAAAAAGACCAAAAAAGGCTTCTAAAGGGAATAATAATTGAAATTTTTTGCTATGGGGATAAACAAAAAGAATTATACACTTATCTAAAACAAAATACGTAAAACCTGGGAGTGAAAAATGGCTATCATTCTTAGTGATTCCAAGTGGAGGCATGCCTACTATTCCTAAGACCAGTTGCCTAAATCTTTATATTAGGCATGGAATCATGTATATAGGCACCCAAAAAATGACTTGAATAGACCTTTGGCTCAAAAACACAAGCTGGTTTATCACACACACAAAGGCAAAGACACACACCAAACAAAAGGAAGGAAACACACTTGTGCTACAAATCACTGAGGGAACACAACATCAAACCAAAAACAAAACTAGACTAAACACACACACCTAAGCTATTATTTATAAAACATGACCCACAAGGACTAATACTTTTTTTTTAGATGTATCTCATTCATAAGGATAAGCAATTCTTTTCCATTCATCTTGGTCAACTGAAAGGAGTTGCTTTGCTTGCACTTGTTAATGATGTAAGGGCCACTCCACAAAGTGTCAAATTTTATACGTCTACCTAGTTTTTCTCTATCCTCATCCCATTTCAGAACCAAGTCACCCTATTTGAACACTCTTGCACTTTTTATTTTATCACAAGACTTCTTCATAAGTACTTCGTGGTGTTTTATGATCTTGTGTGCATTGTCTCTTAATTTTTGTAGCTGCATTAGTTATATCAATCTGACTTCTATTGGAGTATTTTCAAGTAGTTCTAGCTACTATGCAAATTCTAGAGCAGTAAGTTCTTGAGATATGGACAACCTATCCTCTCTCCCATAAACAAGCACAAAGTAAGAATTACCAATTGATTTCTTAAGAGTAATCCTATCTGCCCATAAGGCTATCTTTAACTTGTTGTGCCATGTTCTTTGATTGTTCTCCAATGTCATCTTGATGATCTTGATGAGATTATTGTTAGTAGACTTAGCCAATCCATTACCTTGAGGGTAATAATTAGATGAGGTACTCAAGAAAACTCCATTCCTATTTTCCTAATTAAAAGTTTTAACACTTATGAAAACAAGTGCATTATTAGAAATGATAACATGGGGAACTCCAAACCTTGTTATAATGCTCTCATAAAACTCCAAGTTTTCATTTTCATTTGACTCCTTCAAAGAAATAGCCTCTACCCACTTTTTGAAGTAGTCTATAGCAATCAATATCCACTTGTGTCTAGCACTTGATGGAGGGTTGATCATACCAATGAAATTGAGGCCCCATTGCATGAAAGGCTAGTCCACTTGGATAGGATTCAATGGAAGGCCTACAAGTTTTTGTTTGCCTAAAAAGAAGGCACATTGAGGACACATGTTAGCCTAATGGTAATAGTCCTTAAAAATACTAGTCCAATAGTAACCAACCCTCATTATCTCTATAGCTATCATCTAAGGAGAGAAGTGACCTCCATCTACACCATTGTGAAAATTTTCTAGCAGTATATTAAATTAATCACTGTTAACACACCTCAACAACACACCATTCACATCTTTTCTAAAGAGAACACTATCTATAAGGTAGGAGGGAATGGTCTATAATCTAAAATATCTCCTTTAAGACTTGTTCAGCCCATTGGGGCACTCACCATTTTGAAGAAAACTAATGATGTCTTGTATCCAACTTTGAAACTGTACGTGATCAACTAGTTGGGGTTAAACTTGGTTAATCAAGATTTCATCCTTTGGATGTTGGAAATATAAAGCTAAATTTTCACATAACCCTTTTCCTCTTACCAGGTTTGTAACCTTAATATCCACATCATACTCCATCACCTTTTTAATCCACCTACCTCTCTTTTTATTAAGGTCTTTACTTAGGAGAAACTCCTTGGTGTTAGGATGAGAAACCATGACATGTATCTTATTGTTTCAAACCATGTGTCTAAATTTCTTCAATCCTCTTATCACAGTTAGATCTTAATTCTCAATAAATGTATACCTAACCTCATAATCTTCCAATCCTTGGTTGAAGAATGCAATTGGTTATTCTACCTCTTCATCATTATTTTACATAGGCATAGCTGAGATTGTATTAAGGTTAGCAAAGGTATAAAGTATGAAATATTTGGCAAAGTTTGGGTTCAAGAGAGCAGGAGATTTTGCAATTGCTTGCTTGATTGCCTCAAAACTACTCTTACCTTCCTTTGTCCAAACAAAAGCTTGGTTCTTCTTGAGCATGGTTGTGATAAGCTTTACCACAGTTTCAAAGTCTAGAATAAACCTTATTACAAAGTTTATTTTCCCTAAGAAGCTTTGCAGTCCTTTCTTATGTTGAGGAAAATACAAGCCTTGAATAGCCTTAATCCTCTTGGGGTCAATAGACAAGCCTTATTTTGAGATAATATGACCCAATAGCTTACCTTAATGGATAATAAAAATTCACTTTTTTAGATTAAGCGATATTCTATACTCCCTAAAATTATTAAAAACCTACCTTAGATGTTTCATATGATCAGTAGCATCCTTTAAAAAATCATTATATCATCAAGATACCCAAGAAAAAACTTATTGATCAAAACTTTAAAAGCTATGTCCATTTCCCTTTGAAATGTAACTCCAGCATTAGATGAACCAAATGGTAACTTAATATAGGCAAAGTTCCCCCATTTTATAGTGAAAGCTGTCTTGAACTAATCCTCTTCATTTAATAGTATTTGATTGTAACCTAAATAACCATCAAGAAGTGACAAGCGTGGAGAACCTGAAACAACTTGTAGTATTTGTTCCATTGAAGGTAGTGGATAATGATATTTGAAAGACATTTTATTAAGATCTAAAAAATCCAAAAAAATTCTAATCTCTTCATTCTTCTTTCAGATAGGTACAAGATTAGCCACCCAAGTTGAGTGTTTGATAGGAAAGATAATCATAGACTCAATCGGCTTGGTCAGCTCTTTCTTCATGAGTTCTTCTATCTTGGGATTGATAGGCCTTTGTTTCTATTTAATTGGTTTAGCTCTAGGTTCTAAATTAATGGTGTGATGAGCTAGAATTAGATCAAACCCTTTCAAATATTTATATTCCCAAGTAAAGATGTTATGGAACTCTTTGCATAATTCAATAAAGGCCTACCTCTCGAATAGAGAACATACCTTACCACTTTTTAGGAGCTTGTCCACATATATATTGAATCTCTCATAGTTCTATTCTTTTGTTGACATGATCACTCTTTCTTTATTATTTTGATCAAATTAATTAAAAAAACTCTCTAAATTAATCAGTCCCTTAGGTATCTTTTTTTTCTTCAGTTAAATAACTTGTTCTTCATATTGATCATGAAGTCTCTTTTGGTTTCTTGAGGAGAATCCTGCCTCATTTTGTAAGAAGTGTGTAATGTGTTCATAAATTTTAAACACATACCATGACACTTCATTATATGGAATAGAAGGTCTCATAATGACCTTTGTATGAGACTGATCTTTCTCCTTTTTTACATTAACAACTACATCAAACTGTGATCCTATGACAGCCAATTTATCAACATGTTTATTTGAATCCCATGGTATGGACTATATATTGAAGGCATCAAAGTCTTCAAGTAGGTCCCATGCCCTATGATTGTATTATTTAAGTAAGGGATTTCTCACTTGATGGATGACCAATTCACTATCCCCATAAACTTTCAAATTCTTGATCCTTTTCTTCTTTTCCTATTGGAGGCCATGAACTAGGCCTTCATATTCTACTGCATTGTAGGTTAAACTGAAGTGGAATCTATATGAGGATTAGTATTGATTGTTTTATGGAGAAAATAACATAATTATAGCTCCTACACCTACTTTTATTCTTGATCAATCAAAAAACATTTCCCATATTCCATTAAGTTCATGGTCTTCATTAGTGAGTGAAGGGATTGAAACATCCTTTTCATGTATATAATAGACCCCCAAATTAGTTTATTCTATGAAAGTATATGGGTCAATTCCATGTTTTTTAGTGATGCACTTATCAATGAAAAGATCAAAAATGCCTTTAAGGGGGAAGGATGCTTCACTATCCATGACACCTTCTTCTTTGCTAATTAGACAATTCTAATTTGAGTTTGTCTCCATGTATGGCTTAATATGAAACCTTGCTAAGGGATAAGTCCTTATAGTCACCTTGGTTACATATACTATTTTAAAAGCTAAAAAATACCAATCAATAGAAATGTACCCTCTTATCTTAGCCATGAAGTCCCTTGACAAGCAGATAGCAAAATGGGCTAGAAGGTCTACCACTACAACATCTTCTAAAATGGGGAAACTTAGGCAATCATGTAAGAAAAATTTTAGACCTCTAACCCATACCATTATCTTGGTTTGAGTCCCATAAAGATGCAACACACCTTTACTATGTAGTTTATACTTGAATCCCAATTTATTAGTCACCACCTTAGGCATGATAGTGGTACTAGCTCCACTATCTACAATATAGTTATGAACCAACTTGTCTCCCACAATGAGTATGAGGTGGAAGGGTGGAGGATTTTTAGATTTGGTGGAGGAATATGAGACATGAATTAGAGAATTGGTAAGGTCCAAATTATTATGTTTTGAAGTTTGAGGGGCTACATGAATGTTTTCAAGCTGCTCTTGTAAGAGCTCCTTTTGACCAGACATATGCAAGACTTCCCAAAGAGATATGCTTGTATTGGCATTCTTTAAAGAATAAAAAATGTTTAGAGAGGATGTATTCACCTTTTATTACATTCTTGAGGTAGTAAGGGAGTCTATACCTATTTCATTATAGGCTTGACAACCCTAATTGCATTCTGACTTTAGTGAGGAGCGTGACTGGTAGTAGATATTGCATTAGGATACACACCTTATGGCCTTGGAGAGGTATCATTTAGAGTCACATGTACTTATAAAACATATCTTAGAGATCTCTTCTTGGCTCTTGTGTTGGCTATGATTGATGTGATTTTATTTAACACATAATCATCCTTTGCTTCAAAGTTCATCATACCTACGCTCTGGTTGCTACCTTTTCCCTAAGTATCTCTTTGCATGAGATTCACTTCTTTTGATGTCATGTAAGGATAAAATTATTCTTGTGCCACAAAAGCTTGGCCATCTTCTCCACCATCATGCATAAATTGACCTTAGGGTTGTCCCCATTAGTCTAAATGATCTTCCCCTTGGACCAGGTTAGCATGCATTATGACAAAAACCTTCATGGAAGGAGTTGAATTAGGATTATAGGCATTAGGCTACTTGTTGAAACCTTGTTGACCTTGTCCTCTTCCTTGGTATTTGTATTGGGGTGGAGCTCTATAACCTTGTTGAGGATAGTATCGAGGGTTAGGTGGAGAACTTACTTAGAATTGAGCTTGCTTGAGATTAACTCATAATGATCGGATCTCTTCATCTTTATCCAAAACATTATCCATATTTTTGGGAAAGGTTCTTAGTTTGACATTGGCATTAGGAACTTGTGATGTGCTTGGAGCTTCAACCAAACTATGAGACAATAAAGGCATGGAAACTATTAGAGGTAGATTTCTAGCCTGTATTAAACTATTATTAGATTCAATAGCTATCTTATATGAATTAGTCAAATTGAATCCTCCCAATGAATGTAACATCACCACCACATCAATACCAATACTCTTGAGATAAGTGGGGAACTAAAAGCTTAGAGGAGGTCTCATGAGAGGTGGTAACCTATGCCAAGTCCTTTGAAATATTTCATTAAAATCTCCCATGGATTCATTAAGACCTCTCTTTATCATATTTAGCTAATGGATCAGTGAGGTATGGTCACTTATTTTCTCAAATCTAGTTACCAAAAATTTCTCAAATCCATCCCAACTTGTGATGCAACCACCTTCCAAAGTCCTATACCATTCAAGTGCTTTGCATTTTAGAGACATAATGAGCAATATAATGGATATGTTGGCTCAAATGACATTATGGAAGTTAAAGAAATTCAAATGTCTCTAATATGCTCAAATGGCGTAATAGGATCCTCTCCATTGAAACTAGGGAGACTCTTATTAGCATTAGAAGGAATAGGGTCATATGCAGGAAGGTCAATTGGATTTTGGGTGTTAAAGGTCAAGAAAGGTTGCTACCTCTCCATTTATCTTCTTTCCTCTTAATCTCTTATTTATCCAACTTCCTTAACTTATTCTTCTCCAAAACCTCCTTTCCAAAGATCTCTAAGCATTGGGAATGGTTCAGGGTATTGTTATTCAAGAAGACATTTTGCTAGAGGGGCTTGATTGGAAGTCCTAGATGACCTTGTGAGGACCATGAAGTATAATGTGGGAAACTTGATCTACAACCAGAGATTATAACCTTTTGGAGTTTCCAAATGCTAGATTAATAATATTTCTACAACCTTAGGCTTGTCAAGACTAGCATTCACCTTGACATGCCAATAATTCATCCCATTGGGCATACCAGAACTGTTATCTCTAAATCTTGTACCCTAGAAAAGAGTGTTTAATCCTCTTATAGATTTGGGAAATATTGGAACATTTTTAGGCATGTGGGTATAACTATAGAGGGAATGAACCTCTAGATTTAAAGGGATAGCTCCCTGAATGTATCTCTACAAAACAACCTCTGTCTAAACCAATTTGATTGAAGGGAAAAGAGTTAGAAATTACATAAAGAAAACCTATTCTAAGAATGATGATACACTAAGATTATCTTCCACTAAATACCATACCCTATTGCATGATACAACAAAATACATAAACTATTTTCAAGCTCTAAAGATTCTAACATGAGTATTTCAGTATAGAGGTAAAATGTATGAAATGATGCAAGGCAAATGAACTGAAAGATAATTTATACATTCTAAGTATAATTATACACATGAAAAAATTAAACACATTGGGACACACTCTGTGTGACCTGTTAGACATAGAACCCTTACTCAGGCATGAAGGACAAAGGATAAAAGGATGAAAACCATCACTTGTTGTCACTACATGTCACTTACACCCTCAAGAAATTGCTCAGAACTTCAAAGAAAATAGATTTGTACTAATGCTTAAAGGTAGGATATCATTCCAAAAGGGCTTCTATGTACTCTATGTGTATTTTTTACTAGCCCAAGGGCTATATTTATAGTAGAGAGGAAGAGAGAGGAGGAGCCCTTTGGCACCAAGAGGGGGAATCAATCTGTTATAAGTCTCAATCTTCAATTGCAATGATCTTTAAAAATGATGCTCATTTGAGACATTTGATTGATCCATGCTACCTCTAGTGGTTACACAGCTAGCTTGCTCTTTCAAATATGCTTTCTTAATGGTTTCACTAACAGAAACATATATTTTTGAGTTGGCTAATGACATCAATCAGTTATGCAAATGAGAGTCCACTTGTTGCAAATTTGTCTTGATGCCTAACAACTTCCCACTAGCTCACTGAGGTGTGCTATGGCTTGGAAAAAAGTCAATTTAATTTTATTTGGCCTTGGAAATGTGTTGCCTAAAGTCTATGTGTATGCTTCCATGGCATTTGTTAGAATCCTTTGAAACTCATTCCAACTTGACCAACTCTTTTGATCCTTTTGATTGGCCATCACAAATGACATGGATCATGGTTTGATCAATGGTGAGATGAACCCTCTGATGGGATTTGGTAGATGAAGAATGTGAGCCCCTTAGATCTGCTTTAGATGATTAAGTGAGGACCATCGATCTACATGGGACCCACTATTTTGAATGCTAATGGCTAGTCCATGACCTTGAAGTTGATGGCCATGAAACTGTCACTCTACTCGGACCATTCCTTTAGAATTTTTCCTTGTATACTCTTCTCTTTTCTCCCTTTGAAACCATCCTTCTACGTACTTTTCAAACTATAGACTTTTTAAAACCATCTTTCTATAAATTTTTTAGGTTTCTCAAACATGCCCTTTCTACAGAGTCTGCAAGTGTCCTTTTTCTTCAAAACCATCTCTCCATAGACTCTCTAGATTGTTCAAACATGCCCTTCGACAATCCTTCTAGGGACTCTGCATAAGTGTCTATACCCTTCAAACTTTTTCTGAAGGACACTTTGGCATGAAAATACCCTTTAAGACCTTGGGTTTAGGGCACTTTGTCTGAAAGGTGACCCTTTGGAGATTTTGAAAAGGCCCTCCAGACTTTTCCCAAGTGTCCCTTTAGACTTTTGAAAATGTCCCTTAGAACTTTTTCTGAAGGACACTTTTGCAACAAAAAGACTCTTCAGACTTTTAGAAGCGGACCAATTTTTGAGAAAGACCCTTTGGAAATCTTGCAAGTATCCCTTCAGACTTTTGGAAATGTCCCTTTGAACTTTTTTTGAAGGACACTTTTACAACAAAAAGACCCTTCAAACTTTTGGAAGTGGACCAATTTCTAAGAAAGACCTGTTAGAGATCTTGCAAGTGTCCCTTTAGACTTTTTGCATGTGTCCCTTCAATTTTTTTGAAATGGATCAATTCCTTTAGGATTTTTAAAATGTACCCATCAGAAATATTCTAAGTGTCCCTTTGCTTGAGAAATGGTCCTTCAAATTTTTTGCAAGTGACCCTTCAGAAAGATTGTTTTAGACAAAAAGTTTGAATCAATTCATTCAGAAAAGTTGTGAAGGACTTAAAAAAAAAGAATCAATTCCTTCAAGCTTTATAAAGGATCAATTATTTTAGACGTTTTATCTGAAACAAAAAGTTTGAATGAATTCCTCTAGAATTTTATTTTGGATAAAAAGTTGAAAAGAATTCATTTGAAACTTGGACAAAAAAGTTGAAGAAAATAAACTCGCTAAAAAAAATAACAATTTTGTAAAAAGACTGAAAAAGGCTTCCAAAGGGAATAATAATTGACATTTTTTTCTATGGGAATAAACAAAAATAATGCTTCACTTAGCCAAAACAAAAGATGTAAAACATGGGAGTGAAAAATGGCTAACAGAAAGCTTATGAAGGAAAGTTTTGAAGGGGTTTAGATAAATTTGCAAGGTACTAGAGATTCTTGAATCCATTTCATATCTATTCAAGGTCTTGTTATAGTCATCCAATTCCACCTCCAAGCCAAGGAAATAGTGAATCACCACCTACAACCAATACACACCTACAATTAATCAAAGACATGGTTGAGGATGTTGGCAAGGGTTTAGATGAAATGGTAAAGAGTGTGTCATGGAGATAAAGTTAGAGGATCTATAAGAGAGGTTCAATAGATGGAATCCATTTCCATTTCAAGATCTTAAGGGTAGAACTCAGTGAGAAGCAAAGTATGATAATATAGTCCTTTGAGAACCTACAAGTTCACTCACAAGTATAAGAGAGAAAAACATGTTTCTCATCTTAAAATTGGAAGTAGCATAGTGAAGAAGAGTGTGGATGAAATTTTTAAGGATTTCATCAAGTTTTCATATAGTGAGATGATGAGATAAACTTAGTTTATTGAGCTCTAGGGTTAGTAAGTAATGTTTGCATAAAAACCCTTAGTGATTAAATATAAGGTTTTAGACTTATTTGAGATGTTATTTATATTGAGGATAATTTTAAATCATTATATGGATTATTAAAAACATATTTCAGAAATTTATTTGATATGAAGGTAATTTTTTAGGGTTTAAGACTCCAAGTGGTTATTCTCAACCTTAACACACACATTTGCTATCTCGAGTGACAATTTTGAAGAGCTTAGATCTTATTGCATAAGAAGCATGTAACTTGAAGTTGTATGAGGTGTTAATGGGGGTCATATTCTTCAACATTGTGCCATTATTTAAGTCACTTGATATCACAAATTCATGAGCAATTAGTTAGAATATGCATAACCCTATTTTTCTTGAGAAGGAACTTGAGAAGGTCACTTGGTTTGCTCAGAACTTTCATGAAAAGATGCATGGGAACTCAAGCCTATAGGAGATGTTATAAGGGTACCCTTGATAAAAATTATTTGCATTGGTTTTTGGAAAGGACTCCTATCCTTTATGAACCGTTGTTAAGAACTTAAACCCTCATAAACCCTCCTAAAACCCTTCAATTGACCCGATTGAAGAGATATGCCTCTTAATGACCTCAAATGAAATAGTTTGACTTAAAAATGATCTTAATCATGTTATAAACTATTTTGAGCTTCATTTAAAGTTTTTTTTCATAGGTATAGGTATAATACCATATGGTACAATGAAAGATAGGTAGTTTAAGGCCTATTTGTGAAGGTATAAATAGTGGAGTCACAACCAAACTATTTGAAGATGTTTATAGAGACTTGATAGAGGTGTCATGATCATATAAAGGATTATATAGGTTGCTAAAATATTTACACAGCTCCTACAAGTTGCCACAAGGCCCAATGGTGTATGTAGTCATATAAAATGTCAAAATTGGTAGCTTGAGTGTGGCTTGTGACACCCAACCCATATGTCCCTCTTGCATGCTCTCATTACCCTTCTAAACAACTTTTTGATTATTCCTACTCATTTGTACACTTTAAAAACCTAATTTTAGCTCAATCTGGCTATATTTCTTATGCTAATTCCATCTCCCAGGTCTCACACCTATAGGAAAATAGCACCCAAATTGGATTATAGAATCAGACCCAAGGGTGTCTAATTTCGACACTCCTATCTAATTGCATTTTGCACTCCAACAACCATTTTATTTCATTTCCTATCCTTCATCTTGTTGGCCTAATGTGAATACATTCAACCCATGAATAATAGATATCTATAAAAATCCATTCAAAGTTCATTTAGAAAGGGTTAGAAAATATTAAAATATAAGCAATAATATAAGCAATACTACTAAGGAAAATCTCCCTATTATTTGCATACAACCAACCAATACAACTACAAGCATATCCAAATCCTCACACCAGTCCCTAACCACCTCAAGCACACCCAATTTAACATTTTTACATACACATAAGACTATTTTATAAAGCACATCAAATGAGAGAACTATATATGGATTGATCCCTCTTGGGAGTATTAGTATATAGGTAACATGCCCACACAAGGGGTGTGGATACATGTTTAGTGCATCTTACACACACACTAACCTCCCCTTCTTTCTCAAGTTATATCAAAACATAATGAAGTCTAGGGTTTGAAGACTAAATCAAATATACAAGGAGTTTTGTAGACTTTTAGTAGTTGATATTTCATAGGAAAGCTCACACGATAATGAATAAAACCCAAAAAATTTAGGGCCCTATGAGTAGTATGGACAATAGTGGCAAAAGAGGACAATAACACCAGACCCTAGGGTGTCTTATTTTGATGATCATATCCTTTCACAAAACAAAATCTAGATCCTAATTTACAACACCATCCCAGTCTTGCACAATAAATTTTAGACCCTGTCTCAATCATTTCTTCCTATTTTTAGCTGTCTTATTTTCTCCATATTTATTGCTATTTATAGAAAGGTTAAAAATACAAATAAATTATACAAATTAGTAGTTAAATTATTGTAATATTATTTACTAATTTAGTCAACTCAAACCTTTAACTAAATGAGGAATATAACTCCAATATTCCCAAAACTGTTAAATCATTTGGTGAACCTGACTTTCTTCATTTGCGCATAAAAACCCTAGAAAACATAAGGTAAATTCCTTGTTGATTTTTTCAAATAGTTTTATAATTTTCCCTGCATATTTTAAATTATTAATTCACATTTAATTTTTAAATTTACCTTAGTAATTTTAAAAATCATTTATTCCAAACCCTAGTTGAATTTACTAAGTCCTTTTGCGCACAAAAACCCTAGAGACCCTAGGGAAAATTTCTTGCTAATTTGAGAAATATTTTTTTGACTTTACCTACATATTTAAATTAGAAATTCACATTAATTTTTAAAATTTCATAGCAAATTTTAAAAAATCAATTTCTTCCAAACCCTAGTTGCACATATTAAGTCCCTTTAAATCAAGAATTTTTCCAATATTTTTTTTGATTTTTTACCTGCATATTTAAATAAAAGTTTCACATTAATTTTTTAAAATTCCATAGTAAATTTTTAAAAATCACTTTCTTTCAAACCCTAGTTGCATATCCAAGGTCCCTTTAAATCAAGAGTTTTTCCAATATTTTTTTAAATTTTTTACTTGCATATTTAAATAAAAAATTCACATAAATTTATAAAATTCTTTGGTAATTTATAAAAATATCATTTTTCAAAACCCTAGTTACATATACTAGGTCCCATTGCTTTTGAGGTATCACCTTACATGTTTGTGAGCTTTGTATCCTTTTTATGCATATTCCAATTGGTTGTTTAGATTATATTTATTTAATCTACTCTTTCATTTTTCAAGTTGTTTTTCTTATGCCATCTAAGCTCCTTGCATCTTTTCCTTTGAGATGAAGTGCAAGACTTAATGGCAATCCTCCTGAATTTACCTAGATTCCTCCAACCCATCCATATACCATGGATAAACAACCAACTCATCTTCTTGTTATATATCCTACACATCTAGATTACACTAATTTCTATGAAGATAGATTTGACAATGAGAAATATGAGAATAACAATGATGATACAAATATTGATGTTCATGATCCACCACATCGGGTTCTTGATCCACTTCTACTTATTGTTAATAATGATGTTGTCATCAACAAAGAATTGATTCTAAAAAGTTTTAGAGAAAGAATCAGGGAATATCCCTGATATCATACTCTTATCTTAAAATCTATCATGTAAATTAAAAAGGCTAAGCAAGTTGAGTCTCCCATTCCTTTAGTGTAACTAGTTACAAATGACACTATGAGGATAGCTATGTCTCAACAACCCCTTATAGTATCCCAACCTTTCTCTATGCCACCACCAGCTACGACTAGTATATCTTTATCTCTTGATGTGGTTGCCCTTGTGTAAGAGATAAAATCTCTTCAATTCAAGGGGTTATATCTTGATCAAGGTGCTTCTAGATCAACATAGGCCTTGGATTATTTTTCTCTATTGCATACACCATTGACACATCATATTGCTTTGACACCCTTGCCACAAGGTTTTGTTTAACCCAAGCTCAGTCTATATTATTGCAAGGGTGATCCAAAGACACATTTGAAAGCTTTTCATGTAGCATGCTTGGCATATATGCCAAATGACTGGCTACTAACCAAGCTATTTCCATGAAGTCTAAAAGATTATGCTTTACAATGGTTTTATAGTCTACCAAATTAGTCGGTCAATGCATTAAATCCTTTAGTTGACATGTTCCTAACTTATTTTAGCATTAAAATTAGTGATAAGATTTCTTATGCCCAAGTTGCACCAAAAAAACAAAGGTCAAATGAGCATCTCACAGATTATGTTCTTTGATACAAGACTTTCTTGGTTAAGATGACTAGCCCCATGGCCAATCAAGAGTTACAAGATCTCTTCAAATAGAGTCTTCTACCAGCTTTGCATGAATCAATAATGTTCAAAATATTTTATTCCTTTATTAATTTATGTCATGCACTAAAGGAAAGGGAAGTCAAATTGATTTCAATAGGCAAAATTAAGTACATTGACATATCAAAAACAATAAGTAAGAGTAACAACAAAGTCTCATAAAAATTCAAGGTCAATGATAAAAAAATTCAAAATTAACTTATAGTTAATGCAACTTCAAATCCCCCTCAATGAGTGGTTTTATCAACACCTCCTTAGTAAACCTTTACCAATCTACCAGTTTCTCCAACCAGAGTTTTACAATAGCTTTTGGATTCTAATATCATATATCTCCTTCCTATTTGGGAAGTTGATCCAACATAGCCTCTTCCATGGGGATATGATAAGAATGTATTTTTTGAATTTCACAGGGCATCAATCCATAAAAAAAATAGATGCATTAGTTTAAAGCACAAAATATAGGACTTGATAGATGGTAATCTTATTGATCTTGGCACACTAGTTGAGCCTCCACATGTAAAGCAAGCATAGACAAGGCTCTAAATTTTCTCTCAGATCCTTTTCCATAACATTCTAAATAGGAGATAGGGGACACATTAGGTGTTCACCATGTGTATCATGCACATCCACCACCAGCTACATACAAGGCACCTTTAGTTGAGTCACATCCTTTGAGTAACATGGTTGGTGTGTAAAATTCTAGAGTTCTATTTAGACCTTCGATCTCCTTATTAGAGTAGGAGATAGTTTAGAATGATTTAGATTATCATGCACTCTTTATCAAAGCTCAAATTTATAATCATCCTATTCATATTATTCTCATAGATAATGGATCTAGTGTGAACATGTACACTATGATATTATTGCAACATGTGAGATATTCAGAGCAAGATATTATCCTGAAAGACATAATTATCAGTTGATTTAGTGGGCACATACAAAGTTCATTAGGTGAGATTATACTTCCTTTATAGGTTAGTCCAACACATGTGGCCACATCATTTACTATTGTTCCCAGTGCAAGATTCTTTGATATGTTACTTGGTTGACCATGGATCTAAAAACCTTATGCAGAACCTTCTATATTTCATAAATGCATGAAATTCATTCATGCTAATTAGGTTGTTATAGTTGGTGGAGTTTTTTATGAGTTACCACTCCCCACTTTAGAGACATCTACTATTTTATAGTCACTAGTTTTAGTTCCACCACTAGTTTTAGTCTCTCCACCAGTTTCAGTTCTTTTTCTAGTTCAAATTCAGACACAGTCAAGGCCTTCCCCACCAGCATAGAGAATTTATACACTTCCATAGAGGCCTCTTTTAGAGTATCTATAATTTTAGGACTCTAGATAGTTTCTAGCTACATGTTCACACCTAGGGTAGTATCATTGAGGTCTCATGCCTCTACACATAGAGCACATGTTCAGAGAGCTTCTCCTACTACTAGATGGGTCCCTAAGAGCCATATAGTTTCATCCACTTATAACAGTTACAAGGGAACCCCATAATTGGTTTTCAATATAGATATTTTAGAGCATTTACAACATACATAGCTTTTAGAGCTACAATCTTAGCCCTTCCATCGTGCTTCATGATCATGTATGATCCCTCTCCTTGATATGAGACACCATGGTAGGGAGTCTCCCATGAGACTCATTGTTAGTATCATTTCTTCTTAGGTTTTCTTGTACATATTTTTTATTTGCTTGCTTGTATACAACTTATACCAAAAATATCAAAAACAATACAAAATTTTAAAAATATCAAAAACATTCAAATATGTCAAAATATCAAAAATATTCAAATATGTCAAAAATACCAAAACATTCAAATAACTCAAAATACCAAAAAAATTTCAATTGTATGCATAATTCATGCTTTACATTTCTACTACCATGCTAGACTTACATTTTGCTATTCTATGCTATTGTTTGTTGATTTATCTACATTACCATGATTAAATTGATCTTCTTTGAGTGTGTGTAGTGACTTCCAAATCCTTGATGAATTCACTCTACCCATTGAGGGGGCATCCTACTTCATACATTTGAGACACATATTGATATATCTACCCACTAGGGGCATGTTCTACATGATTACACCTTCCAAGTTATGTCATTCCTACACCACATAGTCTAGTTATCATGTTGATGTACATTACTTACTAGCTTACATAGATTACTCTATTGACAATCAATAGTATATAACACTTATGTATTTCTTAGCATATACCTAGTCTTGTACTACATGTCTTACATACTTTTGCTTCTTATTTCTATTAGTTATATGCAATTGTATGTCTAATATTTACATGCTTTTCTTGCTTTATTTGTGTAGCTAGATATGATTGCATTTCTTAGTTCCTATTTTGTCTCTTGTATGTGCCTTAGGATATTTTACATTATCATTTTCTTCTATTCTTGTGTGTGCCTTAGGACATTTTCCAATGTCCTTTACTTGTACTCTTCTATGTGCCAGTGGCCCTTGTGCTAACCTTGCTTATTGATATAATAATTTTAGGAATATTAGAGTATTATTCTTAATTTATTTAAAGGTCTGAGCTAATTAAATTATTAGATAATATTACAATAATTATGCTATTGATTTGTATAATTTGATTGTAATTTGAACCTTTCTAAAAATAGTAATAAGTGAGGAGAAATGTAACTTAGCTTAAACATGACTGAGATAGATAAGATAGAAGTTGGTACTAAATGTGTAGGACTGGGACACTATCAAAAATCAAGATCTATATTTCATTCAATAAAAGGAAAAGAGTGATAAAAATAGGAAACTTTAGGGTCTAACACTATAGTCAAAGTCCTATCACTATTATTTAAATTGGTCATAGAGATCTGAATATTATGGGTTTTGTTCACTATCCTTGTATTAATCCACCTATGACATTTTAAGTCTTGACTATTGATGAAGTTCCTTGTAGAGACAATTTAACCTCTAACCATAGGTCTTCCTTGTGATTGAACTTGAATGAAAACTTTGAGAAAGAGGGGGGTTTAGTATGTGTAAGATGTACTGAATGTGTACCCACACCCCTTGTGTGAGTACACTGCCTACATACCAATACTCCAAAGAGGGATTAAGCCATATGTAGTTCTTCCACTTGATGTGGTTTATGTAATAGTGTAATGAAGATGCAAAAATACTAAATTGGGTGTATTTGAGGTGGCTAGGGACTGTTGTGAGGGTTTTGAATATGCTAGTGGCTATATTAGATGGCTGTATGTAGGGAATAGGGAGTTTGCCTTAGTGGGTTTTCTCATATTATTAATTAATTTTGAAATAATTACCAACCATTATAGATGAAATTTGAATGAGATTGTATATAGTTATATTAGTCATGGGTTAAATGCAATTTCCCTAGGTTGACACAATGAAGAAGAAGAATCAGGGAAAAATGGTCACCTGAGCTCAAAATGTGATTTGATAAGAGTGCTAGAAAGGGGACACCCTAGGGTCCAGTGCTATATTCCACACCTAGAACTCCTATCTTATAGGATCAAGACTTTGGTGATGGAATAAACATGGAAAAAGGGTCCTAGCTAAGCTAGAATGAGGTCTCAAAAGCCTAAAGATGACTAAGAATCAATGAAAAGATGCTTAAAAAGGTCATGAGAGCATATAAGAGGTACCTATGGATTGGGTATCATAAAACACACTCAAGATACCAAATTTAACATTTTATATGACTAAATTTCCCCCCTCTTATTATACTAATGGAACAAAGTGAAATACTAGGATAAAGGAAAAATAGAAAGTGTACCTGAACTTACTTACAAAGGTGAATCCCATGAAGCTGTGTGACACTAGGTGTGCATAGAGAGAGCACATTGTCAAGTGTAAATATGTGAGAGAAAAGCAAAGAGTAGATCAGTTCTTAATAGATATATTATATCTAAAATAAGAATGTGCAAAGCTAAGTAAGATAAAGAGGAAGAAAAAGGAAGAAATACACCTCACTGGATATGTGAACCAATACAAAACTTGTTATGATGTTGAGTGATGCTGGATGTGTGTTGAATGATGCTATACCAAGTGTAATATCATTAATGAAGATAAGTGCTCAATTCCCCTAGAGTGGATCAAGAATGCAAAGGCTAGCCATTTAGCTCCATAATTGCCCACTAGATGAAGTTATGTGGTCATGTGTGTGTTGATCAATGTTTAGATTGTGTGTCTAATCCCTCTGGCTAGGTGGCTTAAGAATACAAAAGATAAATATTCCTTTGGATCCATAATTACCCCATGAAATGAAGCCATAAACTAATACTAATATAAATGTGTGTCATATGAGGTGGCTCTTGAAGCCCATGAATACTCTAAAATCTTAACAATGTGACATGAATAATTGAATGTGTACTAAAAACTAGACCAATCTTGGCCAACTCAGAAAAAAGGTAGAGGTTAGACTTATATGAAAGCCACTTCAAAACTAGGCCATAGGCTTATGTGGAAGCCACTCATAAATGTGGAGTTTAGGCTTGTATGAAATCCACTCCAAAACTGGGCCATAGGCTTATGTGTAAGCCACTTGGAAATGTGGAGGTAAAGCTTGTATAAAAGCCACTTCAAAATGATGTCAACCACCTTTAGATGGAGTAAGGCATGCAACTACTGAGAATGCCTAGGTAATATGCTTGACTCAGAAAGAAAAGAATACTAATGTGCCACACACATTACCCTTAATCATTGGTGTCTATAACATGGATTCTGACCTAGAAGTTATACCAACTACCCAATCTAAAACTAAAAGTGAGAGCCATCATGCCATGTATAATGCCTCCTATATCTAGATTCTCTGAGAAAAACTATATTGAAATTATTGAATCTTAACTAGTTTGTATGTGCAAAACTATAGCTAAGCTTACCTTTCTACCTATTTATAAAAAATTTGGGTTTTTTATTATTTGGATAGGAGCACAAAAACAAGACACCCTAGTGTTTGGTGCTATTGTCCATGTTCAGTGCTATTATCCTTTACTAAAAATAAAGACTGTTCTAGAATCATCACTATTTTTCTAGTCTGTTCTACCTACTTTGATCTCTAATTACTATTCTAAGTGTTCTAAAAACTACTTTTTTGAATCATAAGAGCTCTGATCTCTATTACAAAACCCTTATTTGTCACCCCTACTTCTGAGGGTAGGAATGAAGACCCTACAATTATTTCCCTCAGAAGAAAGAGCTTTGTAAGTGTGTTATGATATGAAATACATGATATAACAATGATAATTGAAATGATGTCTTAAGATATATCATAGTTTCTATTGGAGATTTTTAGATTAACAGTGGTATGCCTAGATAGATATAACAATGTAATAACATGTGCAATGTACTAAATTAAAATTAGAAATGTTAGTTTTTAGTTATCATGGAGGGATGAAGCATGATGTCCATCATTGCATCTAAGAAATCAATAAAATGTATGATGTGGATCACAACATTGTAAATAATTGATAAGTGATCAAGAAATAAGCATAATAGGAAAGAAGTAAGAAGTAGACAAGAGTGGCCAAGGGGCCTATCAAATAAGGAACATGAGCATATGTCACTCAAATTGGAAAGCAATCATATAAGGTATATTCGAATGCCACATACACATATAATTGAAAACAAGCAAGGTTGGCATGAGGTCCACAATCACATATAAGAGTATAGGCAAAGGAAATTAGGAAATGTCCTAAGGCACACACATGAATAGAAGTAAAGGACATTGGAAAATGTCTTAAGACACATACAAGACATAAAATAGGAATTGAGAAATTCAATCACATATAACTACACACACCAAGAAAAGAAAGCATGTAATATACTAAAAGTACAATCACATCTAACTAATCAAAGCAAGAAATGAAAGTATGTAAACTATATAGTACAATACCAGGTATATACTAAGAAATATATAAGTGTTATATGCTAGTGAGTGTCGATATAGTAATTTGTGTAAGGCTAGTAAGTAATATACATCATCATGATAACTAGAGTGTGTGGTGTAGGAATGACATAACCTGGATGGTGTAGTCATGTAGAAGATGCCCCTAGTGGGTAGTTATATTGATGAATGTATCAAATGTAGAAGTAGGATGCCCCCTCAATGGGTGGAGTAAAGCAATCAAAGATTTGGGTGTCACTGTACACACTCAAAGAAGATCAAGTGAATCATCGTGATGTAGATAAATTGAAAAACAATACAATAAAACAACAAAATGTAAGTCTAACATGGTATAGAAGTGTAAAGCATGGATAATGCATACAATTGAATTTTTTTTGGTATTTTGACATATTTGAATGTTTTTGGTATTTTGGAATAAGCTATGTACAATCAAGTATTAGGAGACTATGTACAAGAAATACTGAGAAAATATGTACAAGTAAGCAAAAAAACTATGTATAAGTAATTGACAGGAAGCTATATATAAGTAATTTTGAAAAAATATGTACAAGTAAGCTAAAAGGAAACTATGTACAAGAATTTAAAAAGAATCTATTTACAAGTAAGCTGAGAAAAAATGATACTAACTGATGAGTCTCATGGGAGACTCCCTATCATGGTGTCCTATATAAAACAAAGGAATCATGTGTGATTGTGAAGCACAAGGGAATGACTGTGAATATGACTCTGAATATTTAGATTCATTATTGGTATCTTGGAAATCATAATAACTTGTATTTTTCCACTCATCATTATCATCTTGATCTTAAACTGATGGAAGGCTAGTGTTGAATTTTGTTGTATCTAGATCTTTTCCTTTGATAAATTATGTCTATAAATTATTTGCCTTAGGATGTTCAATAAATCCCAAACCTCGATGACAAATATTATCAACTGCTAGAATAGGAGTAGTGATGCCTTGAGCTTACTTGACCAACCCTTGACCTTGATAATCAAATTGTTGTAGATATTTTTGACCAAACCCATACTACTTTAAAAGTTGAGCCTAATTTTAGAGAGGTAGATTTACATCTTTTTCATGCTTTACCTGTGCTTCTGGTATTGTTTCTTGCTCTGGTTTTGATTTTTGATCCTTTTCTTGTTCTGAGTTATGCTTTGGTAACCACTTTTGTACTGTTATTGAATTTGACCATTTGTGAATGTGTTTCTATGTTACTATGTATTTATTGGCTGATTTACCTTATATAGGGTCCTGATTAACATTTATCTATTGTTTATGTTTTTCCAATGCCAAACATGAATCTGAGTGATGCCCATGCATTTTATGATATACACAATAATATCTAGATCTTCTCACTAGATGTAGAGGAGGTAGTTTGATCAACTTAGATTTAATAATTTCCCTTTGTACCTCACTTGAACTCTTATTTGATCTTTGAATGCTTTCTGAATCACTAGTTATAGAATTACTTTATTGTGATTTATTATTTTGATATGTAATATTGATTGTAACAAATTGACTAGGTAAAGGTGCATATACATGATTGAAATTAAGGTGCCTTTGAGGCTTTTGTATTATAATATGATTTTCTAATGTTGTGATCTTTTCATGTAATAGTTGATTTTGCATTTGTAAATTTGAAATTAACTTGCTCATACTAGCGATTTGATTCCTTAGAGTCTCACAAGTGCAAACCCTAGTTGCTTCTGATTGAACATGTAAGCACATATATTGAAGAGGATTTGAAGAAGCTATAAGCTGAATATATACATTAGGAACAATAGTATAGGTTGCATCACCTTTTGGAGGGGTGATAACATGGACCTGGTTAGAGAGAAAGTCGCTATCACCCTCTTGGAGGAGAGGAGGAGAAGAAAATTCTTTCTTGTACATAAGATATGACATTAAAACTTGACAAGTGGTTGTTAGCTTATGCAATGGATCCTCTAAGTATGTAAAGATTTTATTCTTGATTGAATTACTTATAATAGAGAGATAACATGTTAAAGAAGTAATTAGAGTTCTAAGTTGTATAGAAATATGATTATGAATAATATTCCAAATCAGAAATAGCAAACAAGGGATAGAGAGTATGGAGTTTTGTACTAATGTATACAAAGCTTTGACTTGTAACATAACATTTCTAACATGTGTAGCAAAATAAAGTTGGCAATTATTCTACATGAGAGAAAGAATATGAAAAAGAAATATTGAAATCTTGTATATTTTTAGCAATAAATTTTGTAATATCGTCCCTTATTATGAAAAGTAAACATGACAGGGAAAGAATGAAGCTTTGCACTAAAATATGGTAAACTTCATCATTCATATACATGATAGGACCAAGTATAAATTCCTTATTGTTTACAAAAATGTTATGAAGCAAGTGAAATCCAAATTTTTTGATTTTGTATATGAAATGTGATTCAAGTGTAAGGTGATACCTCAAGTAGACAAAGGAACCTAGTATAGGCAACTAGGGTTTTGAATAAATGATTTTTAAAATTACTATGGTAAATTCTAAAAATTTAAATGTAGAATTCTGATTTAAATTTTTAGGAAAAATAAAAAAAATGCTAAAAACATATGGGGACCTAGTATAGGTAAATAGGGTTTGAAATAAATTATTATTAAAATTACTATGGAATTTTAAAAATTATTGTGAATTTTTGATTTAAATATGTAAAAAATAAAAAAAGTTAGGAAGGAATTTTTCCTTGGGTTTCTAGGGTTTTTATGCGCAAAAGGACCTAGTATATTCAACTAGGGTTTGGAATAAATGATTTTTAAAAATTACTAAGGTAAATTTAAAAATGAAATGTGAATTTATGATTTAAAATATATATGAAAAAAAAAAAATTATTGGAAAAATTAGCAAGGAATTTACCTTAGGGTTTCTAGGGCTTTTATGCATAAATGAAGTAAGTCAAGTTCACCAAATGATTTAAATTTTTTGAGAATATTGGAGTATTATTCCTAATTTAGTTAAAGGTCTGACCTAATTAAATTAGTAAATAATATTGTAATAATTAAGACACCAATTTGTAAAATTTGATTGTAATTTAAATCTTTCTAAAAATAGTAATAAGTGAGGAGAAATGTAACTTAGCTTAAATAGGACTGAGATAGCTGAGATAAAAACTAGTACTGGTTGTGTAGGACTTGGACACAATTGTAAATCAAGATCTAGATTTAATTTAGTGAAAGGATAGGAGTGATAAAAATAGGACACTTCAAGGTTTGGTGCTATAGTCTAGGTCCGGCCATTATTGTCCAAACTAATCACAAAGATCTAAGTTTTGTCCGCTATCCCTGTATTAGTTCACCTATGAAATTTCACATCTTGACTATCGATGAAGCTCCTTATAGATCTGATTTAATCTCAAACCCTAGGTTTTACTTATGCTTGAAATTGAATGAAAACTTGGATAAATAAAGGGGGGGGGTAGTGTGTGTAATATGCACTAAATGTGTATCTGCACCCATTATATGAGCACATTGCCTACATACCAATACTTTGAAGAGGGATTAAGCCATATGTAGTTATCTCATTTGATGTGATTTGTGCAATAGTGTAATGAAGAGACAAAAATGCTAAACTAGGTGTGCTTGAGGTGGAGAGGGACTAGGGTGAGGGTTTTGAATATGTTGATGGCTGTATTGGATGGATATATGTAGAGAATAGGGAAGTTTTCCTTAATGGTTTTGCTTGTATTCTTGCTTGTTTTTGAAATAATTGCGAACCCTTCTAAATGAACTTTGACTAGGTTTTTATAGATATATATTGGTCATGGGTTAAATGTAATCACACTAAGCTGACATAATAAAGAAGAGGAATCAGGAAAAAATGGTCACTTGGGCTCAAAATGTGATTGGAAAAGAGAGTTGGAAAGGGGACACCCTAAGGTATGGCACTATAGTCCACCCCTAGTGCTCCTATCCTACAAGCTTGGGACTTGGGGGAATGGAATAAGCATGGAAAAAGGGTCCTGGCTAAAGTGAAATGAGGTCTTGAAAGCCTATGGATGACTGGGGAATCAGTGAAAAAATACTTAGAAGGGTCATGAGAGCATGCAAGAGGGACCTATAGATCGAGTGTCATAAACCACACTCAAGCTACCAAATTTAATATTTTATATGACTAAAATTGTTTCAATTGTATGTGTATGTAGTATTTGAACATTCCTTGTATGCTTACTTCCTAGTTTGAGTGACATGTGCCCATGTTGCTTTTTTGCTTGGCCCCTTTGCCAATCTTGTATGCTTCTTGCTTCTTGCCTTGTGTGCTTGTTACTTAATTGATTTTCAATTGTTTGAAATGCCATGATACACATCATGCATTCTCTTGCTTATTTGGATGCCATGATGGACATCATTCTCCATCCGTCCTTGATAAATAAAAACTAATTAGACTTCCAATTCTATTTCATTATATTGCACATGTTATTATATTGTGATATCTATCTAGGTATACCCCTATTGATCTCATAATTTCTCATACAAAGCATGCTACATATTGAGATATCTTATCAATTATCATTTCTATATCATGTATTTTTACAACATAACACACTTGTAGGGCTATTTCTTCTAAGAATAGTCATTGTAGGGTCTTCATTCCTACCCTCAGAAGAGTGGGTAACAAACATGAGTTTTGTCACAAAGATCAGAGCTCTTACCAGTCAAAAAATTAGTTTTCAAAACACTCAAAATAACAACTAGACTTCAAACTTTGTAGAACAGACCAAACAGATAGTGATGATTATAGAACAATCATTAGATTCAACAAAGGACAATAGCACCAAGTTTGGACTACAACATTGGATAGTAGGGTGTCCTATTTTGGCACTCCTATCCAAACAAAAAAAAAACTAGATTTTCTAAAAATAGATAGAAATGTAAGTATAATTATAGTTTTGTTAGTAATAGTTGAATTTAGAATCAATAGTTTTAATATAGTTTTTCTTAGAGAATCCATATATAGGGGGCATCACACGTGACATGATGGATCTCATTTCTAGTTCTAGATTAGGCAATTGGTATAACTTCTAGATCAGATTCCATATTACAAACACCAGTGATTGGGGACAAAGTGCATGACACATTTGCTTTCTCTTCTTTATAGTTTATGGCATTACCCAGATATTCTTAGCAATTGTGTGCCTTATTTCATCTATAGATGGTTGGCATCATTCCTGAGTGGCTTCCACATAAGCCTATTATTGGAGTTGTTGCTAGAATCTGGATAATGCAAATGCAATAGAGACGTGATCACACGAGATGAAGAAAGTGCACACCACATAGATGCTAAAGCAATTTGAAATTATATAAGAAGATAAATTGCACAAGACAAAATGGAGAAAACTAAAATCTAATTAACATGAGATGGCCAAAGTGAAGAATACATATAGGAGAGCACATAAGTAACTCCTCCACAAAAGGTGGCCAAGGCACCCCGTGCAACTTAGGTGGGCAGTGTAAAAATATAAAATGGGTCCCGATAACTAGGCCTGATGAGGTACCCATGTACAAATGCAATCTCTTATAAGATAGAGAAAAGGAAAAAACCCATAGGAAAAAACTCCCCCCCCCCAAAATAGAGACATAAAAGAAATGAAGTGGCTATAAGGCCCCCCTGAAGATGATGCTGTTGCAGCTATAGACCGCACCCCAAGAAGAGCTTGTAGATGAATGAACTTGCTCTCGGTGAAAGGTTTGGTGAAGATGTCTATAACTTGCTCAGGTTCCTACATGAATCTGGAGACAAGTCCCATTGTATATGATATTTCGGGCCTAGTGTGAGTCAAGTAGATGAGACTACCAACAAGTTGTCGATACCGAGTGGCATCAACCAATGGTGAAGAATAGTCAGCCTCAAGCTTGAATCTTGATGGAAAGGGAGTCAGAGATGGCTGCAATCAACCATGTGAAACCGAGCCAGGAAGTCAAGAGCATACTTAGGCAATGCAAGAGAAATCCCTAAATCTTACTGTGAGATCTTGATGCCAAGGAAGTAGTGCAACAAACCTAAGTCTATCATGTCAAATCTATCTTGGAGAGATGCCTTCACCACTGCAATAGCTGATGAAGAACTCTTGGTGATCAAAAGGTCATCAACATATAGAACCAAAATTAGGAGTGAATCATCCTACCGAAAGAAGTAGACATTGGGATCAAAATGGCACCTAGTGAAACCCGCTGTGAGAAGGAAGGAATCCATCTTGGCATCCAAGCTCAAGGGGCTTGTTTGAGGGCATGGATAGATTTCCTAAGTCTGCATACTAAGGAAGAATCCTAAACAAATCCTGGTAGATGCTCCATGTAGATCTCTTCCTCTAGGTCTCTGTGAAGAAAGGCACTCTTCACATCCATCTGGTGCACATCCCAACCATGTGCTACAATAATAGCCAAGGTGAGTCAGATAAAAGTCATCTTTGCAATGGGTGCAAAGGTCTCTGAGTAGTCAATGCCTGCCACCTATGAGAAACCCTTGGCAACCAATTACATCTTGTACTTATCAACTGACCCATCTGCTACAAACTTGGTCTGATATATCCACCTACATTGAACCATCTTTCTTCCCTTAGGAAGTGAAGTCAAGTCCTAGGTGTGATTTTTGATTAAGGAAGAATATTCTTCCTCCATAGCATTATCCCACTCAGGTACCCTCGATGCCTCTCAAAAAGTTTATGGATCCAAAATTGAAGCATAAAAGGCATGTGGATCTCTCTAAAAGTCCCCCTTAGTACGTCTATCATCTGTGGGATCTCCTGCCCAAGTGCCAACACTCTCAAGTGTCTGTCTGGCCCAAAGTGGCCCAAAAGTGGGCAAGTCAGGTGATAACTCCTCATCCTCTGATTGACTAGAGGTGGATGACTCTGCATCACTATCCTCACTATCTAAACTTGAAGAAGAAGATGTCTCTGGCTTTAGAATCTACTATGGTTGATTTGAATCTGATGAGGAATCATCATGAAGAAGTAGATCTAATGAGGGAGAAGAAGTGTCAAGTGTTGAGTCTCTAGGACTCTCCTAAAAATGGACACTTCTCTCGATGAACAACTCATGAGTGACTGGATCTAGAAGGTGATATCCCTTAATACCATTTGGATATCCTACAAAGATGCAAGGCTAAGACTGACATTCCATAGCTTTGCATTTCTTCTTCAAAATGCGGGCCATGGCTGGGGATCTGAAAACCCTAAGGTGCTCAACATAGGTTTCCTTTTATGCTAAGCTTCAAAGGGTGTTATCCCTTTCAAATCTTTTTGAGGAATCTTGTTTTGAATGTAGCAAGCAAAATTGATGGGTTCAGCCCAGTACTATGGTGCTAAGGATTTGGAGTGAATCATATAGCTACCCATCTCTTTCAAGAACCTATTTTTGCATTTTGTAACCCCATTCTGTGAAAGACTGTAAGTGACTGTGTGCTATAAATCAATCCCCTCTGTGGTGCAAAACTACTCAAACCAGTTGCTGACATACTCCCCTCCATTATCAGTTCAAAGAACCTTGATGGATTTCTCACTCTGTTTCTCAACAAGAGCCTTGAAGTCTATAAAAATTTCAAACACTTCAAACTATTGTTTGAGAAAATATATCCAAGTGTACCTAGAGAAATCATCAATGAAAGTGAGGATGTACTTGGCCCTTATGAAAGATGGTTTGGGAAAGGGTCCTGATACATCACTGTGGACTAACTCCAAAGGTTGTGAAGCCCTCCAAGCTTTGCCTTTGTCAAATTTTGCTTTGGGATGCTTCCTAAGGGAGCACCCCTCACAAAGTCCTTTTGAGAATTGGACATGTGGCAAGCCAATGACCATGTCATGTTTGCAAAGTTGCTCAAGGTAGCAGTAGTTAAGGTGGCCGAACCACTCATGCCATAATTTGCTAACTTCATCTAAATGAGTCAGCAATGCTTTTAGAGAAGAATCTGGTGTAAAATGTGAGGTGTATAACCTAGCTTGGTGATCTGCCCTACCCACTGCCACTATAGTATCACTATGCAATTCCCTGATAGCCACTAAATTTGATGAAAACTCAACTCTCATGCCCTGACCAATGTGAGAAATTTGGTATACCGATAGGAGATTGGTTGAAAGAGAGGGAACACTTAGAACATTATTGAATGTTCCTCCTTCCATTTCAACTGACCCTCTCCCTACAATAAAAACTGATGTGTCATCACCCAAACTAATTGAAGTCATGCTACAAGGCTCTAAAGATGAAAACTCAACTAGTGAAGAGCCCATGTGGTGAGAAGCACTCGAATCAATGACCCAAAATGTTATAGAAGCTATATTAGCTACAAGGGCCTTGTCCTTTTCTTTCTCCTTACCCTTGCCTTTTGCCTTGGTAGAATTTTGGGTAGATGAATTCTGCTTGATGGACTCAGGAACACCTATGTTGTGCTTCTTTAGAAGATGAGTTAGGTGATCTATTTGTCTCTTCATGCATTTGTGTTCATCATGCCCTATCTTTTTAAAATAGGCACACATAACCTTCTCCTTCTTTGGTTTACCATTGGAGGAGGAAGACTGAGTGTTGTTTTTGGCAGGATTGTTGTTTTTTTTCTTCTTCTCTTGGTCCTTGTTCTTTTTTTTCTTCTCCTTTGTTAAAGTCTTATCCTTACCATTTCCAGCTATCAAATCTTAGGGTTGAGTAGACTTCATTGTGCCCATTTGAATTAGCTTATCTTGCTCCTAGTCAAGTCGGCAATGAATGAATCCAAATAAAGCATTTTCCATGTAGTGCCAAGGGCACTTTTTGTGGCATGGAAAGTGGAGACAAAGACTGAATAGCTTGGACCTAACTTTGTGACAATAGAAAGGATGAGTTGATCATATTTCTTCTCTAAACCGCATTATTTCAATTGCAATATAAGGGCCTTAAACTTAGTGAAGAAGTCCTGTAGGGTGTCAAAGTTGCTAGGACTTAGACTTATGAGTTTGTTTTGAAGCTCATGTCCTCTCATCTCATCAAGCTTCCCAAATAAGAGTTCTAAGGTGTCCCATATGTCTTTGGGAATCTTGGAGGTTTCTAAATGGAAGAGAAGCTTTGAAGACATAGACAAGCTCAGTAATCCATAGGCTTCATCACCACTTGACCTTTTCAGCATCAGTGTTGGGTTCTACTTCAGTACCCATGGTGATCCTATACAACCCTATGCTTCTAAGAATGATTGACATTTTGACCTTCCATTCATCATAGTTGAAGGGTGTTAGGGGTTTAAGTTGAAAATAATCTATTTTAAGTTGAATTTAGGTGTTGTGTTGATTGCAAGTTATGAAACTCTGCAGAAAGGAGAATGAAGGCAAAGATTTGTAAGTTGTGAAAAAAAATCACACCCCCCAAAATATTGAGCCCCCCCCCCCCCCAAATATGCAAGTGCATGCTCAAAATACATCAAGCTCAGCTGAGAATGCATCTTAGAGCAATCAGTGCAAGACTATAAGCAAACAGGATGTCAGACTCAGCCAAAAATGCATTTCGGGAGACCCAAATTTTAGGCACTTTATAAAATAGTGAGTTTTTAACAAATAACAAGCCTAAAATATGGATAATTGAATTAAAAACACTTTTGAAAAAAATGGCACCCAAATCTAAGCTACCATTTGCAAGATATTAAAGGTTCAATTTTCACGTAAACCAGTGTTTTTTCAAAAAAAAGCACTAAAACATTAAAAAATGCCTATTTTGAGAGATAAAGTGGCCTTCCAACCACTTGTTGGATTCGGCACGGATTGAGGAATCCAAAAGAGGTCTTTGTGAGGGGGAATTGGCCTCCTGCCAACTCGGGCCTCACCCTTCGTCTTCGTAGGTAAGATACAAGTTTGAAAAAAAACTTCTAAACTATTTTTTTTTTTTGAATGCTAATTTCCAATTTGACTTTAATTCAAAAAATCAAATTACTGACTTATGAATATCAAAAAAATTATTGGACAAAAGTAGAATTATCAATCAAACAACAAGAGAGAGAGAGGGCCCACCACATGGGCGTTGGAAACCAAAAATGGTCTAAACACAGCGGTAGCTGCAACAAAACCCTAAGTGCCCAAGATTTTTTTTTTGTGACACAAGTAGTCAAACATGGCAAAAGCATTGGTATTGCACAGCAAAATGGATGGTCACACTGATGAGTTGATGGCCATTGCCACTCCCATTGATAACTCTGACATGATCATCGCGACCTCCCGTAATAAATCCATCCTACTATGGCACCTCACGAAGGAAACTAAGAAATATGGTGTTTCGAGGTGCCACCTCACTGGCCACTCCCACTTCATCCAGGATGTGGTTATCTCCTCTGATGGCCAATTCTCCCTCTCTAGCTCTTAGGACAGCGAGCTCCGTCTGTGGGACCTCAACATGGGCCTCACCACCCACCGCTTCTGTGCCTCTATCAACTTATTCAAATGACTGATTCAAATGACAAATTCAAATTAGAATAAATTTAAACTTGCAATGAGAGAAGCATGCTGTGGAGATGGATTGTACTATCTTTTCTTACAAAATAACCAAAAGAAAAGGAATTCTACTGCGTTTGCTAAAGCCACAACAGATCTAGACAAGATGTCTTGGCAAATTCTAACTCAGAAGCAATTTTTTTAAACAAGTTTTTGGATGGATTTGCATGAGTTTTCAAGAAACTCTACCAAAGCTCTTAAATGTAATGAAGTTAAACAAAAAAAACTACTAAGAAATCAAAGTAAGAATTTTAGAATAAACTAATAGCATAACCAGACACACGATTACTGGAGTGGCTCTGATACCATATCAAAGTTGTTGCCAGAATCTAGATAATGCGAATGCAATGGAGACGTGATCACATGAGATGAAGCAAGTGCACACCACATATATGCTAAATTAATTTTAAATTATACAAGATAAATTGCACAAGACAAAATGGAGAAAACCAAACTCTGATTAACATGAGATGGCCAAAGTGAAGAATACATATAGGAGAGCACGTAAGTAACTCCTCCACAAAAGGTGACCAAGGCACCCCAAGAATAGACTATAACTCCTCCATGAAAGGTGGTGACAAGGTGATAAGAATAGAGAAGTAACTCCCATCAAGGGAGTTACTTATGACACTTATGACACATCTATGACACACATTTCCACATCAGCTAGCCTATCCCACAAATGTAGGAAAACTTCATGTAAGCACAAGAAATACAATTTCCCTAATTAAAAAATAGGGAAAAATAAAAACCTACACTAATACCTATTGCCTAGTTTCAAAGTGGCTTTCATAAAAGCCCAATCTCCACCTTTTTCTGAGTGGCCAAGAGTGGCCTAGTTTCTAACACACATTCGGCTATCCATGCCACATTGTTATATTACTTAACATTCATTGGATTTAGGATCCATATTATATGACACATAATTCATACCAATTTTAGTTCATAGCTTCACTTCATAAGGTAGTGATGTAGCCAAAAGACTAGCTGGCCTTTGTATTCTTGAGCCACCTCTTAGAAGGATTGGACACACAGTCCAAACATCGATTAACACACACATGACCACATAGCTTCACTTAGTGGGTAACGATGGAGCTAATTTGAGCCATTCTCAAGGAATTGAGTACACAACTCCATTCATTATATTAATTTTTGTAAAACACTATTCAACACATACCCTATATCACTTAGCATCACAATAGGTTTTGTATTGGTTTGCATACTTGGTGAGGTGTATTCATTCCTTTCTCTTCCTTTCTCTCTTACCCAAATTTATACATTATTATTTTAGATATAGAATATCTAGTAAGAAATGATCTACTCTTTGTTTTATCTTGCAGATTTACACTTCACAACATGCTCTCTCTACACACATCCAACATCACACAGCTTCATGAGCTTCACCCTTATAGGTAAGTTCATGTGTGCTTTCTATTTTTCCTTTCTCTTATTGTTTTGGTTTGCTACATCAAAAAATAAATGGGGGGGAAATGTAGTCATATAAAATGTAAAAATTTATAGCTTGAGTGTGGCCCGTGACACTTAATCCACAGATCCCTCTTGCATTCTCTCATGAACCTAATAGACAAATTTTTGCTTATTCCCAATCATCTGTAGACTTTCAAAACTTAATTCTAGCTCAACCAGGCTATATTTATGATGCTAATTCCATCCCCCTAGGTCTCATACCTATAGGATAATAGCACCCAACATGGATTATAACACTGGACTCTAGGGTGTCCAATTTCAGTGCTCTTGTCCAATTTCATTTTTAGTTCTAACGATCATTTCCTTCCAATTCCTATCCTTCATCTTATCATCCTAGAAAAAATACATTCAAACCATGACCAATAATTATCTATAAAAAATAATTCAAAGTTCATTTAAAAGGGTTTGGAAAATATTACAATGCAAACAAGAATACAAGCAAGACTACTAAGGCAAATCTCCCTATTCTCTACATACAACCAACCAATACAACTACAAGCATATAAAAATACTCACATTAGTCTCTAACCACCTCAATCACACCCAATTTATAATTTTTTCATCCACATAAACATTATTTTACAAAGCACATCAAATGAGAGAACTACATATGGCTTGATCCCTCTTCAGAGTATTGGTATGTAGGTAGTGTGCCCACACAAGGGGTGTGGATACACATTCAGTGTATATTACACACACTAACCCCCTCCTTTCTCAAGTTATATAAAATTGAAATGAAGTCTAGGGTTTTAAGACTAAATCATCTCTACAAGGAGTTCCATATAATTTCAACTGTCAAAATTTCACAAGCAGGCTCACACAGGGACATCAAACAAAACCTAAAAAACTCAGGTCTCTATGAGTAGTTTGGATAATAACAGTAGAAGAGGAGAATAAAATTAAACCCTAGGGTGTCATATTTCAGCACTTCTATCCTTTCACAAAATGAAATCTAAATCCTAATTTTTGATACTATCCCAATCCTGTACTGTAAATTCTAGACCCTATCTTAACCGTTTCATCCTATTTTTATCTAAGTCTTATTTTTTCCATATTTATTGATATTTATAGAAAGGTTAAAAATAAAAATAAATTATAAAAATAAATATTTAAATTATTGAAATATTTTTTACTGATTTATTCAACTTAGACCTTTAACTAAATTAGGAATAAAACCCTAATATTTCTAAAATTGTTAAATCCGTGTGAAGAACTCAGTTTTGCAAGCCAAAAACTAATGATGAAGGCCAATGGGGGAAGTATAGGACCTCAAACTCAAGGTATAAGTTGTGTTGAGGTATTAAAGGTATCATTAAGTCATTTTCAAACATAAAAACCTACAATTTTCTTGAAAGGTATCTCAAACTACCCCTCAAGCACACAAAGACATCTAGGCTTACAAATGACCATTTCATGGTTTTCCCATCTACACAAATTCTTAGAATGTGAAATTTGTCATGGAGGATGGTATTAGGATAATTAAAGTTAATCAAACACTTTTGTCTAATTTCACATGTGTGGGTGGTCATTTGGACCAAACTTCTCTTTCTAGGCCTAGGAGGGCTAATTAGGCCTAATTAGAGAGATAAATGATAGAAAATGAGTACTTATACTTGGATTTTGATCATGAAATTTTGTATGGATTTGTAATGGGTTAGAGGATTCTAAAAAATTTCCTCAATTTCCACAGTGATTTGTATATTCTTCTATACAAGGATCTTGTATATTCTTCTATAATATTTTATCTTTTGGGATATTTGATGGTTGCAAATTACTTGTTTCAAGTTTAAATTCATGTTGATAAGACTTCCATGGAGGGAATTTTCTTGGTTCAAAGCAAAACCCATTTTTATCTCTCCTATGCCTCTTTGTTTATGTGAAGGAGTTAAGTGATCAAATCACCAAATTGATGCATAAAAGTTATTCAAGAGAGTTTATTGATGTTTATATCTCTCTCCTAATGAAAAATTAAATTTTAGTTGTAAATAAGGTTTCAAATGTGGAAAAGGTCTCAAGGACTCCTAACTACACCTTCCTTCTTTCCTACGCCTATCATGTTAAAAAAGTCAAACCAACATCAATGAGATTATAACAACCCTTGTAAGGTGGAAAGACTCATTAATGTCTTAGAATAATATTTCAATGAAGAACTAATGAAGACTTAAAGTCCTATTTTCAAGGAGGGGGACCATTCTTCAATAAAGATATATAAGCTAGTATATAGGGAGTCAAACAAGGATATAAACACCTTCCAAGTGGTCAAGCTTAACCAATCAATGATGAAAAAATTACTCATGCTAATCTACCTATATGCCACCCTAAGGAGATGAATGAATGGAGAGGTTTGAGAAAGTACTACATATCACTTGAGTGGTTTGAAGACCAAGTTGACATCCTTATTTTGGGGCTACTTTATTTCCCCATCTTTTGATTTTCTATTTGTACTCTTATTTATAGATGTTGTTATCACTATTTTTACTTTGGTTATGCTGAAAGGTTGCTAAATTTTATACTCACCTTTTGAATAAATAAGAAGCTCTTTTCATTCATTTTTAGGTTTTGGTAAAGTGAATGGTGTTTTCTATTGATATAACATTATGAAGCATTAATTTTCCTATGTTATTGTTTGGTTTTTTTACCTTCATACAATATATTTGATGTTTTACAAGTCATTATAAGTGTTAATATCAAATTTAATCTAAGAATTGGATGTGAATTCAATTCCTTTTCATTCCTTCCATGCAAAGATTGAGTTTGTCAAGTCATTCTTATGAAACATTTTTATAAAAGTCATTCTTGAAGTGAATATAATGTGTGCAAGCTTATTTTTTCATGAGAGTGTATATTGAAAGCATAAGTGGTCATATATATTAGTGCATCACCTTCATTCCTATTTTTCATTTTAATTGCATTTAAAATAATATCCTTTTCACCCTTTTCATAGTTAAAATTTGTAGTTGGTAAGTTTAAGAATAAGTTTTAGTGAGTGAATAAAAGGAACTAGCCCTCTGTCTAGATATTCTCTCCCTTAAAAAGTCACTCACACCTAGGATAGATTCCATTATTTTAGCTGAAGTGAGAATCAACATACATTCTCATAAGGGCACACTCTTAATTGATAATAGTTTTTGACACAACCGATGGAATGCATTCTCTTTGGCATAGTTGAAGTTTGGAGCCAAGGAAAAATATTTGCATTAGTAGAGGACACTCATCATCACTTGAACTTGAGTATTCCTTGAATTTTCATAGTTCTTAGTAGTAGGCTAGCATAACTTTCATGCCAAAAGTTACCACAAGATCATCCAACAAAGGTATTCCTTTTGAATTCATTGAGTTGTCTTCTACTTCTTATAAAAGAATAAGATTTAATAATAAGAACCCCTATCCTATAAATCTATTTCTATCTCTTGGTCACCCCATTATTCTAGATAGTGAAATTCTAACTATCTAGATGGTCATTAAAAACTAAGTGTTTATCTCATTTAACATAAGAAGCCCACTAAATCTTGCCTAGTATGATATACTACTAGTATCATATCTTAAGAGGATCCTTTTCTTCTCATGAGAAGATCAAATCATGCCTATTGAACACATCAAATATGTTTTTAACCTTTATTTAGTCTACAATTTTGTCCAAGATAACGTGGCTATTAAACTGCTTGTTGCTTCCTTGAAAGAAAAAACACTATAGTGGTATAAATACGTCCCACTAAATTCCATTTCTTCATGGGATGACTTAGGTGAAGCCTTTTATAGGTATTTTGAGGATAAATATGATCAATTTTCCTTGGTTGAATAGCTTACCACCATAAAGAGGTCCCCTCATGAGTTAATGGCTGAATTCAACCTTAGATTCCAAAAAACATGGACCAGGATACCTCTAATTATTAGGCCATCCCTAGAGTGTTCCTTCTTATATTATCTAATAGCTCTTAATTTAGACATTAGTGTCATGATCCAATCAATGGGTGGCACTAATTTACCAGATGCATATGAAATAAGAATAAGAGATGAGAATAGTTTGATACAAGTTTTAATATTGGCACCTAGACCTCTTATACCTTTCCCCCCAGGAACACAACAAATACCATCCCCTTAAGTTCGTCTTATGGCTCATATTCTAGCTCCTTATGTAAAATATTTAGTTATTTCTAGCCAATTAACTAAGATTGGAGATCTAAAATTAATGTTGAAGTCTTTTTGGAATGAAATTATCTAAATGAAGAGGAAACAATACCAAGAAAATAAGCCTTAATAAGTGCCTAATTAGCCTACCTATTAGCCTTTTAGAGACAATAAACCACCCTATCAAGGCTTTAGATAAAAGATACCATATTATCAAGCTCAAAGATTTATCACTCAAGTTAATACATATGTAGTAGGGATCCTAATACTCCATCTTAATCCAAATCTATTGTTCATGTACCAACTCAAAATAATTTGATGCTAGATTCAGGTTGGTAGAACCCTAATCAAAATGACATACAAAATTAGGCCTTAGTCAACCAATCCATGGTGATGCCTCAAATGACTCAGGAAGATGATTATCTTCTATAGGGTCAACATAGTGAAGGCATGGAACAACAAGATACAATGAATCATGAACAAGGGTAGCTGAATTCTAATTTTGTGAATTGGCAACTTGATGATCATGTAGCCTTGCATCAAGTTGGTGATTCTGGTACCTAAAGCAGTGTGGTTGTAACTGTGACAAGAGAAAATAAGAGAGAAATTAAAGAGACCAAGGATCTGAATCATGTTCAAAACACACATATTTTTATTCTTAAAAATGTTAGTACTCAATATTTTTCCCTTACATTATAGAAAATTTATAATATAGAGGTTGGTAAGTCTCATCAAATACCACAAGTTCAGGATCAGCCAGTTTTACAAAAAGTGCAACCAAAGGTAAGTACAAATCCTTACATTATTATAAATCATATGAAGAGGTATAATGTTAGTATGAACATGTGGTATTCCTTATCAATCCTTGGACAAAAAAAATGCTAATACAAGAACTTTTATCTCTTAAGTTGTCATCAAAACCAGTTGGGAAAGAGAGCATAGTGTTGGCAAATTTAAATCAATCAATGAGACAACAAGTGAAACAAGTAAATAAAGAGGTAAAAGTGAGTAAGGATGAGGTAAAATATATCAAAACACCTATATTTTATCTCTCTTTTATTATTGGTGATACTTTAGTCCACAAATGTATGGCGGATAATAGAGCTAGTAATACTATCATGTCCAAACAAATTATAGATAAGCTTGGTTTAATGTATGAACCAAACAAAAAAAGTGTATTAAAACTATACGGATCACCAAAAAATATAGTATTAATGATAAATTACCTAAAAATAACATTACATGCTTTCCCAAATGTCACTATTCAACAAGATGTAGTGGTGGTGGATTTGCCTCCTTATTTTGCCATGTATTTGTCTAAAGACTTCACCTCAAATATTAGTGGTTACATATCAGATGATTGGACATATTTGATGTTTAGAGCTAGGTATGGGAAAAATATATATATTAATTATGATCCCATTTCATGTTTCTTCTTGGATCCTTACATGCCAAGTTCTATAAATACTAATTGTGTCATCTTAGATGAGGTGCTAGAAGCTAGTGAAGTGGAAATTGTTTCACCTCTAGAGGGAGTTTTTGATCTATTACTTAATGAATGGGCCTAAAAATTTCATGAACATGATCCATAAAAAAATATTGAAGTGGAGGAACTTGGTTTCTATTGCCTTCATGAAAATGATGCACTAATTCCAACCATGGTGAAGGAAGATGAGTCAAGTGATGGTATTTGGAAGCTATAATTTGATGGGTCATGGAAAAGCATGGTATTGGGGATGGAAAGATGTTGATGTCACATAAAAACAAAGGTATTTTTATACCATTAATTTTTATTTTGGTTTTTCCAATAATGCTTCATAATATGAGGCTCTAATCCACGGTTTGTAGTGGGCTAGGAAGATGGGAATCAACGCTTTATAGGTTTTTGGTGATATTGAACTTGTAGTTCACTAGGTGAGAGGAATTAATGTATGAAATAACACCTTTATTATATATTAAAAGTATAGAGTTTGGGACTTGAATATTTTTAGGCTTTTGACATTTAGGTAGTGCCAATAGAAAAGAATAAACATGCAGATAAGTTTGTTGTTATAGGAGCTCAATTCAGTTTTCCAGCTAATGTAAGGAGTGGGAAAAATCAGTCTCATATAAAAGTTGTTGTGAGGCCTTCCATTCCTAAAAACCATGAGAATTGGTAGGTATTTGAAGATGAAAACCAAATTATTAAATTCTTATAAGAGGAGGCTGAATTCTCTTCTAGGAATCAGTCAAAGATATTGTAGTAGTATCAGGATCAAATTATTCAACTGAAGTCTAACGAGCTACCCAAAGGTTTGGTCACTCTTGAAAATATATTAAGTGGAGATGATGAGATGGGGAAAGAGAAGTCCTTAGTTTCAACCAAATAATATCACTATGATAACGTTGAGAGAACAAATGGAAAGAGTATAAAATTGGGTAAAGTATGTACTCCTTCACAAAAAGAGTCATTCATTAAATTATGTAGGAGCTTTGCTGATGCCTTTATATGGAAATATAGTGTTTTGAAAGGATTTAAACCAAGTTTAGCTCAACATACCATTGATATATAGGTTGAAACCAAATCTATTAAACAAAGGAAAAGACCCATTAATCCAAAACTTGAGCCTTTGATGAAGATTGAGCTTCATAAGCTCATTGAATCAACCATCATCTTCCTAATAAAGCACTCAACTTGGTTGGAAAACCTTGTTCTAGTACAAAAGAACACTGAGATTAGACTTTGTGTAGATTTATGAGATTTGAATAAGGCTTCTCTTAAGGATCATTACCCATTGACATCCATGGATAAAATTTTGTAGCTAGTAGCAGATTCAGAGAGGTTCTCATTGTTGGATGGGTATAGTGGCTAAAATCAAAATTTGGTTAAGGAGGAAGATCCATTTAAGACAAACTTCACTACCAAGTGGGGGACCTTTGCATATAAGAAAATACCATTCAGTTTATCTAATTCTAGAGAAACCTTTCAGATAACCATGTATATGGCATTCTAAGGTCTTATCAATATGTTTGTTCTTGTCTATTTAGATGACATAACTGTGTTTTCAAAGAGTGCAAGTGAACACATAGTCCATCTCAAAGAAGTGTTTGAAAGATGTAGGCAAATTGGGGTGTCTCTTAACCCCAAGAAATATGTTTTCTCGGTACATGAAGGTAAGCTTCTTGGACATGTGGTTTCAAAACATGGTTTAAGCATTGATCCTAAAAGGATAGACTTAATTCTTGATATCTATTTTCCCAAACATAAGAAGGCATTACAAAACTTTCAAGGCAAAATCAATTTCATAAGGAGATGTATTTCTGATTTTACAATTTTGGCAAAGACACTTACATCCATGCTTAAGAAGAATGAAAGTTTTAGCTAGTCTAAGGAGGGGATGAAGAATTTTGAAGAGATAAAGCAAGCAATAACTAGTGATCCTATCCTTGTAAATCCTGATTTCTCAAAATACTTCATCTTGTATATATATGCTAATGTGGACACCATTTCAGGTATTCTCATGCAATAAAATCAAGAGGCTTTGGAGCAGCAAATAGCCTTCTTCAGTCAAGGCTTGGAGGAATATGAGATAAGGTATTCTTATGCTGAAAAACATGTTCTTTAAATAAGCATATATCTTAAAAAGTTTAGATATTTATTATCTAACACCAAGATACATTTAATGTTTGCCCATCCAAGTATCAAGGTGTTCCTATTAAACAAGGATATTAATGAGAAGAGGGTTGGATTATAATAGTAATGGAGTATGACATTGAAATCAAGATTAAAAAAATAATTAGAGGTAAAGGATTATGTGAACATTTAGCCCAAGACTTGTAAGAGAATAAGGAGGTAGTTTTAGTGTTGAATGATGAAGAAGTTTCGCTGATCATACCTCATCTTCAATCTAGTTTCATGACTTGATAAGGTATATTCAAGATAGTTTTTATCCTCCTAACTTAAGTGATTTAAGGAGAAGATATTTTATATTGCAATCCATTCCTTTTTTCCTTGTTGATGGTGCACTTTTCAAGAAAAACATCAATGGTATGTTTTTGAGGTGCACAGAGCCTAAACAAAAAGGTTGCTTGAAGAGTTCCATGATGGACATGGTGGAGGAAATTTATCAGAAAGAACTATATCCCTTAATATCATGAGAGGTGGGTACTATTGTCCAAGTATATTCAGTGATTGCCATGCTTGGGTTAGAAAATGCAAGCAATGTGCTATGTTTGTAGGAAAAGTAAGACCTACAGCCTTACCTCTCCAACCAATTTTAGTGGATCAAATTTTTTTCCAATGGGATTTGGAATTTATTGGCATCATTAACCCACATTAAATCTTTTTTCATAAGTGGATCCTTACTACCATGGATTACTTCATAAGATGGTATTAGCTTTGAAAGAATCAAACAAATCCCATGTACTAGACTTTTATGAAGGTTTGATTAAAAGATTTGGGGTTCCCTCTACCATAATTTAAGATAATGCCATGGTTTGTGTGGGAACTAAGATTAGTCAATGGTCTGTTCAACATGGTGTATACCTCAGTACTTCATCAAACTACTACCCACAAGGTAATGGCCTTGTTGAGTCCACCAACAAGAACCTATTGTAGATTATAAGAATGACTATTATATATAATTAGAGATCATATAATTTGAAGTTGAAATAATCTATATGGGCTAATAGGATCACACACAAATGGTCTATATATAATTCACCATACAAGATGGTTTATTGTAAGGAAGCAAAGTTACCCAATTTTCTTAAGTTTCCTGCTTTAAAACTAAAGCACCAGTTGGAGTTATTTGAAAATGAACCAATGGATTTATGGTATGTTGAGCTTATGGAGATAAAAGAGATTATAAATTAGTCCATGTTAGCAATGGAAATTCACCAAGCACAAGTGAAGAGAGCCTTTGACAAAGGAGCTTCTTCATGGAGTTTCAAAAAAGGAGATTTGGCTCTTAAGTGGGATGAGGACATAGATAAAATGAGAAGGCATACCAAGTTTGATTCCATTTGGAGTGGCCCATACACAATCTCTAGTTTAAAATCCCACAATGATTTCCAACTTATGAAGATGGATGGTGAGGAGCTTCTAATCCTAGTCAATGGGATACATCTGAAACACTGCTATTGAGAGATAAGTCCTTTTTACATTGTTAGTTTATTTTTTTCCTATAAGTGATATAATATCACATTATTTTTATTATTATTTTTTGCTTGCACATTTGTCTTGTTAGTCAGTTTCCCTTGTTTTGTGTGTTTTCTTTCCTTATTTTGTAGGAGAAAAGTTGTCTTGTTTCAAGTCAAGAATTTTATAGTCATTGATAAAAAATTTTAATATTAATTTCAAAATATAAGAGTGGTCTTATGAGTCTAAAATATATGTTATGGTTTAGTTATTAAGCATAACAAACATGTTTCCCAATTCAGTCACCAAAATGTTGACAATTTTGACCTCACAGGTCAAATTGTTACCCCTACCACTTCAAACTTTGCTTGACATGTTTTTTACCCTATTTATTATTATGTTGTCATTATTATGTCTTCCAAAACCTTGATTAGTAGGGTTTAAGGTAGATTTAATGAATTTAAGGTTTTGATCATCATGACCATGTGCTTGTCTATGCACATTTTGACCAGTTTAGGTTGTTTCAAGACATGAAAAGAGTATAAAACATCTGAATATGCCTTATAGATTTTTTCAAGGTCATTTCATGCTATATAATCGATCAAACTGGTTGGTGATATGTTTGACTAACTTCATGACTTAGTTTACTACATTTTGGGTCACTTTGTGCATTTTAGAGTAGGTTTTGCATATTAATGATAGTATAATATCATAAGAATTATATGGTGTAATTTTTAAGGCATGAAAACATGTAATAGATATATTTTTCAATATTTTCATCAGGATTTTCAAGTGATTTTAATAGTTTTAGTGAGAAAAATGCCTATTTTGAGGCTATCTATACATTTTTCAAGGTGAAATTGATATTCAAGAGTATTTAGGATCTTATTTATTCATGAAAAAGTCAAACCCATTATTTTTAAGGAGTTTAAAGTTTTATAATGGAAAAAACTAACTTATCTCTCATATTGATCTTCTTAGCAGCTTTAGGAAGGCGATCAATTTTTGATCATTATAGGTAGGAGAGAGAGATTAAAGTCCAAAGTTATTTGGAAATTATAGGGACCCTAATTAAATTCAAGTTAGTCGAATTGGTTTTCATTTTCATCCCCTCATTTTTATGAACAATTGTTAAAAGTGTAAGGGGTTACTATGGCCTAGTCATCTAGACAAGGTCCAGGTTTGTCTCCATTTCTTCACTTCAGAGATCGATGGGGAAAAATAGTTTTATGGGGATGATTTTAGGGTAAATTAGGTAATTTTTTATGATATAATAAAAAATAAATTCATCTTTATAAGGAGTCTTTTGACAAGAAACTAGTTGTCTGTCTTGACTTGAATTTTGGTAGTTTTTCAAGCATGTTGATATATCAATCTAGTGTGTTTATTTCAAGAGTTTTCAAGATCATGTTTTAGGTATAATAAATATTATTTATAAAATAAATTTTTTTAGGTACCTTCATCTTGAAAAGGTCTTTCTTGAGATAGCTTGGGTAGTCATTTGGTCCTTCCATAAGGTACTATTATTGGTCTAATAAGATTCTCAGTGTGTTAGAGTATCTTAATGAGGTTATCATGATTTTTAAGGGACTCTAAAAGATAAGAAAGTATAAATTTACCTTTTCAAGATGTTATATATAGGATATTAAGACCATTCTCTCTTAAAATCTCAAAATCTCACTTGTAGGCCTAATGAACAGGTTAGATGGACATAATGGCAAATGATTAGAATTGATAAAAGTCATGAAGACAAGGAAGTTTTTTTAAAAGGAATAAAGTTGTTTCCCAGTGTTCATGAGGTATTCAAGGTGGCTATATCCACTATGAGAGAAATAAATTTAGTTTATAAGCCTCAAATGCCTAAATTACATAGTAAGGACTGTGTATGACTATGTTACTATCTTGAGAAATCTCCAAAGAACTTGATGTCTTCATAAATATGTTTTTTAGGTGTCAGGATGAATGTTCAAGGTGAAATAAGTCACTTATAATGGATAAGAGTGATAATAATGTCATTAAGGTGCATGTTATAAGCAATAATACTTCTTTAAAATGTTGTTTAACAAAGTTTAAGGTAAGTTAGTAGTTTGTGTTTTGGTATCCATGTTTATCAAGATTTTGAATCACTCTTAAGGTTGATGAAAGGTGACCTTAAATACCTCAATAGTTTTGGATCATGTTTGTCATCTCATAAACTATGTCATATTCTCTCGTCACTTCATACAATGAGTACAAATAGGCAACTAAAATAACACTCTATCTTAAGGCTATACTTTTCAAGAAAACATCATGAATATAAGGCTAATTGAGACAAATGGCTGAAATAAATAGTTCCAAATGATATCAATGGATGTCATGGAATTATATCACCATGGAGGTAGATGGAATGGTTTTTTACACCTACAATGTATTTAAACATTAAATATGCATCCATAACCATGTATTTTGGCTAATTAGCACAAATTTTAGGAAACATGAAGAGTTTGTGTGAACGTCAAAGAAGTTGGATGAATTGGGTATGATGGATGAGTTGAGAAAGAATGACTTGATGTCATGGAACAAAAGGATGTTAAAAATTCAAATAAGCAAAACAATAACCTACAAGTAATTTTTACCTACAGTTAGCTTGGGAGCATAATTGAGCTTGAAGGACTTAGACTTAAAAAACACAATGGTGAATTTCATAAGGAGTTACAGTCATTTATTGAAGATTTTATGAGTTATATATAAGGTCATGATTATTTTCAAGGAAAAATCCTCTCAAAGAGCATACACACGTAGGTTGAACCTACAATCAAGTAAGGAGGACATAGTCAAGCTGTCTATGTAATGTGAACTTGTGTACAAGGTCACGAGGATGCAAAATGAGCTTGTGAGATGAATAGTAAAGGTAAAAAAATGAATTATTTCAAGACAAAATAATATTAGTAACCCAATAAAGGTAAAGTGACTATTAGTATACAATCCATACAAATTTTAAATGTTGACCTACAACCATAGTACCTTGGCTCAACCAATTAGGTATATATGTAGGATGAACTTATCTCTAAGAATATGGAATTATGTTGTATATAGAGAGTGACATGAATGTTATAAATTTTTACCAAAAGTAAATTATTAAACATAAGATAAACACCATGGATTTTGTAGACCTATAGTCAAGGATAAATATGCACCTACAACCATACACCTTGGTTCAGTCAGTAGTCCATATGTAAAGAAAAATCATGAAGGGAAGTTTTGTAGGGGTTTATATACCTTTGAAAGGTAATAGATAATCTTTAATACATGTTATACCTATTCAAGGTCTTGTTAAAATCATCAAATTACACCTATAATCCAAGGAAATAATGAATCACCACCTACAACCAATACACAGGTATAGTTAGTCAAAGACATGGGTGAGGACATTGGAAGGGGTTTAGATGAAATGGTAATGTTTTTGTTATGGAGATGAAGTTAGAGGATCTATAAGAGAGGTTCAATATATGGAATCCATTTACATTTAAAGATCTTGAGGGTAGAACTTAGTGAGAAGCACAGTTTAATAATATAGTCCTTCAAAAACCTATAGGTTCACTCACAAGTATAATAGAGAAGAGCATGTTTATCATTTAAAATTTGGAATTATGATAGATAATAAGAGTTTGGATTAAATTTTTAAGTCTTTAATAAAGTTTTCATATAGTGAGATGATGAGAGAAACATAGTTTATTGAGCTCTGGAGTCAGTAAGCACTATTTGCATACAAACCCTCAGTGAGGAAATACAAGGTTTTAGACATGTTTGAGATGTAATTTATATTAAGAATCATGTAAAATAATTTTTTGGATTATTAAAAACATGTTTCAAAAATTTATTTGATATTAAGGTAAGTTTTTAGGGTTTAAGACTCCAAGTTGTCATTTTTGGCCTTAACACACACAGTCACCAGTATGAGTGAGTTTTAAAGAGCTTAGATTTTGTTACATAAGAAGCAGAGTAACTTGATGTTGTATGAATTGTTTAGGGGGGTAATTTTATTCAAACTCATTACATTTTTTTGGTCCTTTGATATCACAAATTCATCAATGATCAGTTAGAATACACATAACCCTATTTTACTTGAGAAGGAGCTTAAAGAGGTCACTTGGTTTGCTCAAAAATTTCATGAGAATATGCATGGGAAATAAAAACTATATAAGATGTTATATGGATACCCTTGAAAAAAATTCTTGGTATTGGTTTTTGGAAAGGACCCCTATCCTTTATGAACCATCGTTAAGAACTTAAACCCTCATAAACCCTCTTAAAATCCTTCAATTGACCCAATTGAAGAGATATGACTCTTAATGACCTTAAATGAAATATTTTAACTTTAAAATGATCCTAATAATTTTATAAACTATCTTGATCTTATTTTCCAAGTTTTTGTTCATAGGTGTAGGTACAGTACCATATGGTACACTACAAAATAGGTAAATTTAAGACTGTTTATAAAGGTATAGATAGTGGAGTGACAACAAAACCATTTAAAGATGTTTATGGGTAACTAATATATGTATAATGATCATTTAAAATATTTCTCATAGTCCCTGAAATAGTTATATAGTTCCTAAAATCTGGCCATGAGGCCTAATGGTGTGAAGAACTTTGTTTTGCAAGCCAAAAACCAATGATGAAGGCCAATGGTTAAAATATAGGACATAAAACTCAAGGGATAAGTTGTGTTGAGGTGTTATAGGTATCATAAATTAATTTTAAATAGTATAAACCTAAAATTTTCTTGAAAAGTATCTCAAGCTACCCCTCAAGCACACAAAGGTGTCTAGGCTTACAAATGACCATTTCATGGTTGGCCCATCTCACAAATTTATAGAACATGAAATTTGGAATGGAGGATGGTATTATGACAAGTAAATTTAATTAAACACTTTTGGATAGTTTTTCATGTGTGAGTTGTCATTTGGGCCAAATTTATCTTTCTAGGCGTAAGAGGGCTAAGTAGGCCTAGTTGGAGAGATAAATGATAGAAAAGGAGTACTTACACTTAGAGTTGGATCATGAAAATTTTCATGGAGTCGTAAGGAGATAGAGGGTAATCAAAATTTTTCTTAGAGTGACAATGTGATGTATAAATAATTTTGGACAATACTTACACTTAGGGTTATAAGGAATGAGTGAAAAAGCATGCTATATGAGCAAAATTGCATCTTTTGGGATAGTTGATGGTTCCAAATGCCTTTTTTTAGTTCTAAATTAATTTTTAAAATCCTTATATGGAGGAAATTTTCTTGTTTCAAATCAAAACCCAATTTTCTCTCTCCTATGCCTCTTTTCTCATGTGAAGGAGTTAAGTGATCAAAGCACCAAATTGATGCATATAAGTTATTATAAAGACTTTATTGATGTTTATATCTACCACCTATGTCAACTCAAGCATGAATAAGTAAATTTAAGTTGTAAATAAGGTTTTAAATGTGGAAAAGGTCTCAAATACTCCTAACTACACCTTCCTTCCTTCTTACACCTAGCATGTTGAAGGAGTCAAACTAACATCGATGAGCTTATAACAACCCATGTAAGGTGGATAAACCTCATGAATGTATTATATGAATATTTCAATGAATAATGAATGAAGGATTAAAGTCTTATTTTCAAGGAGGACTAATTATTCAATAAAGACATATGAGCTAGTATATAGGGAGTCAAGCAAGGATATAGGCACCTTCTGAGTGGTCAATATTGACCAATCAATGATGAATACATTTAAAAGTATTATAAACTCTTGATACTATACCTATATGCCACCCTAATGACATGAATTAATGGATATGTTTGAGAAAGTACTACGTAGCACTTGAGGGGTTTGAAGACCAAGTTGACATCCCTATTTTGGGGTTGTTTTGTTTCCCCATCTTTTGATTTTATATTTGTACTCTTATTTCCAAAATGTTGTTGTCACTATTTTTGATTTAGTTGTGCTAAAAGGATTCCAAATTTAGCACTCACCTTTTAAAGTGTATGGTGCTTGCCATTGATATATCATTGTGAAGCATTTGTTTTCCTACATTATTATCTAGTTTTTGTACCTTCATATAATATATTTGATGTTCTACAAGTCATTATAAGTGTTAAGATAAAATTTAGTCTAAGCATTGGATGTGAGTTTAGTTCCTTTTCATTCCTTCCATGCAAAGAGTGAGTTTTTCATAAAATCTTGTGAAACACTATTATAGAAGTCATTCCTAAAGTGAAGAGAATGTGTGCAAGCTTATTCCTTTCATAAGAGTGTATATTTCAAGCAAAAGTGGTCATATATATTGGTACATCACCTTCATTCCTAGTTTTTATTTCAATTCCATTGTAAACTTCCCTTTTACCATTTTCATAGTCAAAATTAGTAGTTAATAGGTTTAAGAACAAGTTTTAGTAAGTGCATCAAGGGAATCGGCCCTTTATCTAGAGATTTTATCCCTTACAAAGTCACCCACACTTAGGAGAGATTCCATTGTTTTAGCAGGGGTGAGAAACAACACACATTCTCACAAAGGCACACTCTTGATTGATAACATGTATTGGGAGATGGAAGGGTTCCTTATCACTCAAAAAATGTTCCTTTTTCTATACACAACCCAACTGATACCGTTAGAGAATTTAATCCTAAGTGGGCTTATTGACCCTTAGCCTTGGTAAAGTTATTAAATAATAATAATATATTATTTATTAACATAAGGTGTAAACCTCATGAAAATAAATAATAAAGTTATAATTATTTAATGAGTTACCAAAATTTAATTAAATGAATTTATCAAGATGGATGGACCCATTATTTTTACAACGGTTACCTCCCTTGGAATTTCACTATAAAATAGGGTTTTACCCCTATTGTGAATACATATCCAAATATTAATTATTTTTATCATATTCAACCTATGAGTTTTGTGAAGGCCATTCTGTGAAGAAGTGAGAAGGTGGAAGAATTTGTATTAGGGTTATTGTTTCTCAATTATTGAATATCACTCATGAGTTTTTTACCTCTTGGAGGCTTTCCCACTTCAAAATCTCTGTGACATTTGTCTCACATGATTTACCTATTTATTCTCACTTCTAGATCTCATCTTGTGTATTAATATATATATATATACATGTATACATGAAATATTTTAGATACATCAAAATTATTTATATGATCTCCCTTCCTATATACCTATTGGTATGTGGAATAAGTTTATCCTTTCTATATATCTGGCATTATGTGAAAGATAAGTTAATTCATGTGAGAGATAAATGGGACATGGTACCTAGGTAGTGTGTGAAAAGGATATTCTCTATCTACGACACCCACTTAAAAAAAATATTTGTACATGGGCATACTAACCATAGATACTTGGAATATTCTTACTCACCTTTAATATTTACATTTAGTGATAGTTGTAAATGGGTAACAAAGGGAATGTAAAAATGAATTTTTTCCTTTTTTCTTCCTAGTGGTTTATAGGGATGATGCCACAAATGTCATTATTGTAACTATATTAGGTTATAAATGTAGTGGTTCAATCATGATGACATGACTCGTAAATGTAAATTATAGGCACTATTGGTACCAAATGCTATGATTTTGTTTTTGTTTGTACAATTTGAATTATTTTCTAAATTTTGCTTAATATTTTTAAAAATGAACTTATTTCTACGTTGAAGATGATTTTTTTTTGTTTATGAATAAATCAAAGGAAAAATATATATTTATTATTCCCTTATGGGAAAATTTTCCATCTACTAAATTATGATTTTAATGAAAATGAAAGCACAAAAGCTTGAAATCTCAACTTATCTTGGCATATAGTTACTACATGTTCTCCTTTTCCATGTAAATATGGCATTTTAGATTATAAAATATTTATGAAATAAGTGCACATTCCATTTAAATAGCATATAAACAATTTTAATCCATGTTACAAATCTAAATCCTCTATTTTATGATATAAAAAACCTCTAATTAATATGAAAGATCATGTCATAGTCCAAACACAACATAGGATACCAAAACACCTTGCCAAATAGCCAACACACATCCTTATTCATGCTATACATAGTTTTATAGTGAATAATGAACTCATAGGGTGTTTTGCATGCTACATATGTCTTAGATTAGTCTAAATAACTATCTACAATCAAAATTAGAGAAAATTTAGACAAAACATAGTCCTTTATAGTAAAAATGCCTTCTTTTATGTCTAAAAATAGACCAAAACTAACACATGCATAGTTATATACATTTAAACAACTAGAACTTAGTAATACATAGTCAGATAATTATTTAAAAATGCTTTTAGTAGATTTTGAACAAGTGAAATTCCATTTAATCAAATAAAATACACCTTGATACAAAAAATACACAGTCCTAAATCATGAAAAACTAAGTTTCAAGTATATTTAATTGGCTAAAAATGAAATTTGTAGTAGGGAGTAAGAATGGAGAGAATATTAATAATAATAAATAATCATGTGTTTTGATACTATTGGCTAGATATATTGTAGGTTAGCAAAGTACTTAGGCAGTCATGGCATTAAATCCCCTTCATTTAATGGTGAAGATCCCATACATTTTATGTCTATCTACTTCTAACTATTCACAACGTTTAGCTATTCACAATTTATAAAAATTATTCACATGATATGCACAAGTCGTCATATTTTGGGGTATTACTTTAATCACAAAGTTCATGAACCATATAGAGTGATTTTGTATCAAGTAAGTAGTTGTTTCAGAGAATGTAAAGAAGTTTTGGGAAATAGAGAATGAAAAGAATAGAATATGTGATAAAAAAAAGTTGCACTTCACAATAAGTAGTTTTACAAAGCTTATTAAATTTGTACAAGTAAATAAACATTCAAGAGATGATAATCCTTTTAGCAAATAATTAAGAAAGATTGGAATTCATATATATATTTAAAGACAACACAAATTTTACCATTTTTATCTTCACAAATGCACCAAATGATCTCCTTAGACACAATGTTCCATAGAAATAAACTTCTTTATTATTCATTTCAAACCAAATTCATACCAAAGAAAAACTTATAAATATAAACACAAAGTTTTAATTTGCTTAAACTCTCTTGCTTCAGTTATAATTGCTTTCCAAAAATTACCATCCTTTGGCACATACGCCTTTACTATTACTTATACAAATTTAAATGTAAAAATAAATTAGGAGACAACTCTTTGAGTTTCCATGTGTTGCATTAAAAACTAAAAACCATTGAGATGTATCCTCTTATAATTTCTCTTGTGTGGCATGCAATGATCGATGACATGTAGCACTTTGTCAGTTTCACTGTTTGGATAAAAAAATCTCTTTGGATGCTATGCAAAGCTTGCTCAAGTAATTTGTTTCTTAAAAAATTAATTCAAGTAATGACGTTAACCAAGTTACTTGAGTCTTACATCCTATAAAGTAACTTACTTTTACAAGTGACTTCACTAAATGACATTACTTACAAAGTAATCACTTAATTTTTTTTAACTTCAAATACATTGTGAGGAAAATCGAAGAAAATAGAAGAAGATAGAAGAAGTTGTTGAGAAGAGAGGCAATAGAAATCATTGTAACTCGCAAAGCTCTGATATACACTTTTCTCTATACTTGATATGTTGGAACATCATGTACTGGATTACTGATTCATTTGATTTGGCAACTAATTGCCTTTCAATTTCATATCTCAATAGTTTCCTTTCTAGCTTCCTACAATAAGCTTTCACCTTCTCATGTCTAGGTTCTAGCCTCTTGACTTCTTGTTTACTCTTGATTAACTCTTTTATATATTTTTATATAAAAGGAGTTGTGGCTTTCTCAATTAATTTCTTAAACTACTGAAGCAACTATTCAAGAATTATTGGAGTTTTCTCAAACCAAAAATTTGTCAGGTAGAAGATGTAGTCCTCTAGATCTAATTTCACATTATGATCCTCCTATTCTAAAGTATTCATTTCTTTGATCATTTCCCAAAAAATATTAATTTGAAAAGATATGAGATGTTCCTCTTGTTTTGCCTTCTTTATTGGTCCTTCTAGAACAATATGTTCTTTAATCAAAACCTTCTCACTTGAAGAATTTATTCTCTGAAGGCTTTCTTGATGCAATTCAAAGATTCCATTCTCATTTTCTATTTCCTTCAACACTACCTTCACTTGTCCCAATTTATTTTCAATGTCAGATAGAGTACTTGGGACCTCGAACAACCATTTCTCAGTAGTTTGTAACATCTTTTCTATCCATTTGTCAATTCCTTTAGCCTTGTCCCAAATTTCCTCTACCTCTATTATTATTTACTACTCAAATGCACCTCCAAAAATTAATGATTATTATGGAGCAGATATTTCCACCTTGGCAATTATTTCTCACAACTTAGCTATTTGTTCCTTTAATTTAGATTTATCAGTGTTCTCTTCATCAAGATTTTGGAAAAGAGTGTTAATCAAGGTCTGAGTGTCCTATTTCAAATATTCTATAGTGATTTATTTAAGGGATACCTCTGTAACTATTAAGTCTTATTGAGTGAAATCATCTTTATTATTGCCCAATAGAGGAATTGATATCTCTACAAATTTCTAGCCTGAAGGTTCAATTATCAACTTAGAAGTCACTTTAGCACTTTTGGGGTTTTTGCCTTTATGATCAAGAATTTTCAAAAGTTGTAAGTCTATCCCCTCCAAGTTGATTTATTATTTAGACTTGGGAGTAACTTAAAAATCCAACCATGAATAAGAATATATACTAGTAGAAGTAGATAAATGCAATACCATTTTCTACTAATTTTTTCTAACCACTAATTCTTGAGAGGGAACTTCTTGTGCATTTGAAATAACCTAAACTACATTAGAAACTAATTTCTCATATTTTTATTTTTATTTATCCTTCTCTTTCTTAGGTTATTTCTCTGTATCTATCTCTTTTTTTTCTCTACCTCTGCCTCTACCTCAAGTTCAGATATCACAATCACCTCTCCAACAGTTACTTGATCTGGATCTTTTTGGGTTTGAATAGAAGGAATGGTGGGGTGATCTTCAGAAGGAGGTAGAGGAGTAGTAGTAGGGGGAGTGGATGAAGGTGGAGGAGGAGGAACATTAATCTCCTTCGGACTAGGTTTATTAAGAGACTTGAAAAGTGGATATTTTGGGGGTGGCATGAGTGTGGAAAGATTAACTTCTTTCACTGATGGCTAAATAGGTTCCTTTGCCTTCAATGGTAATGAAAAAGAATATGTGTTGGATGTGGTAGGAATGTGAATGGTAGAAGTAGGAATATTTGTGGAAGAGACCAGAGGGGATACACGAGTAACTAATTAGACTAGGTCCCTTTCATTTACCATAGAGTATATGTCATCAACATTCTTTTTCAATTCTAACTTCTTCTTTGGATTTTGGCTGATTTATCCCTATACTACTTTCCTCTTATGACTAACTTGACCCATTTACATCATTACTAGTTCTTTCATACATAATCCTTTACTAAGAAGCCATGCTAAACTCATAACAAGAACTATTGAAGTTTTCTCAATAATAATTTTAACTTGATTCTTCTTGAAGTCAATCTCTAGAAGTGGAGCATTATCTCCTCCCATGACATGATATAAATCATGAATCACTTGTTTGTCATCTTGCATATCTTTAAGAGTGGTATCTAAATAAAAAAATGAATTTATTCAATAGTCATTCTACTATTGTCTCTTATCCTTACTTCAAATTCATATCTACAATCAATCTAAAAGTCTTGAAGTGCAAGAATGTGTATATACTCAAGAGAGACTATGTTTTGAGCTATGCCTCTATAATTAAAAGATACTCTAGCTTTAACATGTGATTGATTGTAATTGTGATACATTTATATTTTCACATTCTTGGCCTTATAGATACTTGCAAAATTAAAATGACCAATCACAATGGGAAAACCAAAAAAATAATAATGAAATTTTAACTGTAAATCATGAAACTCAACCAACTGCCTACATAGTTACATAAGAATCCATTTGTTATGAGGATACCTTGGTAATTTGATTGGTGTTAATGTGAAACCACCAACTCTAAGATATGTGAAATTCAATAATTGAATGAAAATGCATCCAAAATGGGAAAATGCTTCCCAACCCACATCTGATACCCTTTTAGACTTTAAGGCAACATTCAATTTATAGATGATTTCATAAAAGAATCCATCATTAACCCTCTTGTAGTCTTTGAAGTATTTAGACAAAGTTTATTGAGGGTAGTATTCATAAATAGGCTTTGTTGCCAATATTACTTTTGTAGTTAACCTAGAAAATTCTCTAATTGATGTTACTACATATACTAAATATGAAGTCATCTTAAAATCAAAAGTTTGTAATACATTACTCAAGTAGTGATCAATGTTATCACTTATCAATATTGACCATTCAATCATTGTAAAACCCTTATTAACATCAATAGCCCTAATGTATGCATACATCCAGGTTGAAAAACACTTACCATTCTTCTCTCCATTTATTTTGCATAACAATTGAGTGATATCATCCACTTTTTGAACCAAATTAGATCTTACTATTTTCTTTGGAAATCTTGAAAGCTATTGTGATTTCTTTAGATAATTACTATTCATTATCTTGATGAAATATGATGTCTTACTATCCCATTATATTTTAGATTTCTCCATTGTTACATCAAACACTTTAGACCTTTCTTGGATCCTCAAACAATAGTCAAAGTATTGAACATCTAACATTATCACTACATTGCCAACAGTATCCTTTACTATCTTAGTAAGAGAGTCATAGTACTTAACACATTCTAAGACAAACTTAGGAATTTGTGTAGAACTTGAGAATGCTAAAGATTGTAAGATCCCACTATTGGTCATTGCTTACATGAGTGGTGTCTTGATTATGGCTTTTGACTTTTCTAGTAACTTAGTTGTGGAAATGTGTCCCATATTATTATCAATTATCTCATATAACTTGGAATAAAAAGAAGAATCAATTGGATATCCTTTATACTTATACTTCATCTTTACTTCCTTTGGCTTCTCAATTCTCTTTGTCTTAGTCTCCCCTCTTCTGCTTGGTCCTGGTACTTCTTCAAGTGCTAACTTAGGAACTTCTTCAATAAAAGTTACTACTTCTAGTCCAATTATTTTTTCTTTTGATCTTAACATTTGTTGTGATTGATACGTGAATGTTGGTAAATGCTCTTAAGAACTCAATAAGTGCTCCTGCTAGTTACAAAAAGTTGATCAATAGAGTCAAGTTATTGTCTTGATTAATAACCTTAAGCAAGCTTTAGGTTATAAGGAACTCTCAGTAGTAGAAAGCTTTGAAAACTTGGAGTAACTCATTAAAATTAACAAGATGTCAAAAATTTGAGAATGTCCAGAAATCCATAAGTCTTGAGTCTTAAAAACCTTGAGTGAGTAACAAGCATTCACAATCCTCGGTCTCTTTGGGCAAGTCACTTAGGTTTGTGTGGTCAAGTTACTTAGGTTAGAAACCTAAGTAAGTAGAGGTAGTGAGTAATCAAAACCCCAATAAAGTATGTAGCTATTTAGAGTCTTAGTAGGAAAAGTCTTTTTGTGAGCTTTGGGTTTCATAGGATAATTTACTGGAATTCAGAGCTCTAGGAAGTAAACAATTGTGAAAAGATGAGGCAAAATGTGTTAGGTCAAAGGCTAGGGCATTTTATAGGAAAAAAAATGTGTTTGAGATCTTGTTTAGGGTTTTTTAATTTCAAGTGTTTTTGAGGATTTTAAAAGGTTTTACAACATCTATGCATGCAAATAAAGACAAACAATTACAAAAAAAATAAGAAAATGATAGAAAAACCTTAGAGGTCATAAATAGAAACCTATTCAAGGAAAAAATGAGATAAAAACCTATAAAGGAGACATGAAATCAAAGATAAAATGATTTGAATACCTTGACTACAAATGGGTCATGAAGGAATTGTTCATAAATCACTTTAGAGGCTCAAATGGTGTCGCTCAAGGTTCACAGGGGTAATGACTAGGTCAAACAACTTGAAACTTAGTAGGGTAATGAGTTAGATTGTTTAATACTTATATTATCCTATGAATTTATGAAAATTAAGTGACATGTGGGAAGAAATCCATGTAAGAATTTTGAAGTTTATCAGGTTTCATAAACTACTTTGCTTGAGTTGGTCTTTGAAATCAAGTAATTTAAAAACCCTAGTTTGGTCTATGCTTGTGAGGGCTTCAAACTTGTGAACTCTAATTTATTTTACTTATGAATTTAGACAAGTGAAGTAACTTCTAAACCTCAAGTTTTTATAACTAATTCTTTGTTTTACAAGTTTTTAAAACTATTTTTTTTTAACTTTTACTAGAAGCAAAGTCATTACTCAACTCTAGTTTGTTCTAGATGGTGTAGTTCGGGTTTATTGAGACAACTTACTTCAGATTAAATAAGTAAAGTGACTTTTTGAACTTGTATTGGCCTTGAAATGAGTCTCAACACTTATCTTTTTGAATCTTTTAGAAAGATGAATAAAATGGGCTTCATGAAAAGGACCCAGGTAGACAATTCTAACCTTCTGGAGTAATTTGAAACAATTGAGAATGAAAGAAATCATAACAAAAAAAACTAAAAACTAAGTCTTAATCAGGGGACTAAGTTTTAATAAGAAAAACTAAATCATAAAAGACAAAAAATTTAATAGGGGTATCCCAAAATTCTGTGTAAAATTTGGGTGACACTAATTGGCTCCAATTAGGGACATATGCATTTTTATCAAAAATAAAGAAACAAGGACGAGATCCTAGTATCTCTAGTTTTGAGTCTTATCTATTGGGTATGGATTCATGTAAAACTCAATCATAAAAAACTTACAAAATAAACAAACAAATAGAAAAATAAAAACAACTAAACAAAAGAAAGACTGAGGACTTATTTATATACATACATGTGTTACCCTACTACTCAATTATTGTAGAGCTTTAAGTGATACCCATTGTAAGGTAGTGATAATTCACTTCCATCTTAATAATCTAAGATTAAGCTATCTTTTTTAGTAACTTTATTGATTTTGAAAGTTCCTTTCTATAGTGAATCAAATTTGTCATGCACCCCTTTTGGTTTATGTCATTTATCCCACAACATGACCAAGTCACCAAATTCAAAATTCCTTTCTTCAGCCTTTTTGTCAAAAAAATTATTCACTTTCATTTGGAAATTAGCTAAATGGTCAAAAATTGAGAACACACTTCTTACAATTCAAATAAAAATATAATCCCCTTATCTAGAGAATCTTGATAAGTTACATCTTCAATGGCTTTTGATAGTTGTAAAGCAAATATCTCTATTGTGATGGGTATTTTAGCATCCATTACATACAACAACTGAAAGGGTGACATGCAATGGCTTTCTTTAGAGTGATTTTGTTAGCCCACAATACATCAAATAAATTTTTATGCTATGTACGTTGATTATCATCCACCAACTTACGAATGATTATCATCAAGTTCTTGCTACTTGACTCAGCTTAGCTATTCCCTTGAGGATAGTATTTGAAGGGTGAACTAATTATATTTCATATAAGTAATAGAAATGAGTTATTTCATCTGAAAAAATTTGGCCACATTATCTATTACTATCTTATGGGGAAAACCAAACCTCACTATAATGTTTTCCTTGATAAAATCACATAGAACTTTAGAAGTGGCATGCTTGATAGGAATGGCTTCTACCCACTTGTTGAAACAATCAGTGGCTATTAATACATAATAATGGCTAGTACTTGAGGAGGGATTTAACATACCAATAAAATCTATGTCCCACTATCAGAATGGTTCATTAATAATGACTAGTTTTAGAGGCAATGCTGGTAACTTTGGATGACCCACAAAATGCTGACATGCTTGACGTTTAAAAACCAATCTAAACTATCCTAGAAAAGAGTGGGCCAATAGTGCCTTATTCAAAGAATATTATGTACTATAACTCATGCTGAGAAGTGAACTCCATAGGATTTGTCATGAAACTATTCCAATAGTCTCTATTATTATTCTTTGTCCACACAATGAAAGAAGACACCATCAATTCCTCTTTTATACAAACCATTATCCAAAAGGACATAATTATTTGACTTCATCTTGATGGCCCATATTTCCTTACATGTAATATGAGATAGACATTCTCCATAAGTTAGGAAGAAATCAATCTTACTATACCATTCATCAACCAGATCAACAAAAAGAACCATGGGCAAATCTTCATCTAATTCTTGTTAAAACAAAGACACCATCCCATATGTGTCATCTAGTTTAATTTCTATCATTAATTGGCATAAGCCTCTTCCTCTTACTAGCTTTGTTGGTTTGATATCAAGGTCAAAATCTTGAACTTTGGCTACCCAGGTGTCTCTCAATAATCCCAACTCTTGTTGTGTTAGAATAAATTTTATCATAGTATCAGGTACATAACCTTTAGTATGTGAAGATAAAATTTACTAATTGAAGCCTTTATAAGCTTTGACTACAACAAAGGTGTGATTTTCCATTTGTGTTTACTTTAGATCATAAATTTTCAATGGCAAGATCATGAAAGCTATAGAAGATTCAATACCTTCATCATTCTTTTGTATAATTATGGCTGACATGGTATGCTCATAAGAATAAAAATAAAGAATGAATTCCTTACTAAAATCTAGGGAAACCAACATATGAGCTTTAGATATGGCTAATTTAATCCTTTCAAATGCCAATTTACCTTCAACATTCCACTTGAAGTCTTGCTTCTTTTTCATCATGTCAGAAATATGATGAGTCAACTCAACAAAGTTAGGAATGAATCTTTTGAGGAAGTTGACCTTACCAAAGAATGAATGTACTCCCTTCTTGGATGTAGGCATAGGTAGAATTTGAATAGATTATACCCTTTCTAGATCAATATTTGTTCCCTCCTTTGAGATGATCTGAACAAGAAGCTTCCATGCAATCATGATAAATATTGATTTCTTGGGATTCAAAGAGATCCCATGCTACCTGCATTGAATGAGTAGTTCTAAATAATCCAAGTGATTACCTCTCTTCTTGGATAAGACTATCAAATCATCAAGGTAGACAAAAATACTCTTATTATTAATATGCATGAATTCTAGGTCCATTGCTCATTGATAATTCATTCTAAAATTAACCATCCCAAAGGGCATCTTCTGATAGGAAAATGTCATCCATGGTGTTGTGAAAGATATCTTATATTGATCTTCTTCACACACTTTTATCTTATTATATCCTAAAAATTCATCTAACATAGATAATATTTATATTCCTATAACTACTATTGTCACTTGGATTTTCACCTTTGAGGATATGTCTCATCTCTCCTCATCCAAATGGCACAATTGAAACACCTTTAGGCTATGGTTAGCCTAAGAATGAGGTGAATCTCTAGATAGGGCTAGCTCATTTGATGTACCACTTTTGGATCACTACTAAACCTATGTTTGTAAGGAAAATGGAGAGATAAAATTAAAAGGAAACTATCTTAAAAGAGGTGATACACCAGATTTATTGATGACTACCAACTAGTCGCATACCACACATGAAACCAAGAGACCCACTAAACATACAATTTTATAATCTGAATCTTCTCACATCAATGTTTCATTATGAGGTTGTGATGAATGTTTAGGCTAGGAGGACTAGACAAGAGGCCTATGATAGCACTATTTTAATAAACTAACACACTCAACCTTGACACTTCATATAACACTTCACATGACCTACAAGAAGAATATTTCAAAACTCAAATAGGTGGGAGATTGAGACACCAATGCTAAGGAAACAATAATAATCACTAAGAAAGATATATAATTCAAGTGAAAATGCTAATAATAGTCATAAAATAGGTAAAAATTAGTAGTATTTATTGATCCATGGTATGAAAATGAGTAGGGCTTTGTCATACTCAGGTGGAGCATAGTTTACAAAGGCCAATGGCTAGTTCTTATAAAACTTGAGAGAGAAGTGAGAAAAGAGAAACCCAAAGTTCACAAATAAACTTGTCATGATGAGAGAATGAGTTACATGTGCATGGAAAGAGAATTTGAAATTGATCATGCAATGTCAAGAAGCACAAGTGTCACCCCAATTCATGAAACTCTTGAAATGTGGCATATAAGTTCTCATTCTACATAAAGAAATTGCATTCATCATTCACCCTTGTTGGAACAAACCAAAACTAATTATGGATAGGTTTAATGATTTGAATGAGAGGGAAGGGTTTTAGAAATGCCTCTTCATACATTAGTTTTAGTCCTAATCATTTAGATTCTTCTAAAAGTGAGCAATCACCATCTGTAGTCAAAGAAAACTCCTCTTTCACACACCTTGTACACTTGGACTCAAATTTGGATTCAATTTCTCATGAAAATCCATAAAATGGGGTGAATGGAATGTGTCAACACCATCCATGGTCTTAGTTTGCTCAGGTGTACCTTAAAAATGCTTCCACTTAAAGTTTTCACACTTCTCATCATCTTGTTCACTATGCCAATATTGATTGGTTAAGATGAGATCTCTATTATGAATAATTAAGAGTTTTTTTATGAATTAAATGAAAATTGGGAGTTATATTAAGTCTTAATCTTCCTCCCAAATTTGATTTAATCTCTTATAACCTCTTAAAACCTACATAATGCATAACATAGTAAAAAAGAGTAATTTTGTACCCTATATGTATAGGTATGAAACACCTGAAGTGGATGGGAATGGAAATTGGATAGTATAATGTATGTTTTAATCATTTTCATACCCATTCCATCTTGTCTAGATATCCCTCCAACTTTGTTTTGCCAACCGGGTCTAGAATCAGGGTTTGTAAGGGTTTTTAATCACTTTTACTCTTAAGGATTATTCATTAAGGTTAGATGTTAGAATTGAAAAGAAATTACAAAAATTCAAAGGTTAATACCTCCATAAATATCCATAAAATCCTTGAATCTCCATGCAGAGCCTCATGAAAGATGTGATCATTTGAAGTTACCTATTTGAGCCCTTTCTTTTCTTTACACATGCCTAATGTTTCCTTTGAGCCAAAAGATGACTTAATTATGATTTCTATACAAACCAAGAGATTTAAAAAATATTTTAAAATACCATAATCATTCTCCAAAATGTTATAAATCATATCTAAAGTTAAAAGTCAAAGTGACTTCCCATTTGGACACTAGGACAAAACCCTGCCTTTTAGGATTGACTATAACCTTTGTGGTCCAGGCCACCCTAATGAGGTTATATATTTTTAAAAAGGTTTAACATGTTTTTATAGTTGTGTTACAGATTTATACACCTTATTTTAAGGTTTTATCATTTCTTATCCCATCTCTTTGTCCCTTTTCTTCAAGACTATAAAATTTACACATAAGGGGAGTGCCCTCTGTCTGAGACAAAACAAAGGGAACTTCTCCTATTTTTTCATACCAAATGATAATTATATGATATTATATAGGTTTTAAATACCTCATACACAAAATTTCATCCTTTGGTCATATCATCTGACCTTCCATCTCTTACAAAAACCAAGACAGACTGTAGGTAAATAGACCGTGCATAGTATTTCTCAGTACAAACTATGTGTTGACTAATTAGACCCTTTATCTACATGATTTGTCTTTTATGAGAGTGTATTAATGATATAAAAACCTTAAATAATGTATTCAAATCTATTCCATTACCTTAACCTCTCACATACTCTTCATAAGGACCAACCTTATATGGAAGTTACATAGCCATGGTGAATATGATGTTACATGGTCATGCCAAATGGATTGAAGAATGTTTAGGATACCTATAAAAGGTAAACACCACATATATTTCATGAAATTATACTCAAAACCATGGAATATTTTTTTTATGACTTAATTTTAAAATCCAAACAACACCATGATCATGTTATACATTTATGATAAATATTTGTACATTTATTAAATCATAACACATTATTAAAGCCAAAGAAATGTGTATTTGGGTATATTAATGGAAAATTTTAGGTTATATCATATCCAAATGGTGTATATAAGTCAACCCAATAAAATTCAAAGTTATTGTTGAAATGTCTCAACCCAAGCGATTAAAGTAGTCAAGGTGTTTATAAGGGAGAATTCATGCAATAAGATGATTTAAGACTCAATTAGAATATAATATGCAATAATTTTCATGATTTATAAATTAGAATAAGAAGTTAAAATGTGGAAAATTTTATCAATTTTTTTTATGAGATTAAATAATACCTTCTTAATCTACCAATCATGATGCCTCCAATTCTAGATAAGCCTCTATTGCTATATATTTCTACCACAAATCATGCATTAAGAGACTTGTTGGCATACTAAGATAATATTAAAATAGAATGTGTAATTTATTACATTATATGTACACTTTTAGATTAAAAAAAATATAATTCAATAGAAAATTTTGACTGGTGATATTTTTTACCATGCCAAAGAAAAGACATTACATACTTAATAATGAGACACATGTCATTGTGAACATAGATCCACTTAAGTATCTTACAATGAAACCACATTTTTTAGGACACATAACTAAGTGGTTAATTTTACTTTAATAATTTGACTTAAAGTTTATATCTCAAAAATCTATAAAAGGATAAGTAATTACCGATCAATTAGTAGCAACACCGCTACTTGACATAATGTTGATTAATGATAAATTTTTAGATGTTTAAGTTATATATCATAGTGATGATTATAATTAGAATATGTACTTCGATGGATCTAAATACACCTTAGGCATTAGCACTAGAATAGTTATAGTTACATAATGAATTACATATTTATTGTGAACTAGGAATTCAACTCAAGAGAGGTGGTTAGTATTGCATTAGTTCCAAAATGAAATCAAATTGAAAGAAACACACTAAAAAACATACGTCTCTAGGCTTAGTTACTAGGGGAATTAGTTAATAAAAATCAAATGGAAAACACAAATAAAATATGTAATAGACCTTCTTTCACCTTCCTTAGATGCTCCAAAATGCTTTTTGTAGTGATTTGCTTGGTTTGTGCTCATGAAGTCTGCATCAATGAAGTGTGGCTACCTCCATCCCTCCTTAGCACTTGTGTGGCTTTGGCTTGGATTGGCTTGGCTCAATATTTGGAAATTATAAAACTAATTTTCATGAAGTTTTGGAATCAATTCAACATTATAACTTTTATATATGAGAGATTAAAAATTCAATAGGGAAGGCCTCATATTTATAGATTTTTAGAATGGTTTGAGGATCAACTATGACCATCCATCTCAAGATTGAGATGTGTGGCCATGAATAAATAAAAAATAAAATTCATTATAAAAATATCCTCATTAATATTTAGGATAGAGGGGTATTGAAGAGGCATGGAGGGTTTTATGAGACATGGGAGGGGTTAACCTTGATATTTTATGCATTTATGGCCTAGGGATGTCTTCCCAAGAAATGATGTTATCTGATGATACAAATATTAAATATTCATTTCAAAAAATAAATTACTCAAAAAGTTCCATGGAATAATTAATTAGGCTCATGATTTGGTTTAATTATCTTTTAAGCATGATTAAGTACTTTGATGCAAACCTTGGCTCTTTATGCACAAACTAATCAAATTGGTTAGAATGTTTTGTTATTGCCCCAAAATTTGACTAGATTAGAATTAGGATGTGATGTAAGATGCATTAGAACCATTATCTCATTTAGGATGTTGTCAACACTAAATAACAAGGGCATATGTCTCATGTAAGAGATTTGATAGAAAAGATCAATCCAGGGCACCCAGGTGCAAAATTGGCATTTTGACTCAAAATGATCTGATCAAAGTTAATTAGACCATAAATTGAATTGCCTCATTTAGTGACACTCTTTCCAAAATCAACACTTGAATATAAAAGGTTCACATCATTTAGCATGTTTTAGCATTTTTAGGCTAAATTTTACATTTTGAAAAAAAATAATCAAAAGCTTGGTTGAAAGTTATCGATGGTCAGTTTCAGGTGTCTACAATTTGCCCCTATTTGGGAAGATGATGAAAACCATAGGGATATCAATATATTATCAAATAATGAGAAATGTCTTGTATGCTAAAAAGAAGATGATGATTAAAGAAAAACACTAAAAAGTGTTTGGGAAGCCTAGGATGATGCTACCTCGAGGGAGTGGCTATCACATATTTGGATGGATGGTCCTTAAAAAAGAATCAAGAAGAAAGGTAGAGTTAACCCATGGTTAAGATTAATCCAAATGAGAAAATTCTTGCATGCATTGATTTAAAAAAGATATTGATTTGCCCAAAGGTGGTTATAATCAAGAATAAAAGTCAAAAATAATGATTTGGCCATAGGCAATTATAATCATTAAAAGGACCTAGAAATGTTTGATAAAGATGATTGTGCCCTAGTTAGGGATAATTAGCAAGCATAAATCAAGGATAGAACCTAGAATATAGATTAAAGATGAGCGGGTGCAAAGTGATGAAAGAGATGAATAGAAAAATAAGATTTATTAATAGAAATGATTTAGTTGTACCTACCAATGAGGAGATGCTCATCCTTATTAGTAATAATAAAATTAGAATGGTCAATGGATTGATTTGATCAAGGGTGGGATGACTTGGCAAAGTTTCAAGGAGAAAATTCTATAGCTCCATTGCTTGTAGACCTTCTTGAAGTTAATTTTTTCTATAACATGTGATGGTAGGCATCATGATAGAACACCATGAAGAATTTCTATAAATATGCATGAGGACTAACTCCCGATCCAATAAACACTAAAAAATAATGCACCAATGATAAAAACTATGATGACAATGTTGACATATTAATATGGATGGACTCAAAAATAATGTGCACAAGGAATCAACCAATGAACACATATAAACTAAGTCAAGGTTATAGTGTTGAAAGCAAACAAATAATAAAGTGAATAAACAAATAAAATATAAAGTGTACAAAGAAAAAAATAACTTGAAATAAACAAACAAACAAAAATCCTGAAAACAAAAGCAAAAGAAAGCATCCTAATAATGACCATGCCCTAGTAGGGAAAATCAAGGATAACTTACTAGTTTTTTTTGTGGATTTTGAAATATTTTAAATGTTTTTGGAATTTTGAGGTATCTTAACTCATTAGAAAATGACAAGATACCTATTCAGTAAATGATGAGGGCATTTTTCTTAGGTTGCTTATAAAATGGTGAGATTGTACGGAAAGGGGGACTGAGGTGACCTCAACATGAATTAAGGATAACCTACATAGTCCTAAAATAATCTCATGTCATAATAATTCTATTTGCACAAAAGGTAAGGAAAAACCAACTAGGTCCCAACAAGTTCTCAAATCTGACAAATGGCCAGTCAAATGAAAACAATAATGACAAGGTGATATGACAATGCATGATAAGCAAATGTTTCCCCTAGTTTTCCCATAGGTGGTTATAACTAGGATACAATGACATTGATCAAAGATACTAATTTATTCATAGGTAGTTATAATTAGTAGCAAGACTAGTGAAACACTAATTTATCCATAGGCAGTTATAATTAGGCTCACATAAACCAACTTTGACATAGGATGGAAAATGAAAGATATCTTTCCAGATCAACTATCACACTACTTTCATAGACTATCATTAAAACATGGATTTGATTTATTATTAAAACTTGATCAGAATCCCCTCATAAAAAATGTGGAAAGAACCAAAGGAACCAAGATCCAAATAGGATTGGGTATGATGACTAAAAATAAGCTTTGGTTTAGATAGGAATGGAATGATAGGATGACATGGTCTTGCTCTAAGATAATTATGGTTTTTGATAGATTAGATAAAATAGTAAGATGGTTTCCCATAATTTATAGGGTGATTGGCAAGGATATGTGACAATGACAAAAGGAATATGGCAAATGAAATGGTATGGTACATGTTTTTGGCTTGGGTGTTTGTTGGTTTTTTTTTGGTTTAGCCTGGGTATGATAAAATGGCATATGATTATGTTATTCCTACTAAAGTGGAGATGCATGTCTTGATAAAAAAATGATACAACCAAAATAATCAATCATGTTAATTGTTAGCCCACACCTTGTCTGAATAGTTGCTCTATCAGGAACTACCTACAAATCTAGATGCTGAGAATGTTATTGTGATGTTCATTGGTTGTTGATTCTTATTCCATTAAAAATCAAAACAAGGTATATTTGTAGGCTCAACAAAGTAAAGTGTAGGTATGGATGGTAAATAGGGACAAATAATGGATGGTAGGTTTGATTGTGAAATGGAATGGTAAATGATAATAGAATGGGTAATGGTTGGGAAAAAAATGAAGATCAAGAATTTTAGTCACACATAATGTTGATGATGCTAGATTTGACATAATTTTGGTTGTGGTGGGGTTGAATATATCTAAATATTCTCTCGATAGGATCACCAAATTTTTAAATCATTTGATCTTGAGAGTAGATACCATTTGATTAGGCTGTAGATTGGAAGCTATTTTGATTTAATCTTTTATATTATCTTCATCAAGAAGTGAAGGAATTTTATGATCAACTATCAATGCCTCAATGAGGTTTTCACCAATGAAGTTATATTTATTATCCCATAACAGCTCCAAGAAGGTTTCACTAAGAAATGTTGACATTTGACTTTGATTATCTTCTAGCACCTCTAAAAATATTTCACTAGAAGATGCTGAGTTTGAAATTTGATTGTCCCTTAGTACCTCTAAAAAGGTTTCATTGGGAGAGTGATCTTCTTCTATATAATATTGGTTTTGGCCTCCTTTCTCTTCTTCCACTGCTATGTCACCATGGATGCAGTTCAACAAAGTGTGATTCTATTGGTCCCAATTGACATTTATGGGAGGTGGACTGTCAATAATATGGCTAGTTTGGTTGGTGGTAATGGCCTATGGAATGGTAATATAATGGAGAGAGGATACATAATTCTCATATAAGATATTAGGAGAAATTGTGTTGATGTTAAAGTATTCATCCTTAAAAATTGTAGAAGGATCACACATGTATTCAAATTGATCTACGAGGCATGTGTAACCAATGTTGTAATAATCATGAACATATTCTATATTCTATATCTAAATCTGATTCTAACTTAAAATACTCTGAATCAAATGTCAAGACTGATGTTGATTCTAATTTTGATGCTAAATCTAATGTCAGTTTAAGAATAAAACTTGACTCTAACTCTGATTCTTCATCTAATGGGTACTTTGTTATAATGATGTTTTATTGAATGTTTGGTATTGGACAAGTGATGTCCTGTGATGGCATAATGGGTTCCATAGAGATTAGTTTGTCATAGTGGGATTCATCTAAGATGGGAAAAAGGTCAAGAGACAACTCTTGAGAGACTAGCTTATCAAAGGGAGGCTCTTGAAAAATAGGCATATGGTTGAGGTAATAATTTGCCTAAAGGTGGTTATAATCATTAAGAAATGACTCAACAAAGACTAGCTCATCAGAATGAGACTCCTTGATAATTGGTATAGAATCAATAGGTGATTCATCACAAATTGACTTATCACAAGTGGTTAGTTCAATAAAAACATCTCAGATTGATTAGTTTTCTTGGCCTTCATTTCTAATGAGTTGGAAAATACTAATTTTGAACACAACTTGGTCTTTAAATGATTGGTTTGGTTGAGGAATTGATGGGATTGGTATTGGATGAGGAATGGACTATATTTGAATAATGATAGGGCATTGGGGAGCATGATTACTCATATGAGCCAAAGGATGAAGTCCTTAAATGGTAATGATAGGGTGGTGTGGAGCTTGATTGCTCCAACAAGCCAAAGGACTAGGTCTTGGAATAATGAAGGGGTGTTGTGGATCTTGATTTCTCACACAAGCCAAATGATGAGGTCTTAGAAGGATAAGTTTAGGTCATTGTGAAGCATGGTTACTCACACAAGCCAAAAGACAAGGTGTTGAAAGGAAAAGTTTGGGGCATTATGGAGCATGGTTACTCACACAAGCCAAAGGATGAGGTCCTAGAAGGACAAGTTTAGGGCATTGTGGAGTATGGTTGCTCACAAAATCTAAAGGACAAGGTCTTGGTATAGAAATTGTGTGACATGGTCCTAGAATAGAAATGGTATAATGTGATGGAGCCTGATTACTCTCATAAGACAAAGCATCCAAGTCCTCCTCATAAACCATATCATCTCAGTCAGTAACTTGAGTTAGATTTTGTATATTTTTACTATGTTCCCCATATCAAGTATTGTATGGAGAATAATAAAAATATTCATAAAATCTATCTCTATACGGTTTTCTAGTTAGATTTTGTGCAGCTATCCTATCATAACTTGGATTGTATGTAACTCCACCATAACTATAGCTAGACATGTTTTCATAAATAATGAAAGCTCTAAAATAAAAGGCTTAGAGTTATACAAACTCTTAAAAACCATGTCCAAAGAACAAATGGTTCAAACTTGGTCTAACTTTGTCAAAAAGGTAGAGCTGTATCTCTAAACAATGATTTGATCATGGATTTGTATCTCCAAAATGGTTTATGCTAAGACTTGTCATAAAAAATTCTAATGTCAAATTTCTAACATCAAATGTCATACACATAAAAGGTCAAACATCTTAAAAAAAATGGTATGTCAAAGGTCTAGGTCAAAGTGTTCCAAACAAGGTCTAAACTAAGAAAAAGGAAAAAAGTTGATATATCTTTTTTCTAAATACAAAGTCAAAAGATAGGCTCAAATAGGTTGTGCTAGGACTTTTGGCCAAATAATGTTAAAATCTAGACTTGAAACAAAGGCATGATGTGATTTGATTTAATATAACAAGTTTGGAAACAACTTTGACATAGACCTGACACATGAAATTAAACATAAACATGATTAGTTGGCATTAGTCATGAGGCAAAAATATTTTGGATAAAGGTTGTGTTCTCTCAAATAAAGGCACAAAAAATGATGAGGATAGGCATTGAACAAACAAACAATCAATAGTATTCAAATTTGGGTAATCAATTAACCAAATTTTGCAACCCAAAAGAGAAATATCTATGTATTAGCCCCATGAATTGAGGCCTAAACAAAAACCAATCAATGTTTAAATCCAAACATGAAAAGGTTAGTTGAAAATGCAATGTTGAAAACTAGGATTTGAATAAACAAGATAGACAAGATTGGACAACATGACGGTACATAAAAGGTCCAAATGGTTTACATGACATGCTTTAAAACAAATGGTTTTTTGATACATGGTAAACAAGTCTTGAAACAGATTAAGTGGCCTAATGGTGTAAGCATGCTCGAATAATGTAATCAATGTTATGTTTCAAAGACTCAAAAGTTTAAACTTGATAAACATAATGGTATCCACCTCAACTCAAGTGACACACACACAAACAAGTTTATCAAAAAAATCAAGGCATAAGTGTGGTGTAAAATGGCTAGCATAACACCTCTGATAACACTCTAATAGATTTAACCAAACAAAATCACTTAAGGTACATCATGTGCCCATTAAGGTGGGTCCACAAGTATTTTATTAATCAAAATAAAATAAGTACATAAAAAGGGTGCCAATATGCCATTAATCTTTTTACATTGAAAAACATATATTTATAGGTTTTTACCACATAACGGTAAAAACCAACTAACCTATTAACCAATTCCCATGAGAATTCCACCTGAAATGTAATTCTAACTATTTAACATAAAATATAAAATTAACCAAATAAAACTAAGTTAATTTATTTATGGGGGTGTCTTCATAAAAATAAGCATGCCCCATTTACATTTATTATTTAGAATAAACTTACCAAAATCTTAAGCTAAGTTAAGACTTTGGAATAAGTCCTAACAAACCCCCCCATGATCCAAAGTTAGCTCTTTGGACATATGCCAAACATTTTTCTAAATTTTTCAAATTTGATTCTATCAAGGGGTTTTGTGAAAATGTCAGTTGTCTAATTAGTAGTTGGGGAATATATAGGATTAAGTGCTTTCTTTGCCATTGGAATTCATAGATAATAATATTTGAAATCCATATGTTTTATTTTGGCATGAAATACTAGATTTTTAGACATCTTTATTGCACTCTAATTATCAATGTATAACTGTGTAGGACCAATCTGAGAAACCTGAAGATCTTCAAGAATGCATCGTAAGTAAATAATTTCTATGGAAGCATCCCATGCTGCAATGTACTCTAATTCTAATGATGAATTAAACTATATCCTACTTATTACAACACCAAGCAATGGTAGCTGAACCTATATTAATAGTATATCCTGTTGTGGATACTCTATCATCCACACATCTACCAAAATTTGCATCATAATACCCAACAAGTTTGAAGTTTTTATTGTGGTGGTACTCAAGGCCATATGTTTTTGTTCCCTAAAGGTAATGAAGTACTCTTTTTTCTATATGCCAATGAATTTCTTTAGGCTCATGCATAAACCTAGATAAAATTACAACTAAAAATGATATATCAGGCATGGTAGTCATCAAATATATCAAACCTCCCTCTAATTATCTATATTTGGTGCCATAAAAAAAAATCACTACTATCATCCTTAGACAATTTCAAGATACTTTCCATGGGAGTGAGGGTAGGTTTGTAGTCGCTCATGCCAAACCTATTTAATAACTCATAAATATACTTAGTTTGTGAAATGAAAATACTATGCTCTTTCTAAGTTACTTTTATGCCAATATAGTAGTGAATAAGTCCAAGATATGTTATCTCAAACCCATCTTTTAATTCTTTTTTCACAAACTTGTTATGGTTTTCATCATTTCCTATGATAAACAAGTCATCGACATAGAGAATAATAATCACCAATTTATTACCTTGCACTTAAAAATAGAGAGTATCATCAGATTCAATATGTTGAAAGCTAATTGTCTTCAAGTATGAATCCATTTTCTCATACCGAGACCTAGGTGCCTGTTTGAGCCCATACAAATCTTTTATCAATTTACATACTTTGTGTTCTACACCCACTTTGTCAAAACCTTGAGGTTGTTGCATGTATACTTCTTATAAATCACCATTCAAAAAATCACTTTTAACATCCATCTGATGTATTTTCCAACCATTCTATGCTGCTAAGGTAATTACCATATGAATAGTGTGTCATTTGTTAATTAGTGCAAATGTTTTCTCATAGTCAATACCTTCTTTTTGTGCATATCCTTTTGCAACAAGCCTTGCCTTATGTTTATCAATGGATCCATCTAATTTATACTTAGTCCTATAAACCCATTTGCATCCTATGGGTTAAACATGTGGAGGAGGATCAACTAAAACCCAAGTATTATTGTTAATTATTGCATCATACTCACTTTGCATTGCTTATTGCCAAACATGTTCAGTAGAGGCCTCCTCAAAAGTAGATGGCTTAGTGGAGGAAATAGTAACAACCATTGCATAGTTAACCTATTTACAAGAACTCTTGGGACCTATTAAACTAACTTCATCTACATTCAAGTCAAAAAAGTACTTTGAGCCCATTTTGGATACTTTTTTAAGTTATTCATATCATGAACACTAGAATTCTCATCATATGTACCATTCAAATGAAGACTTGGAGAATCTTCAACATTTTTTAAGTCATCAACCTATGAATTAGTAGATGAAGGAGAGGAAATTGGAGGGATATTAGTCTCATACCACAACCTTAGAGAATTTCCCTCATTATTCAATCCCTTATCACATTTTACAATTTTTCTCTCTAACTTGTCAAATTGAGAATCAATCTCTACAATGTTTATAGTACATAATTTATCAAATACTACATCTTGACTCATTATGAATTTGCCTGTATCCTTTGCGAGAAAATGATACCTCTTTTTATTTTTTGAATATCCAAGAATGATGTATTTTTGACTTCATGGTTCCAATTTAGTTCTATGTTCAGTGGGAACTAAAGCAAAACAAAGGCATCCAAAAACTTTTAAGTGTTTAACTTTTGATTTAAACCCATACCAAGCCTCATATGGAGTTTATCCTAAAATTGTAACTGTGGGGGACCTATTTCTCAAATACACTATAGTACCAATGGCTTCGGCCCAAAACTTATCATCGAGCTATTTATAGTGTAACATAACTCGTGTTGTGTTCTCTAAAGTTCTATTCATTCATTCATTCATTCATTTAGATACTTTATTTTTTTGTGGAGTGCAAGCATTACTATATTATCGATGAATTGCATGTTCTAAAAATAATCTAATAATCAAAATAATGAAGAGTGGCTAATTATGAACCTATTTCTTTTTCAACTAAGTGTAACCAATCAACAAATTTAGTGAAAACTTCTAATTTGTTTTTCATGAAAAACACCCAAGTCATCCTAGAAAAATCATCAATAAATAATATGAAATATATACACCCTCCAATGGATGACTTCTTCACATCACATACATCACTATGAACTAATGATAAACACCTAATAGCTCTCCATGAAGAATTTTTAGGAATTTTTTTCCGATTCTATTTTCCCAAAACACGTTATTCACAAAGAATACTATCTTTACAAAAAGTGGGTAACCCACTCACCATACCATATCTCTAAAAGTCCACTAAAGATTAAACATTCAAATATCCATCACAAATATGCCACAACCACTATGTAGACATAGTACCTATACCTATTTCAATAACTACCACAAGTTCCATTGTGGGGGGAAGCACTTTACAATGCAATCTAACCAAATTTCCATCCTCATATCCTGTATACATGGTTTTGTATCCATCCTTCACTGAATTGATATAAATGAGTCCATTTTCAAGAAAAATTTGATAAACTTTATTTTGAATAGTTACTAAGGAAAGAAGATGTTTTTGCAATGTGGGAACATACCAAACATTCTCCAAGTATTTGATTGATCTATTTGGAAGGAAAATCCAAATTGACCCAAGACCTTGTAGAGTATGCAAAGACTTATCTACCAAGGCAAATAGAGAGAGAGAAGATTATTTAAAAGTCTAAAATAATTCTTGCCTAAATGTCATGTGTTTGGTTGCTCCTATATCTAAAACCCATACCTCTGTGAGCTCATCTCTAGCCTCATATTCCATATAATCAATGTGCCCTAAAGTAGTGAATACAGATTCATGAACAACATTGCTAGACTCATCATAGTCGTGATCAACATATTGAGAAGAGTTAGACTTAGTCACTTTTTATGGCCTCTGACTTTTGTCAAAAGGAATCCTAAATTGAGAGGTAATATGACCAAATTTTTCACATCTATGACACTAAATGTCTGATCTACCTAGACCTCTACCTCTATAAGAGTTGTGACCAAATCCTATATCACTCATCTCATTTGAATGAGAATGGATATATATTTATTTGATTTGATAAACACTACCTCAGTTTGATATCTGCCTCCTTTATAACCTTGACCCCCTCTATAATTATTCCATCTACTGTTTTGTTGATCAGAAGAAGATGAACTAGGCTTAGACTCTAAAACATGGGCTTCCTCAGTTTTCTTGGATTTATTAGGTAGAAAGAGATCATTTTGAATAAGGAACTCAACTAATTTATAAAAAGTGATGCTTGTGATCTTATCAAAGACATGTAACATTTCTATAAAGTTCTTATAGGATCCAAGTAGTCCTTTCAATGCAGTAGTAACTATGAGATCATCATCTAATTTTACAAACCCAAACTTAGTGTACTCAGTAGTAATATTCTTCAACTTAGACATGTATTCTCTCATATCCCCATCTTCTTCTAATGATAAAGTAAACAACTGCGTATAAATGTCTATCTTTTTATGCTTAGGTTTATTATCATACAAATCAGATAAGGTTTTCCATGCAGTGTAACTATGGGGAGAATTTTCTATATGTATGTAAGTATCCCAAGTATAAAAACACTTGATTAAATCTAGGGCCTTAGAATCACATAGATTAAAAATATCAAGTTTGGCTTGTTCTATAGGCAATGCAAGATTTTCATTCTTTACAATATCCTATAGCTCATTAAAAACTAATGTAGCTTTCATCAAATGTTTTCAATTTGAATAATTAGAAATCATTAATCTATCACCATCTGAAAGTAAATTTTGAATTTTTAGAATTTTGAAATGAAAATAAGTGTGAAAAATAAAATAAAAATACACTCACAATAACACTTTGCACAAAATAATGCTTCTACGGGGTTTTTCACTTAATCTCCACGTAGAGCAAAAAAAAGATATTTTTGATGGGTTTTGCACTTAAACTCACCAAAAATAAAATATTTAAACCAATTACACCCTTATTTCACCAATGAGACACATAACTATTGCTTTTTTCCCATTAAATTTTATTCTTTCACATCATTGATGTTCTTTACAATATTCAAAATATGTAAAAGATTTCAAAAAAATGGAATATTCTTCCAAAAAGTAAATGCCTAAATATAAAATTTCACCAAAAGAAAGATTTGAACCTTAGACCTCTAACTTCCAAGGGTTTTTACAAAATCATGCTTTATAATTACTCTATGAGCTTTTACAAGACATATAATGAGAAATTTATTTTTAAAGCTGATTTTTTCTATTTAAAAAAGAAAAAAATTACTTTCCCAAGTAAAAATCAATTAATCCATGAAACTTTTGGAAAAAGTAAAAATTTCTTTGATTCATGGACCCCTCAAACCATAAAATATTTGATCAAACTTTATATCAAACTTTGGAAAATGAAAAATACTATTTTTTAGCTGTATTTCAATGCCACTCTTTATTTGATGTACCAGGCCTTACAAATCCATATAGGGTCAAATAATAGAGTTTTAAAGCAAATTTGAGCAAATTTAAACTACCAAAAAGGGATTTTTTGTAAAATGAAATATGAATAGAATTTTTGGACACTATGAGAGTTGTAAAAATTTAAAACTATGCCATACAACTCAGAAATTAGATTTAAAAATGTTTAGGATAGTTTTGGATTAGATTGTTTGACATAAAAAAGCTTAAAACTGATAGAGATTTATCTATATTTTTTTTTATAAAAACTTATGGAGGCCATACCACTTTTTTATAGGGGTTTTCCAAGCTTATAAATCCATACAAATAGATTATTGGATAGATTTTTTAAAAATTAGAATCAAACAATCAACTTCTAGGCTTTAACTGGGAGAATCAAGCTTCAAAAAATAGAGGATGAAGAAATTAATTTTATTGTTTCTCAAACCAACCATAAAAAATTAATTTCTCAATGTATTTTAATTCTCAAAGTCTTCTAATCACAGGGTTTTTAAAAAAAAATATTTAAAAAATTTGATATTTGATTTTTTTTTCAAATATTAACTCCAAAGTATATTAATAAGGGACATACCTTATATTTTTAAAAATCAATTTCATGTGAGCCTTATTTATCTAATCACATAAATTCTTTCATATCTTCTTTCTGAGATCAACACATTCTCTTTTACCTTACATTTTCCAAGAATTTACCAAGTTACCATGCCCCGATACCACTGATAACACTTCAATAGATTTAACTAAACAAAATCACCTAAGGTAAATTTTGTGCCCACTGAGACACAAGTATTTTATTAATCAAAATAAAATAAGTACATATAAAGGGTGCCAATATGCCATTAAACCTTTTACATTAAAAACATATATTTATAAATTTTCACCACATATCGGTAAAAACCAACTAACCTATTAACCAACTCCTACGAGAATTCCACTCGATAGGTAGTTCTAATTACTTAACACAAAATATAAAACTAACCAAATAAAACTAAGTTAATTTATTTATGGGGGTGTCTTTATAAAAAGAATCATGCCCCATTTACATTTATTATTTAGAATAAACTTACAAAAATCTTAAGCTAAGTTAAGACTTTGGAACAAGTCCTAACAACCTCTTTAGACAAAAGAGTGACATATAAACAAATTGGTTTTGACATGATTATAAACAAACAATCAAGTTTTAGTCTCAAAATATATCAAGCAAAAAATAACCAAAATACACTAAGTATAATCATCCAAATCCTAGTAATGGTATGACAATGTGGGGTTGACTAAAACTAAGTGGGTTTTGATTGTTTCTAGATGGATCCCATGTCTACCAACTTTAACATTATCAAACAAGAGAAACAACACTTTAATTGGGTGTTCATGGCACTTAACTTGTTGTAAAAAGGTCTTGTACCTTTTTACAACTACTTAATCCATCACTTTCTCAGTGTAGTGTGATGTCTAAAGTGTAGATACATCCTATGTGCAAATCCAACACTAGAAGGTTGTTTAACCACTCAAACCTTCAATCCTAGCGGGGGTGGTTGAAGTCAATGCTAGGAGATGAAACCTCAGGTCAAAACTTCCCTATAGAACTTATAGGAGGTGACAAAATCCCCCTCATAAGCCAAAATGCAATGAAATAAAAGACACAATAGAAAGACTTTATGGTCACCTCAAGATCACCCAATACTATTGCAAGTTTTTGGGGAGTGCTTTAAATGACATTCTTTCTATGACTTTGACTAGGCATGTTTGGAATAAGGATGATGCTTTTGATTCTAAAAGTTCCCTAAAGGGGATGGATGAAAGAACATACAAACAAAATTCCTCTTTTTGCCAATAAAAAATTAAGTTAAGTAACTATTGAATACAAAACTTGGACAAATGAGTTCAATTTTAAACACCAAATAAAAAGTTGGGTGGTGTTATTTTGACCCCTTGGTCTTAATTGTAACTTTGATAGCACAATTATCAAATCATTCACTTAAGCATATAAAATTTTCATTAAGCCCCAAAATAAGGTTCCTAATTCATTTCAAACATTCAAAAGATGTCTAAAGAGCATGATTTAGCACTCTTGTCAACTGGTTATGGTTATGCTAATTGTCAGCAGTTATCTATCTACTCAAAGGCATCACCCTAAAAACAAATGTGTTAGATTAGAAACATATAAAGAGTTTTCAAAAATTTTGTGAAAAAAATATGTAACTTGAAGCTAAACTAATATTAGATTCTAAAAATTTAGAAGAAAACACATGGTTTTAAAAAAATAATAAAAAATAGAGTCTATATGACCCCAAACCAAGCATTTTAAAATGGTCTACTAGCTCTTAAGTATATGTTTTTAAGAAAAACATAGTGACCATCGATGGTTATACCTGACCATTGATAGTTAAAAATAACCATCAGTGGTTGTAATGATCTTTGACAATTACACTAACAGTTGATGGTTGACTATGTAAATCTGTGAAGATAAAAATTCAGCCAAACCAAATTAAAAAATCACTTAAAAAGGGTTTTAAGCATCTAAATTAAAATTTTAAAGTTTTATCATGCTCTCCTTCATACATGGGATGCATCTAGTCCCACCAGATGTGCCATTATGTGAACTAAGAATTTGACTCAAGAGAGGTGGTTAGTATTGCATTAGTTCCAAAATGAAATCAAATTGAAAGAAACAGACTAAAAAACATACATCTCTAGAGCTAGTTACTAGGGGGAGCTTAGTTTTAAAAAAAATGGAAAATACAACTAAAATTTAAAAGAAACCTTTTTTCACCTTCCTTAGATGCTCGAAAATGCTTATTGTAGTGGCTTACTCAATTTGTGCTCATGAAGTTTGCATCAATGAAGTGTGGCTACCTCCATCCCTCCTTGGCATCTTGTGTGGATTTGGCTTGTCTTGGCTTGGATCAATATTTGGGCATTATAATGCTAATTTGAATGAATCTTTAGAATTAATTTAGTATTATAACTTTGACATATGAGAGCTTAAAAATTCAATAGGCAAGGACTCCTATTTATAGATTTTTGGAATGGTTTAAGGATCAACCATGATTATCTATCTCAAGATTGAGATTTGTGGCTATGAATAAATCTAAATATAAAATTTACTATACAAATATCCCCAATAATATTTGGAATATAGGGGCATTAAAGAGTCATGGAGGGTCTTAATGAGGCATGGGAGGGGTTAACCTTGATATTTTATGAGGGATGTCTTCCTAAGAAATGATATCACCTGATGATGCAGATATTTCATATTCAATTTTAAAAATAAATTATTGAATAAGTTTCATGGAATTATTAATTAGGCTCATGATTTGGTTTAATTATCTCTTTATCATGATTAAGCACTTTGATGTAAACCTTGGCTCTTTGTGCATAAACTAATCAAATTGGTCAGAATGTCTTGTTATTATCCTAAAATTTGACTAGATTAAAACTAGGATGTGATGTTAGATGTGCTAGAATTGTTATTCCATTTAGGATGTTTTCAACACTACATAATAAGGGTAGATGTCTTGTGCAAGATATTTGATAGAAAAGAGCAATCCAGGACACCCAAGTGCAAAATTGGCATTTTGACTCAAAAGTTTTTGATCAAAATTAGCTGGCCCATAAATTACATTGCCCTATTTAGTGACACTCTGGCCAAAATCAACACTTGAATATAAAAGGCTCACATTATTTAGTGTGTTTTAGTGTTTTTAGGCCAAATTATACATTTTTTAAAAAATTAGTCAAAATCTTGGTTGGAGGTTATTGGTGGCCAATTTTAGGTGTCTACATTTATTATCTATGCACATACTTTTCATTATATACTGATGAATTACATTTTTATTCTATATACATATGTTTTTCATGGTATACATGAATGGGATGTAAGACATAAAATTTACATATGATACATGAAAAAATAAATGTTTGAAATTATTTACACATAAAGAAACCTTTATACATTAGGAATGTGCATAAACTAGGGGCATATTTAAACACTTATCATATTTTATCTTTCTATTGTAGTCTGTTGATCATAGTAGACTATTACATATGAATTATTACTTCTCATACTTTATAAAATGCTATTTCCTATGAATATTGTGCTTCGCTATATTAGATGATGATAGTTATTAATTATGTAAACTAACTTTGCTTGCTCCATGAATACTTGATGTTGATGACTATTTCCTACATCAATTGTGTTATTTGATCCTCTAGTCCATGTCATGGACATGATATGTTTGTATTAAATAATAATTGATTTATGTCTTGAGTGCTTGTGTACTTAATATTCATGATATTTCATGTTCGTGGTTACATATATGATTGTTTTTGGGCTTGGTGTTGTGATTTATATTATGCATATTTCTATTATGTGCCATGCCATGATTTATATTATGCATCTATTATTATGCTTATCATTATCCACCTAATTGATATATCTAACTAACATAACACTTGTATGTCCATTGCCTTGGATTACATGTTTCATACATGCTTGAATGATAAAATATTTCAATGATGATATATCTTATCATGTTTGTATGCATATTTTACATGATTGAATTTTTATATACAACACATGATGGGCATAACTCTTTATTTGGAGATGAGTGTTTCACAAGCTTCATCCATCATATCAAAAGGGGAGTATATAGTGGGATTCTATTAGATATTTAGGCCATGATATACATATAGTTTTAAATTTGGTTTAGATTATGTGATTCATATGGTAAAGATTAGATAAGTTAATAAAAATGTGATAAATATAAGGAACAATAGGTACATTCCATGACATTATAGGAAATAGGTTATGTATTTCTATATCACTTTGACATGAAAACAGATTATATTTGGGCATGAATTTTGTTTATAAAAACACTTTTTTATATCCATAATGTGGATCAATGTGGAATGATGGTACTAGTTAAGCACTTTGGATCTATAGTCTATCTGCAGTGCTTAGTTTGAAGTTCCATTTTAACATTCAAACTTATTTTGGGGTTTCACTTTTACGAACCTAGTTTTGAGGTTCCAAAAATAATTATAATGATATTTAGAGTAGTGAAATTGAGGTTTTTGTGGTACTTAATGTCTACCACTTGCATCTTATTTGGGCATAATCACCCCATGACATTCTCTAAATGAGTTCAAAAAAGTGTCCATTTGGTTCACATACCCTCAGGTGTATTTGTTCCTTGACATTTAAATATTTAATGACTTAATGATCTAGATTATTTCATATTTCCATCGTGAGTAGATGTTGATCTATACATATTTCCTTACAGGTTCTACATGAAGCAAATGTGACATTTGGGGCATACCTATCAACACCAAGTGTGGTTGATCATAAGTATAAAATTTATTCTTTAATAATTTTAATTTAACACTTTATACTAGACTAAAAGGGTGGGAATTCATAGACACCTAAATTTTGTATTCAACATTTTGACAACATCACCTTTGCCACACTTTAACATACTTGGACAATGTGTACACATTTAACTCTTGTGCACACATTCCCTTATCTATCTACCCACTTTTATGTTAGGAAAATCACTTTACTAGATACACATATTTAGGATCACCCTAATATGTATAGAAATACCCCAAAATCCTAAACAAACTCCCTCCATATCTCAAATCACTAATTTTTACTCTTAAGATAGTTCCAATAATAGTTAGATAGTTACAATTTTGTTGCAAGTGTTTACCTTTTCTTATAATATTTAGGAAAACTCAATAGTTAATTTTAAAATTGGGAAGTATCCATAGGATGGTATAGCTGTGTTTCATGGGTTGGGCATAGTAGGAATATCAAAAAGTTAACTACAAATTAAAATCAATTCGAAGGTTAGAATCACTTGGTTATTACTTTTAAAATCCATTGAAATCTTAAAAAATCAATGAACACTCTATTGAGATGTTATAATAAAGGCATACATATCTAAATATCCTTGAGGGTAGTCATAGAGCCATATTTGAATAAAAACACATGTCCAAGTTTCATGGTGCTAAGTGTTTAAAGGAAAAAATTATATTGCATTCTAGATTGATCATAATGGTACACACACACACCTAAGTGGGAGAAATACATGTAGTTTGATCCCTCTTCAAATTATTGGAACATAGCAAATACTCAGTCACTTAGCAAAGTGTGGTTGGGTCTATCCAACCTAACTTGATATCCCATTTTTCAAGGGCCATCTAGATGTTTAAAGTGTGATTCTAGTTTAAAAACAAAGAGAAGGAAAACATGGATGAGTGCATAGGACCGAAGATAAGAACACATAAAAAAGGCATCTACATGTGTAGGTGAAACAATCTAAGGTATAACATGCCTACAGATTCAAAATGGATAGTACCAATATGACTTGGATAGAAGTATTCAATGCAGGGGTATAAATTTTACTAATAACATATGTGTATGGTTTGAGCTCCTGTTTCCTTATCTGAGTAGTTAAAAAATAGATACAAAGAGTTTTTAGATACCACAACAAACATAATGAAAAATATCAATATATTTCATCTTAATTTTTAAAATCTAAATGCAATATGTGAAATATCAATCTACCCTTTTACATTTAGTTTATATGATTATTGGCCTATTTTACATAATCTAACTGTTCATATTTTTAATTCATTTAAATCAAATTAATCACAAAATAAGTAAAACACAAATAAATAGTAGTTATAGTATAGTGGAAACAAGATTATGATAGTAAGATTCAACCAAACCCTTGTTGGAAATTCCTAAGTAAAAATATAGAAATAAAGAGTGTACTTATTATTGACTTCCTCTTGATACTCCTTTCATATTTGTTTCTAAAATTCCTTTAGGGGGATTTGTATATATATAAATCTAAATTTTGAATTAGAAACCCATTGGTGCACAAGTTGACCAAGAAAACATGAAATAATCTAAAATCAAAGGTCTAAACATTGAAACATGGAAAATGAGGGTAAAATGGCACCAAAAATTTACATGACGGATTCAACAGTCCACCAAATCTACACTAGACATGTTTGATAGACTATAAAATATACCCCAAGAGAGAAAATGGGAAAGAATGAATAACATATGGAAACAAGATGACTCCAAACATAAATAAAAATAGATAAAATATAAAAAGAAAAAAATAAGAACAATATAGGACTAACCATAAAATAAGAAAGCATGAAAAAGTGCCAGTAAGACCCTAATTTAAATCAATGGTCCATGTGCATAGAATGACCTTAAAAAAATTTAAATAATAAGACTAAAAAAAATTGGGTGTCTAAATAATTCCCCTACTTTGATGTGTGTATTACGTGATTGCATGTAGGAGTCAAAGTATTATTATTAATAATAATAATAATAACTCAAAGCATATACCTTGACTTACCTAGGGAAGGAAGTATGAAATTCTCAAGTAAAATTCCACCCACGCTTTGAGTTCTTGAATTTTTTTTGTATAACACATATAATGGACACTTGAAAATAATTAATCATTGTCATACCGAATCAATACGAATATAGTAAACTCAATTTTTTTAAAAAAATGAGCAAGGAGAGACTACACTTGATGGTATGTGAACCTTTATGTCATAATTGGTAAATAAAACCTTCTCACACTCTTATAATGACTATAAATTATAGAGTAAGTTATGAAAATCTATTCCACTTTTCTATCAAAGAAGTACATGCATGCCATCTAACCATATTTGGATTCTTCATTTTTCTCAATTCCTTCGATCTTGAAAATATTTTCCTTAATTCTGCTCAATTTTAAAATATCTTTAAAAAATATAAATATATACCCCCTTTTTAGATGAGGGATTGTAAAATATGTTCCTAAAATAACTCATCTCAAAATAAAGAGTCACATGCATCATGTGTCATTATAAAATATAGCTGAATGTTGGTAAAATACTTGAAAAAATTGTATAGAACACATGTATGTAACCATTTTAAAATATCATTACATATACTAAATAGTAACATATAAATCTATTGATTATGATGATATAAATTAAAGGAAAGTAATATTTCACAATATGCATAGTTATAGAGATGAACAAACTATAGTTCCATGCAAAACCATGATAGAAGAGACAACATCATGTAAATCTCAATAGGTGTGTACACTGTCATATGAGGATGCATTAGCACAAGGAAAATAATATGCCCTGATGAATGGTCTATATGTAAAAGATATGTATATTTAAAATATTAAGGACATAATCAAGGGTACAATGCCCCCTATGGTAAGGAAATCAAGGCTAAGTAATATGATCCTAATATGATAAATAGCAGTAGATATATCATATATGAAAACCAATCATGTGACTAGGTGTTTATAGGATAATGTCTTGTCTTGATATATAATTAGTGCATGTTGGAATCATAACCATTAAGGGGGGGGGAAAATTAGTATACATTTTTTTCTTTTAATTCTATTTGTCATTCATTAACCATTTAAACTAATATATAGATAATTCATAATCAACCATTAATATGAGCATCAAGTAATAACATAACACATGAACATAAGAGTTATGTGGGAAAACCTCATGGAGAATAAAAATAATTGACACATATCTTGGAATATATTCCTATAATTAATGAATCAAATTTACTAAGGCACTAACTCCTCACTTGCCAAGCACCAACTCAACTAGGCCTTTAACAAACACCAACTTGTAAGGAAGCATCAATGCACTAGGTGACTCAGCACCAACTCAACCACCTAGAACCTATGATCACCTTTGGACACCTGTTTATTACTCAATTTATTATTATCATCTTCTTTTTCTCTTCACACTCTCCTATCCCTCTCATATAACCTAATAGGCCTCTTCGCTCAACTAGCCCTCTTCTTGACTGAATTAGGTCATATGATCTTACTCATCAACTATATAATCAATACTATAACTTAAATAAATATTAAACACACCTCTATGATGGTATTAAACACCTCTACCTAGTTTCTAGACTTATATTTCATTCTTTCATCCCCTCAATATTCTAATTAGTCAAATTAGGCCTATTAGACCTTCTTATACTTGACTCTTGCTTTCACATACCTTGGTCAACCAAAAATATATCCATACTTGGATCACCCTTAGAATAGATTAAAAAAATGTTTTATATTATAAAAAACCACTACATATGATGGTCACCACTCATAAGGACCAAAACCACCATTAGGCCTAAAGGAGACCTAATGCCATTAGGCTTTTTCAAAGCACATGTTTCACCTTGACTACCTTAGAACATCTTGATACTCAATAAATTGATGAAAAACTTCACACACACTTTAATTAGAACCATGATAATCTCACCTTAGTTCTGTAACACCATTTAGCTCATTTCACTCCTTGAACCACACCATTAGGCCTACTCACAATTTGGTCTTATTACTGCCAGAAAGTTTGCCAACCAAAACTGAAACACACAACCAATTTTATCAAACAATAATAACTTTAAATCACATGGATATAACAAAAATTACCTTAGGGTCATCAGATGTAATTTAAACACTAGAACATAGGACTTAAAGCCTCTAACCCACTCTTGCAATATGATCACTCAACACTACCAACTAGATTCAAAACCCAATCATGATCATTTGACCACAAATATTTGTAAAGGAATATCTCATGGATATAAATTCACTCATAAGAACATAATATACCCTAATAACATATTCATGTGCATTATACTCTTCAAATATGGGTAAGTCACCTCATTCTCATCTCTACTAGATGACTACTCAGAATTGTCAAAAACTTCAAAACACAGTCATGAAAATAATGACTTATAACACCTATGTAAACAATTTTATGAAATTACAATGCATTTTTATTATAAAAAAATATTATCATAATATACTTAAATAAATATATTATAAGGTCCAATAACAATATTAGTCTTACAGACTAATCTAATGGTTTCATTGTACATAGACCTCACTGTGTTAGACAAGTCAATTTGAGAGAAAATTTATACCATACATACACATATAAAAATATTATATACAATAGGGATATGTGTTACATGTCTTTAATAAAAACCTAGTGCAATTGTATCCATCCCTAATCTATGGAAACACATCCCTAATCTCATTCCCATTTCTATCTAGATTTTCTCACTGTCTACCTCACTAGGTTTTATTGTGACAGGTCAAATTTCACGACCAATTTAACATATTATAAGTTTATAATATACTCATAAAACACCATGGGAATAAGATATAAGTATCACACATCATCTTCCAGTCATTTTCATACTTTTATCTAGTCAACCCTTCCAGCTACATCAAAAATTTGAGAAACAAGGGATTTCTTATAACTTCCACTCACTCTTATAAAAATTAAACCTTACTTATATAACCTTTAGAGAGTCAAATACAACATAAAAACATCACACAAGCCATAACCATCCATCCTAAACACTTAAAAACAAAATATTCCTCATTAGGTCACTATGAGGGTTTTAGAGAGGGTTAAGAGCACCTTACAGTCTTAACGATCATTTATAAAACTTCAGCCCTTAATATAGAAACCAATGCTTATAAAATTTATATATAACCTTGACCAACTACCATGAACTATTTGGACCCTTATGCAAAGGTTGAACATGTTAACAAGCATAAGAAAAACTACCTCAAGCTTCCAACACTCCATTCTAGCACTCGAGAGACCTTAAGACCCACTTTTCATGTTTTCTCCTTCATAATTTGAGATCAAACTTTCTCAACACACTTGAAACAACCTTTCACATTTTTTAAAATGCTCTCATGAGCTCTAGCACCTTGGAAACTAACTTGACCCCTCATTAGGCCACATCAGGTCTCTTTACACATTAGGCCTTAAACTGCTAGTCATACTTAGACCTTTAAAATACCTTGAAATGACTTTAAACAATATAAAAAACTCATAATCATGTCATACAACCTCATACCATGCTCACACACTACCAATATTCTTCTCACAAGCCTCAAATTACTCACCTCATCTTGTAACCAAGTCTATACCTTCACACTAGGTCTCTTAAGTACATTAATCATGAAATCAACCTCAAGAAAATCAAAGAGAATTTATAATGAATAAATTAAACTTTCATGACATTAATGACAATTCCATGCATACCTTAGAATAAATTCTCAACAATCTCCCACTTTGTCAGTGATTGACAACCAATCATTGATGACAACCATTCAAAAAATCCCATCAAGGAAGATTCTCTCATTAGGATACATATCCTCCATACAAGTCAATATCCCCATTTAAAATTTATGAAAAATCATTACTTGTAATAAAAATCAATAAGTAGGAATAAAATATCACATCAACAAGCTCCCCCTATCTTAATGACCTCAAACATCTTCTTCTTGACAAACTTATATGACTCTTCCTTTGGCCTCACAAATTATGCACTTATTTACTAATCTTGGAGATAAAGAACATCCTTATTGTCTCCCCATAATTAATTTAATTACTTAGTGATTTATAGGAGTAGGAATCAAACCCAATTCTTGTCTCAGATGTTGAAAAGGAGCCTTTGGAAGAGGCTTAGTCAAGATATTTGCAATCTGATTCTTGGTAGACACATTCAAGATTAATATTTTGTTTAATTACTTATTCTCTTAATAAATTATACTTGATAGGAATGTGATTGGTCCTTTAATACATGATAATATTATTTGAAAGGCTTATGGCACTATTATTATCATAAAAAATAGGACTAGGACCATCAAAATCCACTTTATAATCTATTAAGGTTTATCTCATCCACAACACTTGAGTGAAGCATGAAGCTACTGCAATGTACTCAACCTCATAAGTAGATAAATCCACTAATGGTTTCTTCTTACTTATCCTTGAAACCAGGCACTCACATAAAAATAAGGATCCTCCACTAGTGCTATTTCTATCATCTATACTCCTAGCCCAATATGCATCTATATAGGCTACTAGATCAAACTTCTTTCTCCTTAGGTACCACAATCCATACTCTATATTTATATTGAGATACCTTAGTATTATTTTTACTGCTTATAGATTAATTTCCTTAGGATCTACTTGAAATATTTGCACAAGAACTATTTCTTTCATGATGTTAGGTCTAGAGGCAATAATATACAATAAACTCCCAATCATTGATCTATATTTTGTCCAATTGACTCTTGAAGTTTAATCTTCCTTTCTTAGCTTAAATCTCTTAACCATAGATGTACTTACAACCTTGAAATATTCCATTTAAAACTTCTATAACATTTATTTTATATACTTAACCTATGAAATGAATATACTTTTTTCAAATTGACTGATTTGAACCCCAAAAAAGGATAGTTCTCCAAGCATAGGCATTTCATATTTTGACTTCATCACCTCTACAAAGGCCTTGGTCATGTTATCACTACTTCCATCAAAGATGATAACATTCACATAGGCTATCACTATTAACTGATAGTCATTTTTAGTCTTGATATAAAAGTTACTATTTGTAATTCCTCTCTTAAAACTTTGGTTTAAAATATAATTGCATAGTCTAGCATACCAAGCTCTAGGGGCTTATTTTAGACCATAGAGAGCCTTCTTCAACCTAAAAACATAGTCCTTATTATTATTTAATAATAAACCCTCAGTTTGCTCAATGTACACTTCTTCCTCCAAGTTCCCATTTATGAAAGATGACTTGACATCCATCTGGTATACCTTGAAGTCTTTGAAATATGCATAAGCAATAAACAACTTAATAGTCTCTAACTTTAATAATAGATCAAAGGATTCCTCAAATTCCACTCCTAATTGAGCATATCCCTTGCATACTAGTCTAGCCTTGTTTCTGGTGACTTCTCCATTCTCATTCAACTTGTTTTTGAACACCCATTTTATACCAATTATATTTTTATTCTTTAGGCCTATGTACTAACTCCAAAATCTCATTATTCTCAATTTTATCTATCTCATCATTCATGGCATCTATCCAACACCTATCTTCACTTGCTCATACATAGATTTTAGGTTCAAATTTAGACAATAAGGTAGTATTCTCTTTATTAAAATTACTCACCATTCTTCTTCTTAATTGTATACCTACATTCTTATTGCCAATGATATGAGATTCATGATGATCCTTTTGAATCTACCTATAAGGACATTTTGAGTCCTTTCTCTCCTCAATTTCTTCTTCATCCTCATCTATATCTATTTCTTCTTCATAATTATTTGACTAAGAATATGATTTCTTTGTCTAATTAATTTTCACATTTATGCTCTCCACTATATTTTTCAAATTCTTATTGTAGCATCTATAGGAATCACTAACTAATGAATATCGCAAGAAAATACCTTCATCAGATCTTGAGTCAAACTTGCCTAAGTCCTCCTCATCTCTCTTGATATAACATTTACTTTTAAACACCTTAAAATGTTTAGCACTATCAGGTCTACCATTCCAAAATTTATATGGAGTCTTATCACCATTGATCCTAATCTATCCTCTATTTAAAGTGCAAATTATAGTATTCACAACTTCTCTCTAGTAGCCATCTAACACTTTGACTCATTCAACATGGTCCTTGCCATCTATTGAACTATTCTATTCTTTATTTCAACTACCCCATTCAATTGAGTTGTTATAGTAGATGAGAACTATCTTCTTATTCGATTAACCTCAAAAAAATCATCAAACTGATTTGACCAAAACTCTCCTCCTTTATCAGACCTAAGGCACTTGATCTTCACATTCATCTCATTTTTAACCAAAGCCTTGAAAGTTTTGAATTTACCTAGAGATTTTGAATTTTATTTCAAGAATGCTACCCAAGTCATTCTTGTGAAGTCATCTGTAAGCAACATGAAGTAGCTGTCACCTTTCTTTGATTCTTTGTAGGACCGCATATATCAATATGAATTAGTTATAAAGGTCTAGTAGTAGAGTATTCTTTAGACTTGAATCTCCTCCTAGTCTGTTTACCATGTTGACATGACTTGCAAAGATCATCTACAAGTTTAGAAATTTTGGGCATGTTATTCATGGAACCCTTGGAGATGATCTTGAAAAAATTATCAAAATTTAGATGACCTAACCTCCTATTCCATAACCAACTTTCATCTACCTTACTCATAAAACACTTCTCTTTTGTGATCTTATTTTTAACATATAGATTATTCTCATTTATCTTGGCTTTGGTAATAAAGCTCTTTGATTTTTTTCTCCTTATCTCACATCCTTTTGTCATGAAAAGTTAGGGTATGTCCTTGGATGCACATTTTACTTACACTCAATAAGTTGTGTTTCAAGACATCTACATATAATACATTTCATGTCCTGGTTTTCTCATTATCCAAGCTCAAGGCACCTTTGCCAAATATATTAGAAGATGTGTTATCTCCAAACCTCACTGATCCTATGTAATTATTATTCAAAGTGATGAATTTTCTCTTATCTCTTATCATGTGACTTGAAAAACCATTGTCTATGTACAATTTCAAATCTTCATTTTGAGTATGAAAGGCAGTTTAAGCTATCACACATTATTCTCCTCTAGATTCCTAGATTCTCCTTCCTCTTACCCATAGGGTCTACTTTATTGATCCATTATTTAGTACCATAAATACATATATTCTTAATTTTAATAGTCTTACTCATAGGTCTTATCTTAAAATCTCTTGAAATATGTCCTCTTTGATTGTAGTTATAACACATGATTCTACTTCTCCATCTACAGTCTATAGCTCCATGTCCAAGTTGACCACATGAGAAACAATAAGACATGAAATAATCCACATAATTTAAATTTCTAACCTCATTTGTATTTTGATGATCATTGGATGGTACACCATTGTCTTTTATATACTTTGATGAAACAAAATCCTTCTTGGCTTGTTGATGATTGACTTCAAACTTCTTCTGCATAGGTCCTTATTATACCAACATTATCACTCCTTGATAGATCATTGAATTTGGGAAACTAAATCTCATTTAACTCAATTTAATCTACTTCAAAACTAAGACATGTATTATCATGAGAGGACCTTTGACTATTCAAAAAATTATTAAGCTTTCTAGTACTCTCCTCAAATTTTTGATATGTCTTCATCTTGATTGTATCTTTCTCTAATTTTGCTTCTATAGAATTTACTTTCATTATAAGATGGGTGCATTATTAAACATGATTCTTCTCTTTTGAACAAAATTTACAATCTATTTCAATGACTATGGATAGATCTTCATTACAATCATAAGAAACACTTTCATTGTCACAATCCATACATGTGCTTCAAAGATCTCCCTTAGGTTGTTAGGCCTACACAAGGAACTGGATATGATACCAATTATTGGAAGGACAAAAAATAAGAGAGGGGGGGCTGAATCAATTTAAAAAAATATCTTTCAATTCCACTTATTCATTAACCATTTTAACTAATATAGAGATAATGCATAATCAACCATTCATATGAGCATGAAGTAGGAACATAACACATGAACACAAGAGTTATGTAGGAAACCCTCATGGGGAATAAAACCCACTGACACATAAATTTTACTATAGTCCTATAATCAATTGATCAAATTTACTGAGGCACCAACCCCATAAGGAGCACCAATCCCTCACTAGTTAAGCACTAACTCAACTAGGCCTTTAGTAAGCACTAACTTGTAAGGAGGCATCAACCCCCTAAGTGACTCAAAAAAAAAAAAACCACCTAGAACCAATGATCACCTTTGGATAAATATTTATTAATCAAATTATGATGATCACCTTATTTTTCTCTTCACTCTCTTATCTCTCTCAAATAACTTAATAGGCCTCTTCGCTCAACTAACCCTCTTCTTGACTGAATTAGGTCATATGACCTTGTTCATAAACTATGGAATCAATATTATAAATTCATGACATATTAAACACACCTATATTATGGTCTTAAATACCTATACCTAATTTCCAAGATTCTATTTCATTCATTCATCCCCTCAATATTCTAACTAGTCAAATTAGGCCTGTTAGACCTTCATCTTATACTTGACTCTTGATTTCACATACCTCGATTGGACATAAATATATAAATACATAGATAAAATTTGGAATAGATCAAAAAAAAATTTAATAGGAGAAAAAACCACTATATAGGTCATCCACCACTCATAAGGACCAAAACCACCATTAGGCCTAAAGGAGACCTTATGTAATTAGGCCTTCTCAAAGCACACATTTCATCTTGAACACCTTGGAACATATTTAGCCTCCATAAATAGATGAATCACTTTATAAAAAATTAAATTATTCCCATTATAGGATAAACTTAGGTCCCCAACACCATTTATCTCATTTCATTCATTGAACCACACCATTAGGCCTACTCACAATTAGGCCTTCTTATTGCTAGAATGTCTACCAACCAAAATTGAAGTACACAACCAATTTTATCAAAATTATATACCATTAAATCACATTTATATAAACTAAATTTAATTAGGTTAATCACCATGTGATTTAAAAACTGAAACATAGGGCTTGAAGCCTCTAACTTACTCTTGAAACATGACCACTCAAAATTGCCAACTAGCTTCCAAACCTAGTCATGATCATTTGACCACCAACATATGTAAAGGAACATTTAATGAATATAAATTCAATAATAATAAATTTATATACCCTAATAACATATTCATGTGAATTATACTCTTCAACTCTGGGCAAATCACCTCATTCTCATTTCTGCTAGATGACTACTCAAAATTATCAAAAACTTCAAAACATAGTCATGAAAACAATGACTTAGAACACCTATGTGAACAATTTTATGAAATTCAAATGAATTTATATTATCCCACACTATTCTAAAAATATCTTAAAATAAATATATTATAAGTTCCAATAGAAATATTGGTCTTATAGACCAATCTCATGAGTTCAGTGTACATAGACCTCATTATGTTAGACAAGTTACTTTGAGAGAAAAGTTTTGCCATAAACATACATATAAAAATATTATATCCAATATGGATATGTGTTAAATGTATTTAAAAATAATCCACTGAAATTGGATCTATCCCTACTTTATGGCAACCCATCCCTAATCTCATTCCCACTTCTACAAAGATTTTCTCACTATCTACCTCACTAGGTTTTTTAGTGATAGGTCAACTTACATGACTAGTTTAGCATATTTGAAGTATAAAATGTGATAAAAAAACATAATTATAATAATATATAATTATCACACATCATCCTTTAATCATTTTCATGCTTTGACCTCGTCAACAATGCTTGCTACATCAAAATTCTAAGAAACAAGGGATTTGTTGTAGCTTCCACTCACTCTTCTAGTAATTAAACCCTACCTAGAGAACCTTGAGAGAGTCTAATACAACATACAAACATCACACAATCCATAACCATCCATCTTGAACACACAAAAACAAAATCTTCACCATTGGGTCACTATGAGGGTTTTAGAGAGGGTTTAGACCACCTTATATTCTTAACGATCATTAATAATGATTGGGACCTTAATAAAAAAACAAATGCTTTAAAAATTGCACTAGTAACCTTACCCAACTACCATGAATTACTTATATCCTCATGAAAATGTTTCACATGTCAACAAGCACAAGAAAAACCACCTTAGGATTGTAACACTATATTCTTTCACTCGAGAGACCTTAAGACCCACTTTTCATGCTTTCTCATTCATAATTTTAACTAAGATTTGGTAAACATAGTTGAAAAAAACTATCACACTTATGACAATTCTATCATGAGCTTTAGCACCTTGGAAACTGAACTTGACCCCTCATTAGGCCATACTATTTCTCTTTGCAGGTTAGGCCTTGAACTACCAGTCACACTTAGACCTTGAACATAAATGGAAACCACTTGAATTTATATCAAAACCTCATAATCATGTCATAAAACGTCATACCATGCTCACACACTTCTAATATTCTTCTCACAAGCCTCAGACTTCTCATCTCATCATGCAACCAAGCCTATACCTTTACACTAGGTCTCTCAAGTACACGAATCATGAACTCAACCTCAAGAAAATCAAAGACAACTCATAATGGCATCAATGACACTTTCATGAAATCAATGACAACTCCATGCATACCTTATAACACATTTTCAATAGTTCAAGGTCACAAGACATAAGGGTGTGAGAGGCTCTCCATATAAAATATGTATTATCAAAGCTAAAGAATAAATGATGTGATATCATGCCCCCATAGGTGGTAGGCAACAATTGTAACATAAAAAATGTAGTATGTCATTTTTGGTGTAATATATAACAAGTGAATAAAACCTAAGGAATATACATATATGATGCCTCAATGGAAGATCCAAACCTCATGTATATAAACCATGTAAATCCATGATGTTCATCAGATTTTTCAAATGTTTTCCTTTTGATGTGACTAAGTGGTAGGCCCCTATACCAAGTTTTTATATAATCATAAATGGACACAACCAATTTAGTTTGAGTTTTCTTTTATGTTATTTATTCACATTTGTATCCTTTTGATTTTATTTAAGTACCAAGTCACAAATGTGAAATTTTCTTGATTTAATATTTTTTTGTAGGCTATTTTAAGGTGATTTTGATAAAATCATAAGGTCTCAAGAGTATGTATGTAAATTTCATCTAGCATCTCAAATTTATGTAATCATTTTCTCTATATTATTTTTATTGATATGGATTTTAAGGGATATATTTATATAATAAATCTCAAGCTCGAGCGGAAGCACTACCTTTACACCACATGAAAGATAATAAGGGGTTTTCCCCATCATTGTCCTAACATTCATGGGATAATCCAATAAGGTGTAGAAAATTTGACTAGGCCAATACTTGCCATGTTTAATAATAATTTTACTTAAGATGTTCCTGATTATCTTAGTGATAGATTTGGATAGACTATTCCACTAGGGGTAATAAGGAGTATAAAATGTTTGTAAAATCTTACACTTAAGGTGAAATTTATTTATTATATTATTCTTAAATGATGAACCATTGTCTTCAATAATCATTGAGGGGATGTTGAATTAAGAAATAATGTGTCATTAGAAAGCTATATATGTCATCACCATGGTGGAATTTAAAGGAATGTCTTCAATCCATTTGGTGAAGAACTTGATAGTTATAATAATAAATTTGTGACCTTATATCAAGGTTAGATTGATTTTAACAAATAAATCAAATTTTAAATCAGAAAATAAACAAAGAGATATAATGGGTTTTAATTATTGAGATGGTACATGTATTGAATTAATACATCACTATATTTTTTCACAAAATTTTACATATTCTTGACATTTTTATTCCATAGAAGGCCAACATTTACTAGTTCATAATAACTTATATGACATTGATTTTCCACTGAAATGTCCACCACATTTTCTATCATGAATCTATTATAATGTAAATTTAGCTTCTTTATGCCTAAGCATATAAGTAACTAATAATCAAAGGATATATTGAAAGGAGCATCACCAATGATAGCATATCTAATGGCATCACTTCTCAATTTCATTTTGTAAAATTTCAAAATATTACATGAATTGTCTTGTATGATAAAAGTGGTAAATGTTGGTGCACTGATCTTGGACATTACATCATTATCAATGGAAAATACATCTAAATTTTTTAGTGTTAGTTGTAAAATAATTAATTTTTGTGATTTTTTCAAAGTATGGGATGATCATCTATAATATCAACATGGACAAGTGAAGCAACTCTATACATAACATAATTGGAGTGATTGTTTTTTCTAGGGTTTTTTTTGATCTCAAAGTCATTGAAGCAAGAAATAAAAATATTATCCATATGGTATTAGTTTCTCATCCTTATTTTGGTAAGAAAATGTGAATTGACTGATGAAAAATTGATAATCAACATAAAATATTATATATTTAATATTTAAAGCACAAGCAACATGTAAAATTATAATCAAAGCCTTGTATTTTGATATATTGTTGGTATATGTAAAGTTAAACTAATATGCTAGTGGAATGTTTTGACCCTGGGGTGTCATTAAAAAAATTCAAACCATGAAACCTAAAGCAAATTTGAAACCATAAAATTACATGGTCCATGTTTTATTCCCAATGGTATAGAAAATAAACTCATTTCAAAAAGTGTCATTAATGAGAGTATAATCTAAAAAAGGAGCCAAAATGCTATGATCAATAAAACTTTCCATTTCACTAATTTTTTTGATATAAAACTTAGATCCAACTCCATGAGTTTCATGACCCACTTAGCTATGTGTTTAGATATGTAAGACTTATACATAATGTATCTCAAAGGATCAATCCTAAAATTAACGTGAAAATCAATATTAAACAATTGATATGTAATATTTTGTGTAGAAAATAGGATAACTAAACCAAAAAAGTTATTGATTTATATTTTCAATCATAATTGAATAATGTAAAAGTGATGTAATAAATAGTTAATTCTCTATGTCCATCATCAAATTGTGCTAATAAGCTACCCAAGGCATGCTCAATGGCAGATACATATAATAGTAATGGTCTACTATGAATAAATGACATTGTCATTGGAGGTTTGGCTAGATATTATTCAAATTCATTGAAATCTCCTTGTAAATGTTCACCCCATTTAAATTTGGTTCATTTAATGAAAATATAGAAAATGGTTGGGTTTTATCTATTAAGTGAGCCATAAACTGCCAAATGTCCTAAGCTTTTCCTTGTAAACTTATTATTTTTTTCACCCATATGAGTGGAGGCATATCAAAAATATATTTTAATTTATTAGGATCAACCTTGATAACACTTTGGGAGATAATAAAGCCTAAAAATTTTCTATATGGAATAGAACAAATACAATTAGGATTTAACAAACTTTGTATATTCATAATAGTTTAAATATTTTTTTACAAGTTTTTCACATGGTCTTCATGTTTCTTAGATATTCCCAAAATATCATCAACATAATATTTAAAAATTTCTTGAAAGTAATCATGAATTATGTGACTCAAATCCATTTTATATGTAGCATTGACAGTTTTAAGTTCCAAATGCATGCCCACATAGTATAATTATGCCACAGGGTAGTGAAAGTAATCTTATATTTATCAACATCATTTATATTAATATGATTATTTAAAAAAACCCATCCATAAAGGAGAGGATATCATACCCTGTGGTAGAATCAATAATCATATCTATGTTGGGTAGAGGAAATTCATCTTTGAGGAAAGCCTCTTTCATAGATTTAAAGTCAAAATAGATGCATATACATCTAGTAATTTTTGAAACCAAAACAATTATGGAAATCCAAGGTGAATAATTGATGGGTTAGATAAAACTTGCATTTAATAGTTTTTAGATTTCATCTATAATCAATAGAGAAAATTTAGGAAGCATCTTTCAGATCTTTTGCTTAACTTGTTTAGCATCTGGTTTGAGAAATAGATTATGAACCTTGATAGATGGATGAATACTAGGCATGTGAGAGTAAGCCAACATAAATAATTTAATAAATATTTTTAAAATATATTTATGGTATTTATCTTTTTAATGTGTCAAAAATATACTAAGTAACATGAATTTAGGATCTTCTTTGGTATCATTATGATTTTACTTTTTGCATTTGTTAAGTAATGTGGAACAATCCTCAATATATGATGTAGTATGTAAGGAATCAAGACCATCTGATGTGATTTCATATTTTATTGGATAAGGTTAACACTTAATAAAGTAATCATGGTGGATAAACTAATAAGGTATATTTATTTACAACATAAATATGTTATATCAACATAAAATCCCACATATTATTGAATGGTTTCATCATTAGAAAAAAATTCAAAAGTAGTTCAAGGGCCATATTTATTGATCAACTGAGGATATAAAATTTATAAAGATGTAACATTTACAAATTAATTTTAGTGTTATGTAATAGACTTGGAAAAGTGAGTAGTAAAGGTTTATATGATAAATCACAATAATGATTGTAAACATTAAAATTTCCATTATACTATTGGAAAGGGATATCTTTAGCTATAGTACAACAATATATCCAAGGCATCATATATATTTATTAGGAGTGAAAATTATTTTATTTATATACCTTTTTAATTTCATCCTAACCCACTATCTTTGTATCCCATATTATTTGAAAAAGTGTAACCTTTTCCATAATTCTCTAATACACTTGGAGATGGGCCACTAAATGGCCTTGGTTGATTGGTATTGAAACAATTATATGTTATTTTTTTTTTTTTTTGGAATATGGTATTTTGTTAAGAAAAAAATAAGGGAAAGGTCACCCATAGTCTTGGGGAATACAATATAATTTTCCAATACCAAATGTATATGTTCATCTCTATGTTCACTGGGACACATGGTGTAAAATTAGCCTTTATTAAGAGCTCATCTATGTTGTTAGGTTCGTAATCATCAATTTCATTACCATCCTCAACATAAGTATAATAATTTTTATTAATATATATTCCCACATCATATGTATGTATTCATTATTTAGGGATAAAATTTTGAGGTGTTATGATCTTTGGATGAAGTATGTTAAGGTGGGAATAATATCTTTCATAAGTTCCAAAAATTTACAGTACTAGAAGGGGAAATCATCTGTAGGATATGTTTAAATGTAACCTTCATGTAAAAAATTTGAGCATATACATAATATAGAGGGAAAATAATTCATAACATGCGTTCTTGGTCTACCAAGAAAAATATTGTAGATAACATTATTACTATTACTTGACATTTTGTAGCTAGAGTTTTAGGCCCAATAATTATGTTTAATACAATTGTTCCTAAGGATATTCATGGGTGATTGTCAAATCCATTGATGACCATATGTAAAGGTGTAAGAGACTTAAAATCAATACCAAGGCTGAACATAATCATCATGATTCGAGCCAATGGAAGCCTAGAAACAATGCAAAAGCAAGGAAATAATTTGTATGAAACCATTAAAAAAAATTGTAAATCATAATTTAGATAAAAATAACATAAAAAATAAAGTATAAAACCCTAGAAAAACCTTGGAAGGTGTATACATATAAATAATGAAGGTATATGAACTAATTTTTGACAAGTGGATAGAAAAACAAAATAAAAAAGAGGTGAAATGTAAGGTAAGGTTTGATAATGTAAATATTAAAATCATATATTAAAATGTAAAATTATAAATCAATATGGGAGGGGATCCTTATAAGGTGTACGCATTCAAAGAATGGAGGGGTTCACAAAAATTATTAACCAAATTTTACACAAGGGTAAATAACCTATATAAAACATGCTAAGACTAGGGTATAAGGGAGATCATGAAATGATTGAAAAAAAAATGATTTTAAAATATAATAAAAGAGTAATGAAAAGTAACACACCTAGTTATTTTTCTAATGTTCTAAAACTTAATCTAGGTTGTGCAAGTGTTTATGTTGCTTTATGCTAAATATAACAATCAAACTTAGAAAGGATGAATTTCAAATTTCATCTCCAATTATTGAATATATATTAGGTGCATTTTTAAGATAAAAAAATTGGTACTTTTTGAATCACCAAATATATTTTCATCCAAAAAATCAATCCTACAATACTTTAAGGTCTAATTTTTTAAAGCCTATGCACTGTCAAATACCGAACATGATTGTATGATCACTTTTATAATTTTCTAGGCTAATTATATAATCTATCTTATTATTATTATTTGAACTAATTCACTATAAACACTTGTAATGATAATAAATAAAATTAAGGGTTAATTAACTTAGGCAATATCATTGAGGAGTTGCATCTATATATCTTACATGCATAAAATGTGAGCCAATGCAGTTTTAGTGCAATGAAAATTGAAATGAGAGTAAGATATCTTACTTATCTCCATAAGTGTAGTGAAACTAAATGGTATTTAATCAATCCTTATTTTGGTAATAAATATATCTAAACCATTGTTGGTAAGTCCTTAAGCATACATATTGCATTAAAGAGTGTATGCAGACTTGAATTCCTCTTGATACTCCCTTGATAATTGTTCCTAAAATACATCTAGGAGGCTTTGTATATATATATATATAGTCTTAATTTTAAATTAGAAACCTATTAGTGTGAAATTAAAACAAGAAAACATGAAATAAATGACAATAAATATGCAAAAAATGACCCTAAAAACATTAAAATAATAAGCCTTGTACCAAAATTATGTGTCTACAAAAAATCCACATAGGATTATAGAGTGGGATAAAAAAAAATTGAAGGAAAAAGTCGAAAGAAACAAATCAAGAAGCATAAACCAAGACATACAATAATGACATAGCAAATTGAAACATGATTTATAATAAGACAACCCCAAAAATTTTAGAGAGAACATAAATTAAAAATATAAAAGAACCATGAAGTAATAATTATCTCAAAGGAGGAAAATATAAAAAAATAGAAGTATGAAGAACCCCAAATACATACATGAATCCAAAGAAGAAAGTAATAGAAAAACACTATAAATAAAAGAAGGATAGACAATTAAGCTATGTATAATATATCTTTTCATTGAAGCATAAGAGATAAACTAGAAATTTAATTGATAATCCCATATAAATATCCATCTTATGTAAAATAATCTACCCATTCCTATTCATGATACATATCCAAGGATGTCATGAACCATGAATGTGTGGAGTTATATGTGTCACCAGAATTATTTAAAATTTAATCACGAGTTGTATGGTAACCAATATTATAATTTATAGTAGTATTTGAAATTTAATCATGAGATGTGTAGTAACCTAAATCATCATCACTAAGATTATTGTGGTATTTAGTTGTAAGAGTTGTGTTATCCTCTTAAAAAATCACTTTATTTGGTTTGTATCATTGAATCCATACTATGATTGAGCTTGAACACATGCAAGAGGTTGTGATAAGACTACCTTGTGATTTGGATGAGTAGGTACTACCACTATATATGTTTTCACTTGAGGATGCATGATTCATTTCTTAGGAAGAACTTTGGGTAATACTTCATGTTGTTATTGTATAGGAAACTTATAAATTGTGCATCAAATAGTATTCACTTTATTATTATGCACACAATTTTAACCATTTGTGTAATTTAGATGGGATAGCTATAATTTTATTAAGCTAAGGGCATCCAAGTAAAAAATCATATGCCCTATTTATTATCATAAATAAAATCACAATAAATGGGAATAAGACCTACAATAATAGGTAATTTGCTAATCATGAGACGTGTTTGTGTAAGATCACCATAAAATAAAAAAATAGTGGTTGTACCAAGTAAGTATTTTTGAGTGTACCATATACTATCAAGAAATGACATTGTACCTATATTAAACTTGAACCATTTTCAACCATAATGTTGTATGTTGATGTAGGATGTGAATCAATGAAAGCTTGGATAAATAATGGACCATTGTTAAAATCATGTATTTGAATCTCATGGTCATATAAAGTATGAAGGAACTTTTTGATGTAAATATATGAAAACACTTAAAAACTAATAACGTTATGAGCATTTGAAATCCATGGTTGTTGTTTCAGTGCTACCATGTGAACATTATATTGCTTTTTATTATTATGTTTTGGAAGTGGATTGGTAAATACTTTAAAATGTTTATTAGGTGGAGTGACTAATTCATTCAATTCATTATTATGTCATTCCACTTAAATAACATTGTTATCAATTAGATCTTGAATTTTATGTATGAATGTAAAACATATATTTGTAGTATGGATGAAAGTTATATGATAATAATAATATTTATTTACATCATAATGTTTAGTAAATGATGAGATGACTCAAACTTATGTTTCAAATAAAAATAAAACACTTTACATTCAAGAAATAGTCTAAGCACTTGGTGAGGACTCTTAACTAGTCATGTAAATTTTCAATACTATTGAAAAGGAAGGACAAATACATTAATTAGTTTTGATACATGTTTACTATATTTTGCACCTCAATCTTGCCTTGAAAAGTATGAGTATTATTATAAGTAGACTTGATATTTGGAGCCAGTTAAGCATGCATACCTCTATAAGCTTGATCTCATAATCATAAACCATATGACAAAGCTCTTCAAAAGATGGATAATATATACACACAAAATTTTTAAACTTTATCATTCACTAATGCTTTCTCTATTGTAATAACTTGTTGAGTTTTGATCTATCTGAGTGCATGCCTTAAAGGGTACATTAGGAAAGGGGTGGGTATACCATTGGTGATCCATAAGATTTTTGGTCAAATCTATCATTACCTAAACTTATTACAAATCCTTCTTATCTAACTCCCCAAACAATCCAAACCCTGTTCACACATTTCCCTAAGAATTTTAAGAATTTATCTTTTCAAATAACCCCAAACTAAGAAAATACCATCTTTTATACTAATTCATCCAAGCCAATCTTGTTATAAAGGATTAATAATATGTTGTGGAACTAAGTTGGCCTAGATCACTTAGTTAAAATCCTAACAATAACTATTTCTAACTAATGGGATCAAGTTAGATTTTCTTATCAACTAAAATTATGGAAGGATTAAGGCTTATCCATTTCTATAAATACAAGGCTCATGTCAATCCAATAAAGAGGAACATTCATTTTCACATCATTATAGTTTTTAATCATGCTAAATTTTAATTTGAAGGAACCATTTCTTAGGGTTTTCCTTGGAGAGAAGATTACTTGTCTTCTAGGAGGTCTTGGATGTAAAGTAGGATTATGTTAGCCTAGAGAGGATTTATATAGTGTGATCCTTATAAGCCATAAAAACCTATTTAAAAACAACATTAACCAAAGGGGAGATTAAAACTCAATATATTTGCCCAAGGTAAGTATTCCTAACTCTTGTTATTTCATTTGATAGACATAAATTATATAAGTAATATATGTTATGAATGTATAAATCCTTTCTTAAACTACCTCAATGATTAGTCTTATTATAGATACATGATTTTATTTGCTTTCCATATTTTATTTTTGGTAATCTAGGCTCCCATTTGCCTACCATGATCCATTGATTGTTTATTTACATTTAACCATACATCATTATGCCATAGGCTTTGGTGAGCACTAGATTAGTTTTACTTTATGTACTTAGACCTAGATATGGTTATCCAATAGTGTCATTTGAATAGAGGATTTGGAACATTCTCCATTGGTGTTGTGTGTTAATATATCCATTGGTTAGATTTAGTGGATCCAATTTGGTCATGCTCCTAATAATAACATGTATCATAAGGGATGTTAGTTGATTACCTTATTTGATCTTAAAATTTATTAAATTAGATAAGTTTTAACTTAATTTGTTGCATACAGATATGTGTTCAACATACTTCATTTTTGATAGGTTGAAGAGTAAATGTATTATAATTTACTATCAAGTAATTAGTCATATTTCTTAATAAGCATAGTTATTAATTTAAGAACATACTCACTAATATGTTCATTATGTCCTTTTTAAGTTGTGAAAACTATGAAAACATGATCTTCTAACTAATGTTAATTAAAAATGATCTTAGAAACTATTAACCAAAGTAATTAAATAATGTACAGATCTTGATGGTAGGACATAAGAATATTCTAAATCATAGTCCTTGAGATTTATAGGAAATATCTTAGTAAACAATCTATAATTTTATAAAAAATCAAAATACGAAGCATAAAAATATCAAATATGATGTGAAGGATCATCCATGTCCTTGAATACTTAAATAAAAGGTAGCACAAAACTAGTAGGTGAAGGGTAGATAAGGACCTCATAATTTAATGTTTTATGTAATATCTCATGAGAAGTAACCCTATGAATTTATATTTGAGATCATTGAGAAAGTTTTATTTATTGAGATTAAATTGGGGGCTTGTTTTGAGCTAGGGTCTCCAAACCCTAGAATTACATCCAAATAAAGAAGAATAAGAACTAGAAACAACCCAGGAAAAGAGGATAAAAAAGATACAATATAGAGACAGCTAAATAAAGCTAAAAAACCATTCCTAAAAAACCAGCTAACGTAGATTACTCCATACTTCCAAAAATGTCTTCCCAACATGCCTTTATGTTGCTAAGATTCATGTCTATTTTTTTGATAATACTTTCATAGTCAATATTGTATAATCCTTTGTTACTTTACCCCTATATCTCTTTTCCTTTACCTATGTAGCTAGGGTCAAAAAGGTATTTGAGGTGCACTTAAATGTTTTCCATATTTTGTATACCTTCATTCATTATGGATTTACTGTAGTTGATTATGAAATTAAGTTTGTTATGAAGATTCTCATTTACATGCTCAAGGAGATCAACCCTGAAACTCAGTCTTTGAATCTGCAAATCCTTTTCTTTATCAATCTAGGCTTTGGATAGCTTTTTATTTTCCTATTGAATTATATTCATCCTAGTTTTGAGACTCGATATTTTTCTCATGAACCACCTCATGAGAGCCTTTTGAAGGTCCAATTCTTCAGTCAAAGCATCAATGTTCTCCCTACTTTTGAGTTAATTCATAATTTGATTTAAATATTTGTTTTTGTCCTTCTAGGATTGGTCAGTCTCATATTTTTCAATATTATATATTTGGTTCTTTTCCTTCTAATTATTAAACCCTATTTTAATATTAATTTGTGTTTTAGTGGTGTCCTTGATGCTGCATTCTACCCTCTCTTCGATGTCACTATCCATAATTAAAAATTTCCTTGCCCCCTTTTTATAAGGAGGAGTCTATTACTTTTTAAAACACTTTATTTCAGGAATGTATTTGTCCACATTGGTATGTTTGGAAGCTCCTCTGAGACATTGTTTAATACCCTCCTATTCTTTGTTTTCCTCCTTTTCTTTCATACCATTTTATTGACAAACCTCTTTCAACTTGATTCCAACATCCCTACTCAGGCTACTCAGGTATTTGATCCATATTTTCTTTATCTTTCTCATGTCCACCAGATCTTCTTTAATTTTTCTTCCTTTTTTCTGGGAAAGATATGACATTATTTGATTCATGCCCTTAAAATATGTGTAAATGAGGAAGATAACTCCCTCATGTCTTGGGCATGTGTAATTACCATTTTTGAATTTTTGTATGGAATTTTCCATTGATTTGAGAATGAAAAAAGGAAGGATGAGAGATATTCCATGCCTAAAGTAGTTTAACATTCAAAACATGGACCACTTGACTACATTGTATCAACCTTTTAATGTGACATATTGAATAAGATGAAAATCTGCCTTAGCATATAGTTTGGGTAGGGATTCCTTATCGAATCCATTATGTAGTTGATCCAACTATTCACCATCCTCTAGAAATGCCTATTTATTTGGTTTGTAGTCTTTAAGAGTGTAGTAGCTTTTGGTTTCCTTAATTATTAGGCTTTTCACATGAGAGATCAGCTCCTCTATGATTTCAAGTATAACCTAATTAATGTTGACAACCCTTTCATCCTAGGCTCTGGTAAACTAGATAGACAAGTGTCTATTAAAGCCTTCAATTTTCTCCATGAATATAGAAAGACCCCCCACCTAAAGGGCATTCCAAACTTTGATATTTGATCTAAACTCTAGTTGTAGCTTGGGATAAATTCTATTGGGTAAGCCCATGTTGATAATACTATTCACATAGGGCTCTGAGATGTCTTTTATGCCTCCTCTATAAATCCACTTTAAACCATAATTGAGTCTTCTGTGACTTGAATTATGTGTCTCAACATGTTCTTTTTATTTTTCTAGATGCTTCTCCCAAGAGGGATTGGAAACTGTGGGCCTAAGTTCCCACATACATGTTGAAACCATAATTTCCCCCCCAACCATGAGGTAGATAACTAGGTTAATAAGTGTTGATAGAAGTATTTTTTCCTTCATTGGAATTCTTAGTAATAACTCTCTAGGTAAGTCCTCATGGTCAAGCCAAGTTTTGAATCCAACATTACTAGTTCCCTTGTTAGTGAACTAGTTTGTAATTCCATTTCCTTCCCTGTACATGTGTTGAATGTGCATCTATGGGAAAGAGTTTAGGATTATATTAGATTCATCAATTATAGTTTTTATATTCATCTTGGGGGGTGTTTTCCAATTAATTAATTGATAATGTTCATGGAGTCCCCTTCTACCTCTAGATTTTGGATATTAAGTTTTTTGGCTAGTCTGATGCCCCAGAGTGCAACTAGTGCTTCTACCTAGTGGTTAGTCTTGGTGCCCATATCTCACACATAGGCCCTAATAAAATTCCCTTTATCATCTTTAATGATTATTCCTCCTCTTGCAATTCCTAGATTTCTTTTTGATGCACCATCAAAATTAAATTTCATCCATTCTTCAGATGGGGATTTCCACTTAATTCTCTTTTAAATTTCTTCCTTAAGATCAAAGTTTCCTATGAAAGATGGGTTAATCTACCAGTTTTATGCAGGTATCCATTCAAAATAGTGGATTTACTTTTTAAATTTTAATGGAGTTGTAATTCTCCTTGATATCTATGAAAATTCTTTTAGAGGTCACTCTTCTATTGATCTTTTTCCCCTAAAGATTAAGTTGTTTCTAGCTCCCCATATCCCCCACCAAATATGTGTACGTGTGAGGTTCCATATCTACTTTAGGTGAGGATTTTAAAGGGACAACTCCAAGATAACCAAAATTTAATGAGAGATCCTATATGTACCCATGAAATGTTGAACTTCCTCAAGAAGTTCTAAAATTTCTATGTGAATGTGTATTTGATGAGGAGATGGAAGGAACTTTTATTCTATTCTTTACATAAAACACATCTATTTGTAATACTGTAACCTTTTTCTCTTAGATTATCAACCATCAAGATATTTTCTTGAATGTCCACCTAGGTGAAGAAATAAATTTTTGGGGTAAGGAATTTATTCCAAATTCCTTTCCAACTCACCTCAGATTCTTGATTTTGGGAGATCTTATCATACCCAAATTTAACATTGTTGTTTCCATCAAAAGAATCATTCCACATCAGCTTGTCCTCCCTATCAATTTTAGTAATATGAATGGTTTGAAAGGCCTTGTTTAAATCTTCTATTTTCATCTATTCAATATGGTTGACTCCATCTAGATTGAGATCGATTCAATTTTAAACCATTTATTATTTACCAATAATCCACTACAAACTATACATATTTCTATGTTATATTATCCTATATATGTTGTTCAGTATTCCTCTAAATGGGAACCAAATCCATGTTCCATTTATCTCCCCAAAAAATTATGCTTCTACCATTGCCCATGTGCCAAATGGATCCTTCAAGAATGATATCTCTATTTTTGTTAAGGAAGTTTGAGATGTGTGACCCTCTAATAAACTACTCCTCTTTAAAAATGGCTAAAGAGTTCTTCCATTGAAGGTATTTGTGAGATAATATCCTACCCTAGGTCGGATTAGTTGTTATGAATATCCACACAAACTTAGAAATCATAGCTTTATTGATCTGTTGAGGATTTGTTATGCCTAGTCCTCCAAATCTTTTGTTGTTATAGATTTTATTCCTGGTGACTGAGTAAAATTTACTCCTACCTTCATAGTCATTCCATAAAAAGTTTATTTGAATTTTGTTTAGAATTTATTCCACTCATTTTGGCATTTCAAAAAGAGATAAAATATAGATTGGGAGGATTTGTAGGACCGATTTGATCAAGACAACTTTTCCTGTTTGGGAAAGGAGTTTACCTTTCCACCATGCTAGTCTTTTTTGGAATCTTTCAATTAGTGGATTCTAGGTACTTATTTGAAGTTTATTCATAATAAGAGACATGCCAAAGTATGTGGATGGCAAAGTATTTATTTGACAACCCAAGATCCCTAAAATCCTATTTTATCTTGCTTCTATAGTGTTAAAAAAATAAACAAAACTCTTGTCAAAGTTGATATTCTGATTTATCCCTTTTTCATATATTATTAAAATTCTTTTCAGGTCCTTAATTCCTAGATTGAGGCTTTAGCCAGTAAGATTATATCATCTGAAAATTGTTGATGAGTAACAAACTCTACCTACTTAGCTGGTTTGAAGCCACGAAGTTGTCCATCTACTAAAGCCTTAGGAATGTACCTACTTAGGGATTCTACCATAATAATGAACAATAAGGGTGATTAAGGATCACCTTGCCTCAATCCTTTGGCACTTATGAAATAAACATGATCCACACCATTCAAAATAATAGAGAACATGAAGGTGGATATACAAGCCCTGATAATTTTCTTGAATTTCTCATTAAATCCAAATCGATTCATCACTCTATTCAAGAAGTTCCAGTCTAATTTGTTGTAAGCCTTGGCCATATCTAAATTTAGGATAATGGTTATATTATTTCTATTCTCCATGGATTGAATAGCTTCATGAACCATAATTAATCTATCTTGGATTTGTCTACCCAATATAAATCCTCCTTACTGAACCTATATGATTTTTTCCATGATAGGTTGCATTCTCATGGCAATAAGTTTAGTAATGATTTTGTAAAATGAATTACATAAACTGATTGGTCTAAAGTTAGTAAAATTCTCTACCGCTTCTTTCTTAGGAATGAACACAAGAAAAGTGTGATTGAACTCCTTAAGAAATTGTCTTAACTCTAAGAACTTATTGACTATAGCCATGACATCTTCACCTATGATGCCCCAAAAATTCTTAAAGAAGGAAATAAGTATCCCATCTAGGCCCAATTATTTTTTTGAGTTCATTCTGGAGATGATGAACTCAAGATACTCATTGGATGTGGGTTCCAATAAAATTGCATTATCCTCTTGACTTTTTAATTCCAGAATGACACTAGGAATTTTTGCTCAAAGCCAATGTTTTTTTTAAGTCATTCTTATACATATTCTTGTAGAACAACACACAAACATTGTTAATCTCATCTTGATCTTCAATAATATGACCCTCTTTGATAAAAATCTCCCTGATGGAATTGTGTTTCTTATGCTTGAGAGTTGATAAGTGGAAATCTTTTGTGTTTCTATCTCCTTTTAGCCAAATACTTCTAGATTTTTGTCTCCATAACGATTCTTCTCTAGCTACTATAGTGTGGTAGCTAAAAAGAATCCATTTTTATTTGTTTTGAATTTGAATATCATACCATTTGATTTAAATATTTTCCTCAATTTTGGCCAATTCATCTCTTAGAGGTTTTTATACTAAAAGACATTACCAAAAACCTGTTTATTCCACTACTTGAATTTAAGTTTGATCTTTTTGAATTTTTCTACTAGGTTAAACATGTTTATCCCTCTATTATTTTTAGTCTACCACTCATTCATTCTATCTTGAATATCTAGATGGGTGAACCACATGTGCTCCATACAGAAGGGGTGATTAATAAGCTTAACTTTTTGATCTTTAATGATTAGTTTTAAGGGTGAATTATCTAATCTAATTTTTGGAAGATATTTTAGAATACAAAATTTCTTCTATAAACAATCCAATGAGATGAAAATTCTATTGAATCTACTTTGAATGAGATTTTCATCGAACCTTCTATTTATCCAGGTAAACTTAGGACATCAAATCTCAAGATCTATTAATCCCAAGCCTAAAATAAATGAATCAAAATCCTTCATACTATCCAACTGCCCAAAATTTCCCTCTTTTTTATCTCCAATATGTAGGGGTGAGTTAAAATCACCAACTAAAATCCAAAGAATTTGCCCATAATTGTTTCTAAAATCTTTGATGTTTTCCCATAATTTTTTATGAGCTGACCTAGTATTGGGAGCATATATATTAAAGAAAATCCATTAATTATTCTCACTAATGTCTATGAAGAAAAAGACAAATGATTATGTGATTTGAAGACAAGTTCTCCTTTAAGGTATTTGGGGTCCCAAAAAGTGATCAGACCACCTGACACACAAGTCACACTAACACAACTTGCTTCCACTTCTTTCAAACAAATTTTTTTATATTGTAAAATATAGTTTTGCTAAATTTTGGATTCTTTTTTTGCCAAGACAGTGGCTTTTTTATTCATTTTAAACTCTCTAAAAACTTTCTACTTGCCTATGCTATGCATATCTATTATATTCCATGATAGAATCAACATTAAAACTTATTTAGAGGGTGTATCTCCCTTAAAAGGGAGAGTCTTTTGGTGTCCATCTACTATATTTGCCTGAGTTAAGTTTTGAAATAAGTTATTTTTAGAGGATTTACCTTTCATCAGAGGAGTTCTAATGTCTGGTCCTTTCACACTCCTAGTGACTCTAATGGATGAAGCCTTTACTTGTGAGTTATTTTTTAGAGAATTATTTATTTTAATTTTCTCCTTAGTGATTGCCTCTTTTACTCTTTCTTTTGATTTACCTTCATTTTTTCTATTCTCCTCTGCATTTGATTCTTATTCTTTCCAATCCTTACCATTTATGTCCTATCCCAAAATTTGGAATTTTTTATATAGAAATGGTTTATTTAAGTTATATTCCTAATTTTTCCCATGGACTACTTCCTAAAAGGCCTCATTCTTATTATTTTCATCCTCTCATAAGATGTTGGTGGCTTCTAATAGTGGTTGTTTCAATTTATTTAAAGTTTTCACTTTCCCTGCTTGGACTGATTCTCAATTTTTGTTGTTTTGGGTAGTGTTTAACCTTCCTTTTGATTGAGCTGGACTCTCCCTCCTTATGTTTAGTTGTCAATCTATGTCTTCCAATTATATCATGATTGGTAATTCCTTTTCCACTTATATTATTTGAGAAGCCTACCCTAATTTACTCTAAGTTGAAATAAGGTTTTTTTTTTCTAAAATTTTGAAAGATACCCACCTTTTCTCTACCATGTTGCACTATTAGTGTCTGAATGGCACACCTTGGCTGAGTGGCCTAGTTTGTGGCATTTTTCACATATTAAAGATAATCATTCAAACTTATTCCTTTATGTTATGATTCCATAGAGTGTGTATAAGACTATATAATTATGGAGTTCTTGATTAACAAAAGTGTTTACACATAATTTGGCCTATACCAGTCTAGACCTCGCCTTGGTTATTGAGTCTAAAGATATTAGGTAGCCAAAGGATTTGGCTATTATATAAAATAATTATTCTTCCCAAAATTATATGGGTAGACCTAGAATTCTCACCCAAATAGCCATTGATTTATATTTACTTTTTTAGGGTCAAAACTTGGTTCCCATTTTTTGAGGAAGAGCCCAGATTTGCCAAAAACCCATGGTCCTCTAGCTAGGATATTAGCACTATTTTCCAAGATGTTGAATTAAATCATAAATAATCCATTAACCATTAATAATATTTTTATGTGTCCCTTGGTAATCCATTTAATTTTAGCCTAGGCTATGGATGTGCCTATGTTAGGTCTTGATCCCATAACTTTCCCCACAAAATCTTGATTCATCCTAGAGGAGGCTCATTGTATGAGGTCTGGAGTGATTTCTACTTGTAAAATCTTCCCATCCTTTATGGTTTTTAGTATCTCCATAAGTTTAGATTCCTTTTTTACCATAGATCCTTTCAATCTATCACACCAGGAGGAAATGTTTAAAAATGATTTGGGGGAAAGAGTGTTAGATGTCTTACCTTTATCCTATGAAATTCGTTATGTCTGTGAATCTCCTGATCAAGCCTCAGAATTGGAGATGTATCCATTTCCTTTCTCCCTCTTTGAATCTAAATTTGAAAATTTGAATTCCATCCCAAGGTTTACAACCCTACCTAATTTGAAAATTTGAGAAAGTTGTTGAATTTGTACTTATATGTTTTGATTAGTTTGTTGAATTAATGGATATTTATAAGTAGGAAAAAACATAATTAACATGTGTTTAAATTAGACTTTTTTGACCATGACCAAAATATTGATATTGAGAAGTAGGTCAAGAAATAATAAAAGACACAAATTAATCATTCAACCTTAAAGGAATAAACATAGTAACCTAAGAGGAAATAATAGATAGAGGCATAAAAGTAGGAGAAATATAAGGAACACTAGCTGATTTAAGTGGAAATAATAATTAGAGGCATAAAAGTATGATTAATATAAGGAGCACTAGTCTTATGACCTAGTGTATAATAATAACCTCTAGTATGTGGAGTATAAGCATTCCAAATTTCATTTGCAACATGTTCTCCCCTAGGTGTAGATTTATTAGCTAAATTTAACTTCTTTTCTCTTCTCTAGTAGTATAAATAATGGCATTAATTTATTCATAAAATGGAAAAAGATTTTTTTTCAAAGTAAGTTATTATATATTTATTAATAGTAGTAAGTTTCAAAACATAATCATCAATGCTAAAATTAGCATTAACATCACAAACATTTAAATCATTTTATTTTCAACATTTGCATTTATAGAATTCACATTATCATCTACATGAATTTAATTAACAATTGCCATTTTATTTTTCAAATAATCACTAGTACCAAGTAAAAGCATTTGAATCAAATTAATATGTGCACCAATAATTCTATAACTTCACCTAATAGGTAGATTATATCCAATATTATTAATTGGATTAAGATAGAAACATATAGAACATGCAAGAAGTTAAGGATAATGATATTGCAAAAATAAAGAAAAACTATAGATAAATCAGATTTAAAACAACCAAAAAAATAAACCCTAGAGGGAAAGAGAACATAAACCCTAAGGTTGAATATTTGATAAAGACGAGTTCATAAAAATGTTACACAATGAGGGTGTACAAGTATCAAAAACACTAAGCCAACCATGGAAAATAATAACATAAAGGAGATATAAGATAAATATAGTAAATACAAAAAATAAATATTTTCCTTAGTGTGGAAGGAATGAAAGTGCCTTCAACTTTAAAGATTAAAATGTGAAATATATGGAGATAGAGATACATACTTGATTTTTTATTTCCTTGAGTTTGACATTAATTGATGGTGATAAAAAACTATTTCTAAGAAATTGAAAAAGAGCATTTATATAGTAGAGAATGATTTGTGATAATGATAAATTTTAGATTGTTTCAAAAATGGTAGAGACCATAAAAAAAATCTAAAATTGATAGGCTGACCTAAAAAATGGCTAGGCAAGTCTAAAAAAATGTTATTGTAGATCCCTAGAGTTCAAAACTTTTAATAACCCTTCATCAATAGTTAAAGTTGAGATTCCTTTCTTTGATAAGAAGAATGATGTGCACAAATGTCATAATATATTATCATTTGATGCAACCCTAATTTACAAAAATATATAACAATACACCTAATACTAAAGTAAATATGTAAAGTTAATGGCCTATGCCCCTTGAATGGGGGTTTCTCTACTTATCATGCATGTTGGAAAATCATGGATCTTGTAGTTTTATACATGTGAGTGATCCATCCCAAGTGAGATAAGACTCCACATTCTCTCCCTATGATAATAAATAATTTTATATGCTCTAATGGAATCCTTATTTTAGTACATGTATGTAGTCATAATACTCTAGTAAGTAAATAATGTAGTAATAACATGATGTGTAAGCTCCTAAACACGTGTGCAATAAATATGATTAATATGTGACTGAATAAATTTATTTATTTGTGATAAATTTATTGGGATACTTAATTTATATAGGCATACTTGAACTCAAATTATAACACATTTGTGAGTATGCTGACCATGGAAACACATGAAAATTAACAATCAAGGCATGAAAAAACATGGCATGGTGGAAAAAATGACTAGTATAAAACTTGACCAATTTTGAAGTGATTTTAAATAGTTTAAGACCACTTTTATATTACTCCAAAAAAGATCAAGCTATAAGACCCATAAAACAAAGACTAAATTCAATTTCATGATAGTTAGGTGGATCATGAAGCATACAAATGTCAAATATGAAGGTGGTTATGAGGAAATGTGGATGGCATAAGATTATGAAAGGTTTAATTTGAAGATAAAGTGTATCAAACAAATCCTAGAGTAATAAAATGAGCCAAATGTAATAGGGCATGACAAAAAGACTACAAATACATTACTTGTACAAAAATTAGGTCTCTACAATAATTCTACTGAGATTTAGACTTGGAATCTTATTTCTTAGAATTTTGTTGGATTTTTCTTATAATTTACAAGAAAAATTGTAGGCCTCTCCTAGAGAATATATATGGAGAAAATCCACATCAAATTAGACATATGGTCTCGAGTTAGACCTACATTTCACAATGAGATTTTTCTTTGATTCTTTTACATTCAATGTGGAAACCAAAGTGTGAACGGTTTATGCATATTATTTAATTAATTTATCATGGCCTTAGCATAATTGTGAAAAATTTATGTACTAGTTATTATAGTTTCAAATAGAATAATAGGTAGACTTAAGTGCTTATATGAAACCATATTGGGTATCTATGTATTCTAAGTTATTATCTTTAGGGGCAATGCAATGCTTATCCCTCAATTTCTTTAAAGACATGATTTTTTTTGTTAATTTATATTTTTATTCTATTTAATGGTTTTTTATTACATATGTTGTTTAACTTGCTTAGGTGTTATTTTAGGTCACTGGGGAAGATAATCCCACATGCATGAGGATGTGTGGTCATGTCTATCTTCCACCTACAAATGTACCTTTCCTAAAGCTTTTTTGGATATTGATATAATGAATGATTTAATGCTAATAATACTAGTAAATGAATCCTTTTATTATTAAATACATGCTTATTCTAGTTGTAATTTGATTTAGCTTCTACAACATGTATCTTTTTTTCATAAGTTATTTTTTCATATTATAGATATTTGTGCTTTGTGTCTACTCAGACCTCTATCTTTGATTGTGATATAATCTAACATGGTATTATAACATGGTTTATAGTATCCAAATGCAAAATTTCCTATTATGAAATCTTGAGTTTCACTTGCATGTCATAGATTTACCATTCGTTGACCTAGCACATTGAAGATTTACCCTTTATCAGAGTTTGTTCTTCATTTGGGATCCTTGGTTGATCCATATTAAAAAATGCATATCTTGTTGGTCATATTTCATTTGGTATATTTTCATATAAAATGGTTTTCACCATTAGATTTAGAAGATGCCAAAACCCTAGGATCAACTATAAACATGACCTAGTTTTGTGACAGTCAATTTTGACCATTTTTAAAGGGTTTGAAGGAATTTTCTTGGAATATATGAAAATTATTACCACTAGGGTCTCCTAAGGAAAAAAATTATCTTTTTTTATAGGTTTATTGAGAAAGTAGTGGGTATTTCATAGATTTTATAGATTCGTACCAAATATGGATATTTTGTACTTGGTAGAAATTCCCCCTACTCAAGCACTTGATAGATCTAATGAGACTTGTTCTAATAGTTGTCAGACTTGAGACCTGCTCTAGTAGTTGTCTAACTTGAGACATGCTCTAGATGTATTCATTCCTAATGCCTAATTTTGGATCCATTGAATATACTTGGGCTACTTTTGATTCCTGCTAACTCTGATGTCCTTTCTTTTATTGGCCTAGGTCTTAATGTCGTGATCTTGACACCATTGATTCAAATGCCCCTAATTTTGATGCATTAGATTTCAACAACCCAACTTAGGTATACTTGATCTAAAAAAGCTAATCAAAGATAGGATACTTCTTGGTTCCTTGATCCTAATGACCCACTCTCTGATATCCTTCTTCTAGTGTAGGTGATTTTGACATCGCTAATCCTAATGGCTTGTAGGCAGACACCTATTTTATGATGAATACATTCTAGCCTCCTAGTTTTGATGCCATACATCTCAACATCTACTTTTTGATGACTGAATCTTGACCCCTATGTTTTTCCCTCTTATTTATGATGCTTGTATTTCTAGCTCTTTTTTTTTAACCCTTGGTCATAACCAACCTAAGGGGACTCAACTTTTGCTTGAAATATTAAGTCAAACTTTTGCACACCAAAAATATTTCTACAAAGTGGATATTTCCTTTGCAATAAAAAACATCAAACTCCCATAATGTTTAGCCTATCACTTCTTTTCACGTGTATTTTTTTTAAAAGTGTAAGTTTTTTCAATATCTATACATTGGTACTATTCTTTAGCATCATAAAATTGAACCTATATAATTTTAGGGGGGTTATATATCCTTGCCTATTTAGTACCATTAGTTCCACACATACCTATTTACCATAATGTATTATAATTAAGTTTTGTTTCTTACACCATTAAACTATCACGAGTGAAAATTTAAAATACAAATATTCTTGAGTAAGGACTTACACCAATCACTATGGGTATAAACATAGAACCGACACTTGATGCAAAGAAGATAAATTGGTTTATCAATAGTGACAAAGCCTATGGTCTATTATGCCTATCTATGTCTCCCAACACGCTCTTTCATATTGAATATGAAACTTTTTCTAATCATGGTTGGACAATTTTAGAAAAACTCTTTGGGAAGTAGGACATAATGAGATGTCATAAACTAGAAAATGAGCTCATCATTTTGAGCCCAAATAGTTTTGACAATATACAAGACTTTTTCACTAATTTAATATCACTCATGTTTTAGTAGAAACTATGAAACATAAACAAAAAATATGATCAATTTAATATTTACATCCTTTTCAAATTGAGTTATGACTATTCTATCTTCATTTTTATCTTCCATGCCATCGAGTGTGACCTTGGAGCTACATGGACCAGACCATTATTTAATGATTTTGTCACTGACTTGACTCAATATCAAGATAAGATTATTCAAATAGATATAATGAAGTCTTACAAATCACGACTTAATTATGAGTCATGAAAAATAGAAGGCTTCCAACATTAAGGAGAAGATTAAAACAAGGACTTAGAGCAAAGAAAGGATCAAAAATTTAATTTTAAGTCCAAAGCATCAAATGAGTCCTCCTTTTCAGGTGGAAAACAAAGAAAGAGAGACTCACATGTGCTTACTATAAGAAAATAGGGCATGATGAAACCAAATGTAAGAATTATTAAATTGATTAGCTAAAAAACATGCTTGAAAAGCATAAAATTAGTGTGCTTAATTCAACTAATTAGAGTTCATTAACGTAAGAGTCTTCTAAGGCATATTAAAATATTAAGGGAAAAGGTAAGGGAAAACCACTTGTTTTAGTTGCATCCCATCCTTCCAAATAGGTGATTTATTTTGGTGCCTCGTACCACATAGATTCATCACATGATGTTTTCTCATCCTTGGAGCCTTGTTTTATGCCTTTCATTTTCTTGGTTGATGATACTTCTATAAAAGTTAGTGGGAGAGGATCTATTGAAGTGAATTATGGGACATTTCATGATGTTCTATGTGTTCCCTTAGTGTCCACCAATATCCTATCTATTTATTATGTCACTCATATAGGTTTAGGAAAGAGAGTTGAGTTCACACCTGAATTTGTGGTTATTAAGGAAGTGCAAAGTGACTCTATAGTTGAATTTTAGAAAGTAGATCACCAATCCTAGTTGTATACTTTCTCATATTTTTCTCTTGATCGACCTTATACTATGCTATTAGCTCATACATATGGGGTGAGTAAATTATGGCATGAGCAATTTGACCATCTTAATTATCACTAATGGAATAACTCAATCATAATAACATGGTTTTAGGGTTACCACATGTTCATTTTTTTAGATAGTGTTTTCCAGTGTTGCATACTTGGTAAGCATCCTAAAGAGAGTTATGACAAAAGCAAATCATGGAGAGCTACATAGATATTGGAGTTAGTTCATAGTGACATTGCTAGTCTATTTCTAGCTCCTTTATTCAAAATGAATAAATATATTCTTATCTCCATTGATGACTTTTTGAGGTCTTTGATCATTTTAGGACTTCAAGATGCTTGTATAAAAATAGTCAGGTAAATCCATCAATATCTTATGCATGAAAATGATGGTATGTTAGTAATAATTTTGATTAATTCTAAACTTAAGAGGGAATTGAACTATAGCATACAGTTCTATATAATCCTCAGTAGAATGGTGTTGTAGAGCAAAAGCATAAGTAATTGAAGGAAATGGCCAATTATATGATACACTCCAATTTTATTTCACCTCAATATTAAGATAAGGCCATCAACTGTGCTTGTTATATCTAGAATTAGGTTCTTTAAAAATCATGAAAATGAGTCACTTATTTTGAAGCATGGAGTAGTCAGAAACCCATAGTTAAGCAATTTTTAGTGTTTAGATCTCTTTTTATGGCCCATATTCCTAAGAAGATATGTAATTTAATGGAACCTTAGAGTAAAATTTGCATCTTTGTGTGATATTCTTGAGCATGTTAAGGGATAAATGCTTCTCCATCCCACCACTCATGAATTGTTCATTGAGAGAAGTGTTCACTTTTAAGAGGGTCCTTCACACTCCACACTTGACACTTATGAATTTTACTTGGATTCAATGGGATTTGATGATAGTTTTGATTATTTAGATCTACTTGAGTAGCTTTTTGATGATCTAAATTCTTCTTCTAGTTTTGATGATGAGAGTATTGGATGGGACTCACCTCCTCTTTCTCACAAACTATCTTTAGAGGATGAGGAATATCCTCTAGACTTTATGAATTTTGGTCCTCTTTGGGATATATAAATAATTCAAAGTGATATCCATTGGGTTAGAGATCCGTCAGACACCAAACATACATGTTTAAAATTATGAAATGTCCCACATGTTGTGGTGTGGAGCTAAAAGCTTCAACTGTTTGCAGACACTAGAAGGAAGGATGCTGAAGAACCAGAGCCACCGGTGTCGGTAGTATGACCGACGTCGGTCAAGTGCAGTGGAGAAGGAGACCGGTGATGGTAGGAAGTCGGCCGATGTCGGCAACACCAGACCAGCAGGGACCAGCGTCAGTTGCCTGTGTATTTTTGAAACTGCTATTGACGAACAGTCAGTTAGTTGAACCGAGTGTTTGCATGCTAAGGGGCTAATTTAAGTCACGAGCTGTGTGTCTAATTTTAGTAGTTAGACTTCTTTTTTTTGTAAGCATGGGATCTTATTTATAGACCCATAAGGCATGTATTGTAAAATATAATTCCAAGGCAAGTAAAGGCATTGAAGCTAGCAAGGTCAAGGAGATCTACAGGTGTAAGGTTAAGGAGATCAGTTGAAGCATTCAAGGAGGGATAGCAACTCAGGCTTTAGAGTTATTGTGTTGAGCAAGAGAGAGAGGGAAGAAGGTCTTGAGGTGTGGCAAGCCTTTGAGGTGGAGGAAGAAGTGGCATCTTCCTTATTGTATTTTCTTCTAGTAGTATTTAATACAAGAGTGTGTATTGTCTCTCAAATTCTTTGCTGTCTCAAGTTTCTAGCTACTTTATCATTTTGGTATAATTCCGTGTTTAATTGCATATAAGAAAGTAATCAATTGTGCTCTAATTGGTAGAGCTATAGATCCCCTGACAAGTGGTATCAGAGCTACGGTTTGCAGGAAGCAGGGTATTGTTTTTGATTATAGGTCATTCACAGGGTTTGCTGATTGAGTAGGAGTTCAGCAATGGCAGAAGAAAGCAGGCTACGAATGGAGAAGTTTAACGGCAAGAATTATCAACACTGGAGGATGCAAATTGAGGACTATCTGTATCAAAAGGATCTGTACTTACCATTGGGTGGGGTTGCATGCAAGCCCACAGATATGAAGGATGAAGAATGGAACGTTCTTGATCAGAAGGCTCTCAGTTCCATAAGGTTGAGCCTTGCATCATCTGTGATTTCCAGCTTATCACAGTGCAAGACAACGGAAGAGTTGATAAAGTCCTTGACGAATTTATATGAAAAGCCCTCAGCTTCTAACAAGGTATACCTTATGAAGCAGCTATTTACTTTGCAAATGCAGGAAGGTGGATCGGTACATACTCATCTCAGTGATTTCCATGGTTTGGTAAACCAACTAGCTTCAGTCAATATTGTTTTTGATGATGAGGTAAAGGCTCTCTTGATTTTATGTTCTTTGCCTGAAAGTTGGGATGGTATGGTTATGGCAGTAAGTAATTCTGCATCTGCTTCTAAAATCTTAAAAGTTGATGATGTTGTGAGTGTGATCTTGAATGAAGAAATATGCAGGAGAAGCACAGGTGAATCATTAGGGAATGCTCTAAGTGTAGAAAGCAGGAAAAGGCAAAGGGAGAAGGTTGAGCAAGGGAAATCAAGGTCGGGAAGGAGATCTGAGTCCAAAGGTATTACCTGCTAGTTTTGTGGAAAGAAAGGACATACAAAGAAGGAGTGTTGGTTGAGAGATAAAGAGAATCAACATGCAGGTATGGGAGAAGCAAAGGATGCAAATATTGTGATGTAGGATGCTCTCATACTTTCTTTAGATAGTCAGGTAGGATCATGGATTTTAGATTCTGGTTCATCTTTTCATGCATCCCCAAACAGAGATTTGTTCTATGAGTATGAACAAGGAGACTTTGGAGTTCTTTATTTAGGGGATGGTACGCCTTGTTAGATAGTTGGCAAAGGGAAAGTGCAGCTGAGATTGCAAATTGACAACATGTGGGTGTTGAAAGAGGTCATGCATGTTCTAATTCTGAAGCAGAGTCTAATTTCTATAGGAAGGTTGGGAGATGAGGGATGCACAATAACCTTCACAGCGGATTCTTGGAAGGTTACCAAGGGAGCACTTGTTCTAGCAAGAGGTAAGAAAGTAGATACTATTTATTTGTCTACTTGTATTACTATTTCCACTTCTAGTGTAGATTCGAAGATGTGGCCTAATAGGCTTGGTCACAAGAATAGGAAGGGAATGGAAGTTCTTGATTCAAAAGGTATGTGTTCAAATTTGGAAAGCACAGATACAGTTCATTACAAAAAGAGGAAATTTGATGTTTTTGATAGGAACAAAGAAGCCTTGGTGTTTATGGAGGAGATGAAGGACAAAGATCAGTCACAGGGGCTGAATAAGTCTGAGCAGGGCAGCATGGACAGAGGTTTGATCCAAGAAGAGCTCGCGGATGAAAATTTCATCACTTACAGGAACACACAGACACCGATGTCGGTAGCTTGGCACCGACGTCAGTCATCCAGATACCAACATCGGTCATATGCAGACCAACAGGGTCGGTAGGTCGGACAGGAGAAGTCCAACGTCAGTCATAAGGACTGACGTCGGCAGGAGGGACACCGGCGTCGGCCAGGGAAATGACATCGGTAGTCAGGATCAGTGCAGGGAACTGACATCGGTCGGGAGCAGACTGGGAGATGGCCTAGATCAGTCATTGGAACGGATAGTGGGTGAATCTACTAAGTCTCAAACACCCATGTAGAGGTCAGAAAAGGTATGTGAACCTCATATTCTTTGTTCACCTTCTTTATATTGCTTATTGATAGTCACGAACTAGGAAGATGGAAGAAGCAATGCAGGTAGAATCCAAAAAAAGTGGGAGCTTGGCATGGATGAGGAGTGTGAGTCCTTGGAGAACCAAATAGGTATTTGTTGGTAGTGTTGTCAGCTAGAAGGAAGCACTGGATAGAGGGATGGATTCTTGTTTTAGATAAGAGAGTGGATGGATACATGAGATAGAAGGCTATGGTATATGGTCTTGATTATGCTGCAGAACAATGGAGGTTTGACCATTATATTTTATCTTTACCAGGTTGGATAATATTAGCTACATTATCCTATTACTGTATTGTGTTACTTGTTGTAGGGTTTCATATACAGAGAATTTTCTGAGCTAAGGGTAGAGTTGGTTCAGAAGTATGTCATGGAGAATTTGGGAGTAGTAAAATTCTTGTGGCATAAGATATAGGTATAGCATCACAGGTTTACGTGGTGGTTGGTCTTCAAGAGTGACATTGAAGAGGGATATAGAGCCTAAGGAACAAAATAGATGGTGTACAGGTATAAGTACAATTTGCAGCTATTTATCTCCAAGTGGGAGATTGTTGTGGTGTGGAGCTAAAAGCTTCAACTGTTTGCAGACACTAGAAGGAAGGATGCTGAAGAACCAGAGCCACCAGCGTCGGTAGTATGACCGACGTCGGTCAAGTGCAGTGGAGAAGGAGACCGGTGACGGTAGGAAGTCAGCCGATGTCGGCATCACCAGACCAGCAGGGACCGGCATCGGTCGCCTGTGTATTTTTAGAACTACTATTGACGAATAGTCAGTTAGTTGAATCGAGTGTTTGCATGCTAAGGGGCTAATTTATGTCACGAGCTGTGTGTCTAATTTTAGTAGTTAGACTTCTATTTTTTGTAAGCATGGGATCTTATTTATAGACCCATAAGGCATGTATTGTAAAATATAATTCCAAGGCAAGTAAAGGCATTGAAGCTAGCAAGGTCAAGGAGATCTATAGGTGTAAGGTCAAGGAGATCAGCTGAAGCATTCAAGGAGGGATAACAACTCAGGCTTTAGAGTTGTTGTGTTGAGCAAGAGAGAGAGGGAAGAAGGTCTTGAGGTGTGGCAAGCCTTTGAGGTGGAGGAAGAAGTGGCATCTTCCTTATTGTATTTTCTTCTAGTAGTATTTAATACAAGAGTGTGTATTGTCTCTCAAATTCTTTGCTGTCTCAAGTTTCTAGCTACTTTATCATTCTAGTATAATTTCGTGTTTAATTGCATATAAGAAAGTAATCAATTGTGCTCTAATTGGTAGAGCTACAGATCCCCTAACACCACATGTATTCATTGCATCTGATTTCAATCCATAATCATTTTATGAGGCATCAATAATTTATGAGTGGGATAGTACTATGGAAGGAACACCACTTGGGATTTAATCCCTGTTCATAAGGGAAGAAAACTTATTTTATGTAGATGGATCTATCAAACAAAATTTAGAGTAGATGGGTCTGTATACAAGTTCCAAGCATGTTTAGTAAAAAAGTGTTTTTCTTAGGTACCTAAAATTGAGTATATCAAGACATTTACCCTAGTTGCCAAAATAAACTCAATTTGACTCACTCTTTCCATTGCCACAACACATTACTAGGATGTTCATTAGATGGATGTGAAGAGTGCCTTTCTTCACAGTGACCTCAAGGAAAAAATATATGTGGAGCAACCACAAGGATTTGTGGAAGATTATTCCTTAGTTTGAAAACTTTAGAAATCTATCTATGGCCTCAAACAAGCTCCTCAAGCTTGGTAGGCTAAGATGGACTCCTTTATTCTTTTATTTGGGTTCACTAGATGCCATTATGATCCTAATGTCTAAATTAACAATAGGATGATTCACTATTGACTATGGTTCTCTGTGTGGATGACCTTTTGATCACAAGGAGTTCTTCATCCAACATTATAGTAGTGAAAATTACTTTGTCTAATATGTTCTCAATGACTTATTTGGGATTTTTACATTACTTATTTAGGATTGAAATTTATTAATATGATTCCAAAATCACTATTACACAATCCAAATATGCTCTTAATTTGATTACGTGGTTTAACATTGATGATTGTAAGTTAAATCCAACTCACTTTCTATCTGGTTTGAAACTTGAGGTTGATTATCCTTCTCTTTTGGTTGATGTTACCTCATATGGACAACTTGTTGGAAGTCTCATCTATCTTATGCACACTTGATCTAATATTTCATATAAAATGGGCATGGACTCTATATTTATGTATGAACCACTCGAGCTACATTAGATAACAACTAAGCATATTCTCCACTACATCTAGGGTAATCCAAATTTTGGGATTCATTATGGAGTAGGCATTGATGTTGACTTGATTGGGTATATATATTTATATTGTGATGATGATATTTAGAATCATAAGTTTACTTCAATATAAAATTTTATCCCTTGGTTCAATACCAATTAGTTGGTCAAACAAGAAGCAAAATGATATTGTTTAATCTTCTATAGAGTAATAATACAAAAGAGTTATTAATGCTACCACCGAGGCTATTTATATTTAAGGTATTATCACTAAGTTTGGAATCTAGTTTATATAACCAATAGTCATATTTTATACCAACCAAAGCACAATCAAGATTTGTAGGAATATCATCCTCCATCAATACCAAACATATCAAGATTCACATGCATTTCATTTAGGAGGATTTTCATGATAAAGTCATTAATCTCCTCTACATTTAGATTATGGTGCAAATTTCATATAAATTCACCAAACCATTCATTAAGAGAAAGTTTCTTCATTTGTGAGTTCTTTTTAGGATTAATACAACTATGTCATCCCCCTCTAGGCAGATTTTCTATGTAATTGGGTACCTCATTAGGTCTGGTTTATGGGACCCAATTCTAATACCCACCTAATCTATGATTTTGGGGGTATTGGTGTTAGTGTATGTTTGTATTCCATTGAATGGTTTTTAATACACATATTGTTTAGCTTGCTTAGGTGTTATTTTAGGTCATTGGGAAAGATAATCCTGCATACATGAGGATGCATGTTTATGTTTATCTTCCACCTATATATGTACTTATCCTAAAGATTTTTTGGCTAATGATCTAATGAATTATTTAAATACTACTATTCCTAATAATTGAATCTTTCAATTATTAAAGACAAGCTTCTTATAGATAATGTTTGATTTATCTTATACACCATGTATTTCTTCTATAAAATTTATTTTTTCATATTATAGAGATTTGTATTGTGTCTACTCAGACCTCAATCCTTGATTTTGGCCTAATCTAAAACTTTTTATAAGAGAAAAAGTTACCTTTTCTTTATCAAAAAACATATTTATTACATAACACAAAACATATTAGATTCAATCAATTATCTTGGGCATCCACGTCTATTTTTCCTTAAAAATAAGGATGCCTAGATTTACTTATAACTTATACAATGTATAGACATCAAAAGGTAGATTTGAAGTAGATGTTTTGGAAGGTATATGAATATGCTTGGGAAGTTGGGCAAAGTGACTAAGGATTTTCACTTTCTCAAGTGTGTATATGTTCTAAATATTTGCATTGCCTCTGTAAAGTATGCTCTTTCATTTTCCAAAGCATATCTAGATTCATTATTTATAGATTATATTTTTCTACCATATTAGGATGTGAAGGTATGATGAATTATTACAAGTTTTGATCCTGAACTTTGTCTAGTTTGACCTCATATGCATGGACATACAAACAAATAAGGGTTCAAATGGAAAATTTAAACACCACCATAATTATTGACCAATTTTTGGTCCTACAAGCTAAAATTGGGCACTCCCTCCTTTTTATTTGTAAAATTCATCCAATCCATGTTTTAGATACATCATCCCTATATTGCCTTGTGAAAAATGTTCTCTACCAAAAATTTTCATGAAAAAACTAGGTGTTTCCCTCATTCTACTTTGCCAACTATATTTTGGGTTTGTCAAGAGAAATTATTTCACCTAAAGTAGTGCATTTTAGGTTTCCGAAATGACTTTACTTGTGAAATTTTCAATGGTCAAGTCACTTGATAAAACCAATTTAGTCTTGGTGGTGTAATTCAAATTTTGCAATTGTCTTCACTTACAAAGGTTACAAGTAAATTCACTTTCAAAACCCAATTTGGTCTTAACAGACCAAATCAGGTTTTCTAAGTGTCTTTACTTATTTGCCTTATCAGCTGAAGTTGATGTAAAACCTAAAGTAAAAGCTCCTGGGATGTCTGAAATGGTCTATCTAGTGGAAATTAGGTTTATGCAAGTGCATTACTTTTCTACTTTTACAATTAGAAGTGATTGAAGAACCTGAAATGGTCTAAGTAGTTTGCAAAAGGAAATAGATTTCCTTCAGAGGGAATTTTGATGGCTTAAAGGATGTTTGCAAAAATTTTGAAGGGTAAGTGTCTTTTTGGAAGGCACATGGGAAAATAAAGAGGAATTCTTCACTTTTTTGAAGGGTCATTGTAGAATTCTCGAAGGGTATGTGCCCTTGTAGAGGGTACCTTGGTCAGTGGTAAGACCAAATCAAAAATTCCAAAGGGGAATTTCAAGGTACAAAGTACCCTTGTAGAGGGCACCTTGAGAAAGTGAAGAATGAAGACAAAAGGCCTGAAGGGCACGTGCCCTTTAGGAAAAGAAGTAATCAAAAGAAATAATTCATTTGAACAAAATGTTTGAAGGAATTCCTTCAAAAATTTTGTTTGAAGGAAAGTGTAGAAAAAATCCTGAAATAAAGAAGGATCGATAAGTTAAAGACAAGCCAAGGAAAATGAGAAGGCAAGGAAGAGACAAAACATGGGTAAAGTAAAGAGTAGAAAAAGACAAAGTGTATAATAGTTTTAACAACTGACAAGGTCAAAAGGTAGAATCAATGACCATTCAAATCAAGAAAAGTGTCATAGATAACTCACAAGGAGAATTACTATATTTGGTGAAATATATCTACCAAAAACCAATAAAATTGATTGGTTTTTAAATTATAGAGGAGAGAAGCCCATGTTTTCATGCTTCACCATTAATGCACAACTAGTTACACCCAGCATTGAAGAGAATATGGTCCATCCACAACAACATAGGGATGGCTTTGTTAGTTACTATAAGGAGTATCCCATGCTTTTATAGGCCTAGGATAGAAAGGGTGGTGACTTGGACATCTACAACATGGCTCTCCCATACAAAGTTTGAAAAATACAGTAGCAATATGGTCTTTTAGTCTCTAAAAAAGTGTTTAACTCAGCATGGGTTTCCATTCCTTGGTTTGTTAGCTACCTTGTTTTCAGTTCTCTATAAATTTGTAACTTCTCATTTAATAAAATATCTCTTAGCTTGTATGGTGAAGCCCTGTAAGAATTTACCTTGAATCAGAAAGAGAATTTTACCTCTATTTGAACTTACACTTTTATATATGTCTATGATTTTATCTTGTGTTAAGTCATTTTCTTTTCATGATTTCATAGGATTATTCCAACATATCTAGTGCATAGTGATTTTATTCTCTTACAAGTTACATGAAGTGTCTAAAGAAGTATAGGTAAGTGAATAGGCTATGCAACAGTGTGTTTCAAAACACCTCTTGTGCTAGTTTCTTCCTCCTTATATCTTCATAGGACCCCCTACTAAAATACTGATGCAAGGAAGTTTTTCTCACTTGAATGAAGTGTATTCTTGCTATCCATAGTTCAAAGTGTATGCCAAAACTGAGTAAACCAATTAGTTTGGTACATCAACTCTTAGCTTAGGTCCCATTTTTAGTATTTTCTCTCCATTTTAATCCCCCCTATTGTTATTAGTAGGATATTTAGGGCCTTGAGGTTCATCAAGGGGAGCTAGCCCCTAATCTAGAGATTCATCCCTCATGTTTACCACCCAAAACAAGAGGGATGTCTCCATTGTGTCCCGTGGATGAAGAGAGTTGAGCCTCCCTTCAAAGGGTGCAATCCACCACACCAATAATAATATAATACAAAGTGTGTGTGTTATGATACCACTAATCTGGGGCATATGAAAGAATTTAATGGATAACACACTTAATATATTAAATATGTTATGTTATAAGTATTAAGGAAATGATAAAGGCTGAGATGTATCATTGTTGGCACCTAAATATGGTAAAATATCCTTATTCCTAGTGTCTTATCCCTAATTTACCATATTTTACATACTTGTGTGTTTTTTTGTATTTATAAGATGTATTTGACCCTACAATGGTATCCATTTATCCTTTGAGCCTTAAAAAAACACCCTAAAACCTATTAAAATATATAAATTGGAATATTTGGACTAAATCTTACATGTTATCATGCTACTCATCAATATCTTAGCCTCTACTTGTCCCATATTAGTTTTATACTTTTTACAAATCTTTCCTAGTTAATTCAGTGCCCTACATGGATATGTACCCTTAGCCTTTGTGAGTATTTTGGAAAATGACGTTGATCTTGAACTTTTAATCTCATGCCTTATTGTTTATAAATTTGGATATAATGCCCCATATTATCTTAGATTTCTATATATATACAATTCATCTTAAATCATTTGAAGGGAGGCATAATAGATATAAAAGGAACATTAAAGGTAATAGACCTAGAGTAGAGCAAAGTATCTATCTACTTCATTCTTCCTATTTAAAGTCTAGCTTCATTTAGTCATACAATATACAATTACTATAGAGTTGTGTATCTTGGTATCTCTTTATCCCCTTGTGTCAAATGAAGGTTTTAGTTTGCACATAGTGACAACATCACTCTTAGGGAAGAAGAGGTTATAAACCCTTATTTGAGCCATTCCATCCATAATCATATAACTGTGTATGATCGATTATAGCATCTGTGATTTTTTTTTTAATGTCACTTCAGTGGTTAATTTATTTTAGAACCCATTTGTTGTTTGAGTTCCAAAACTATGTCAAAGATGAGAATTCAAAAATTTAACACATTTTGCCCAAAAAATCAAGAAAGCATAGGTATATTAAGACAAAAAATGAGGAAAATAAGTGACATAAAAATAAAGTTTTGAAGCCATGCACATGTCAAATTGTAAATAATTAAGATAAACCTAACTTTATAAAAGTGTCTAGTGCGTATCTATCCAAGTCAAACATATATAAGGTAAAAAAACTATCTAGGAGGGTACACATGTCAAATTAGAGTTTTGGACAATGAAAAATTAGTATACATAGTTGTATTTTTAATTATATACTTCCAAAATATTAGAAAAATAATAAGGTGTGATTAGTCCTTATCCCTTTATACTTATTTTGCATATCCTAGTTGCTTGTTATTTTGTATTATTACTATTACTATTACTATTACTATTACTATTACTATTACTATTACTATTACTATTACTATTACTATTACTATTACTATTACTATTACTATTATTATTACTTATCTAATTAGGTATATCAGAATTCTATACTTTCATAGACATACTATTAGATCTATTCATTGTAATAGTTTATTGCTTATTTTGTGTAACACTAGAATTAGGGTAAATATAAGTGGTGAATGCCAACACTTTTGAACATTATTTATAGTGTTTTTCAAATCCTCATTCCCTTAAGGTTTTTAGATTTCATTCATGTTCATATTCTAACCTTAAGGTTTATTCACCCTTCTTATCCAAAAGGTTTATATTCCTTTGTGTATTCATTACTTGATTGTCATCATGGTTTACTTTAGTGAATCTAATGATAATACTTTCTTTATTGTATTCTAAATTGTAAACTCACAATTTTTTGAGGATTAAAAAATGAATAAGCATATTTTAAAATATTTAAAAAAAAATGTTCTTGTAAACCCTAATTTCATTTTTGAAATGATACATAAATATAAAGAGCTCATGAATTCTATTGTTTCTCATATAAAGACCCTTAGGGTTTATACTTGTGTTCTTACTTTTTCTATGCCTTGTAATGAGTGTTTTACTATTATTCCTTTCAAAATAATATACCAATATCCCATATCAATGGCAAGTCTTAACCATTGAAGGAACCTATCAAGAATGTAACCATTCCTACATAAAATCTATTAACTTTGATGCATACTATAGGTAATTTGAAAAGATGAGTGCATATTTTATCCTTGGAAAAGGAAAGTTTTAATGCTAACATGAACAATAGTCTAATACCTCATAGCCATATCCATAAAGAAATATTGGCCATGTATTTTCACATGACTTGATCATTAAAAAATTTAAATTATTTGATAGTCATGGTGATCCATATATACACATAATATTTTCAAAATTTTATCACTTACTGATGTTCTTTATCTTGCAGGAACCCATTGAGTCTATATCTCTCTGAGTGCATGCCTTAAGGAGTGCACCAGGCAAGGGGTGGGTAGACCATTAGTGATTTATAGGATTATTATCCCTTTTACCACTTGTTATCTACACACTTCTCTCCTAAAAACCATATCCCTAAGCTTGTTCTTCTATATTTCACTTTCCTTAGTCATTTCATACCTTTTGTCCCCCTTTCAACTAGTCACTAGACTAGGTAAATTGGGTCGACCTTGTACTATTTTGGGTAAAATTAATTTAGGGCTTAGGTTGGCTCTTGGCTGACCTAGGCTATGACCTAGTGAATTTTTGTCCATAACTGTACTAGTTTTATTTGGTTGACCCTATCAATTGAAACTTTTAGAAGGGATTAGGGTTAAATATATATATATATATATATATATATATAAGATCATTTTCCCATTATTTAGAGGAGAGAAGTAAGATCTATTAGGCAACTGCTTATCCACCATTCTACTTGAAGATCAAGCTTATGGTTTCATACTTTATTTGGAGATACGTATTTTGTCTTATGGACAAATCCTTTGGATGCATTGATAGGTTGTGTATCCTACAACTGATTTATCTTTTCCATCCTTACATACCATAATAACCTCTTGTGAAGCACCTTGACCAAGAGAGAAATTGAGGCTAAATGAGTTCATATTCAAAGGTAAGTTTTCCTAACTTTATTTCTCTTTTATAAGAGTAGATATATATTCATTTGTACTTCACTTCCATGCATTAGGATTCCATATATATTAATGTGAGTATATGTCTCTTATGCATGTTTAGTTTTGTTGTTTGTTACCCACACTTTATGCCACAAGCTTTGGTGAGCACTAGATTAGAATTTAATTTACTTGTTATTAGTTTTAGTGAATATAAAACATAGGGATTAGTTAGGGTTATTGTGTGATTGTGCTTGACTAGAGGCTTTGGAACTCTCCCTAGAATTGTTTATTATGGTAAGAGATCCCCTAATTGGGTCTAGCATATCTCCATATTGGTCATGTTTTTGATTATCTTATGTATCCCCAATTAGAAGTGTAAGTATGATCTATATTCTTTGAGTTAGGATTGATTTATAGACATGATGAATTTTTGATTGCATACATTCTGGTGAACCTGATGTGAATATAACCCTTGTAGGTTTTATCTCACATTTTTTCATTATTTTATCATTTTATTTATTATTTTTATATATTTGTTATACTAGGTCGATAGTGCTGGTATAATTTCTAACTTTTGTGCATAGTTTTAACACATAGTCACATCAATACGAATCTATTATGTTTGTGTAATTTATTTTATCAAGTACAAGATACTAGGTTGACAAAGTAAACTTTCAAACTTCTAGACAAGATACTAGGTCAACTTTGTCAACGTAGTACACTTCTAGACTTCTAGATAACATACTAGATTGACATTATCATCATTGTATTCTTTACAAGTAAAAATCAAGGTACTTCAATAACAATATCACTTTCCTCTACATCCTCCAACCCAACAAAGTTATTTTATCTCTTTCTCTTTCATTTATATTATTCATTATAGTTCTATTTTTCATAGTTTTCAATCCTTAAAACTACCCCTATACAACAAACTAGGTCTACTCTGTCGACCTAGTTGTGTATTATATTTTCTATCTGGAAGACTAGGTCGACACTATCAATGTAGTTCTTTAGTAGTCCCTTAATTTAGTAGTACAATAACAATACTGTCAACTTTGTTCTATAATATTTACATACACTATCAACTGAATAAAAAAACTACATTTGAAAGTTAGAATTAACACTTATATGCTAGTAATTACTGCACACTTTCACTTTTTATTTCTTCCATGCTTAAAATAGATCACATAGTATAATTAGGTGGTTTTTCAATATATCATTTAGTTTCACTATTTTTATATTTTATACACACATTACCAAATCACATAATCTTAAAACACATTTAAATACTTGTTTACCCAAGGCCTACCTACTTGGATTTCATCACCAAGGGGGAAGCTCACTTGGTTTTTTGGCCAAGTATAAACATGTGGTTAATGGTATATATTGGTAAATCACTCGAGACCATTATCACTATGGTGTGTGAAGTAATGGGGTAGGCCCCAATACCAAGCCATTACCATTACCAACAGAGATCCCTTTTAGCCTAAAAGTCTTGAAACCATCCATAAATTGCTTTCTAGTTCCTTTCTTATAGCCAACTTTCTATCACATTTAAAATCATACTCTAAAAATCTAATAAAATTTAGGATGACCATTTAGTTAGCGTTTACTTTCAAAGTTGACTACTTGCTCTTTGCTCAATTGTATGTTGTATTATAAAAAATTGAATTAACCAACATTGGTATAAGGTTTTATGCTGTGTGCCTCAATTGGATCATCCTCATTGACCCAATTGATTGTGTGTTTTATTTCATTTCTTGATTTCAAAATAACTTGTAATTTTTTTCTTGTTTTAGTGTATGGTCATTTTTTTTGACATGATCTCTTACATACTGTCTGTTTCTCCTATCTACAATACTAGGTCGACCTTGTCAACATAGTATTATTTTTTGCCTCTTAGGATATAATACTAGGTCAAACCTATCAACTCTATATCTTTTTATTCCTATTTTTTCCCAAGTTATATAACTAGGTCAACCCTATCGACTCTATATCCTTGTTTTCTTAATTTTTAGACCCTTTTTTTAGTATTAGGTCAACCCAATTTTTACATCTCCTTACTTTTACATCATATTAGCCTTATCTAGTCCTCCTCCTTCATCATTAAATTCCTTTTTGATGACAACACTAAGTTGAATTCAATATATATGATGATTTTTACCAACCTTCATAAGGTCTCCCATAAGTATCTTGTAGGTCCTATTTTATATGAGAGTAATGTTCATATAGCCACTCACACAATGAACTATGGGATATCTCCTCTTTCCTCTTCACTTAATAATCCTCTCTTCTCACTTGTATATCAACCTAAAATTGGAGTATACACTTTAAATTCTCTTATTTATCTCTAAATTTCCTCAACATCAAGGAAAGGATCCTTCTACCATTTACCATATCTTGATTAGTGGTCAAGTTGAAGATCCTCATTCACCTTCTCCCTCATTCTCACACAGATTTGGGGATACTAGTTTCTTTAATTCTTAGCCTCTTCCCTCTATTTTGATCCCTTATTATAGAATGACTTCTTTTTATTTGATTTCTTCTACCTCCATGCCTAGTATTTATACTAATATGGAAATTTCTACATATAGTGGGCCTTTCCAAGACACACTCTCCTTAATTCTTCCATTAGAGAATTATTTTCTCCCCATGGTAATCATGATTCTAGTGCTTCCTCTTCTCATCCCTTCACTAGTCCATCTTTTTCCACACAATACATTTTTTCCACTAGTGCCTCACATTCTAAAATCTCTTCTCAAGATCCTAATAACACCCATAGTGGTACCCAAGCCACTAATTCTAATTATAATGCTTCAAGTAATGCCAACAATGCAACTCAAACCCACCTAATTTTATAACAAACACTTAATCAAATGAATAATTTTATAGACCATAATAAAAATCAAATGTTTTGAATGCAAAACCACCTTATCCATCTTAAAACCCATCTTCAATAGATTCTATGGGGCATGCATAATCAAAATGTTCCCCCACCTCCTCTTTGGGATGCCCATGGTAATCTTATCCCTCAACCTCATCTTATCAACAAGACAATCACGCATCTTCAAAATTAACCTCTTACATATCAAATTTATAATATTGATATAGGAGGCATCACCCCTACCATTTCTTATAATTGGTCAAATGATCCTACTTTTCATCTCAAAACATTTAGAAATCTATATAAATACTGGGTTAAATTAAAAACTTGCCTCTACCAAGATATTAACCAAAATTCTTACGGGTGATTCTTTAGATTGGTACAACCAACTTAAAACTCATTATATTACTAGTTTGGAAGATTTAGTAAATGATCTAGTCTAAGATTTCCAAACTAGTGATCTTCTTGAGAATACCTTGTCCCATTTTATAAATTGTAAGCAACTTAAAACTAAAAATGTCTAACATTTTGATAAAAGATGGAAAACATCATCCAAAAAATGTGAACATAACATGGCTAATGATAACCTTTTTCATATCTTTACTAATGCTCTTTTTTCCAAGTTACAATATCAAGTCTAGAATCTCTCTCCACATCAATATTTCCTTATGCATCAATTCAAGCCACCCTAACATTAAATGGGTACTCGTATCTTACTAAATAACAAGAATCATCACACTACCAATGATGGTGTCATAGACTCTTATGATACCATTCACACTATTCAAGTTGTTCCTAACCAATCTTCAGAACTAGCTCCCCCTTCTCAACAATTCACCAATCCTAATTTATCTTTACCTAATAACTTCAATGTTCACAAAAAATTATCCTTAGTCTAATTACTAAAATGTGTACCTAGGCCTCTACCATGAGAACTTGATCCCACTTGTCTTATGAAATCTTGGTATAATTACAATAAGTTTTTTTGGTTTCATGCTAGTTGGGGTCATTCTCATGAGACTTGTGGGCAGCTTCATAATTTGGCTATGGGTTTTCTTCTTTCTCATAATTTTGAACATGATTATATCATTCAAAAATTCCAATAACCCTATACATTACTTTCAAAACCCATGAAATAAATACTAAATCTTAAGCTTTGAATCAAGCTAATTAGCTCATCTGGCCATCTATAAAGACCCTCTTCCAAATCACCAAGATAACCAAGATAAGCCCACCCTTTCCACCAATAATGTCGAAAGTCTTATTTTCCCAATTAATAAAGATAATGTGGTTAATATGATTAATATGTGAAGGGTGGCTGATTTCATCGATCCTCAATCCATCTACACACCTCCATTGTCTCACAATTTCATTTTATCCAAGATTCTTCTCTAGCTCACTTAAATAAGTTGGGGTAAGATGACCTTATAAATTTTGATGCACTAATTTCAAGTCCTCCCTTGGAAAATACTTAAAATTATATTTATACCATCCCTCTATATTATTTACCTATCACCAATGATACTAAAGCTTCTATCAACACTTCTTCCGTCACTTCTCCAAACTAATCTACAACAACTACTTCATCTTCTCAACATAATTTATAAATTTATCCTCTAACTAAAAATTATCCCTCTTATCAACATAAATTGCAATGTCCTTCGATTCCTCCTTCTGAGGACCTCATTCAATACTATGCACCTCTTTATAACAATATTATTATGGGTTATGATGAGTGGGATGTTATCATGGAAATCACTAATCTCCTATCACAAATCCCATTTATTGAGCTTATGAGGGCCTCTCTGCATCATCTCAACTATCTTATGTAATTTTTTTTTGAATAAACATCCCTCTTCCTCCCCTATCAAGATGTGAAGGAACCTTATTTGGATTTGAAGATAAAATATTGCAATAGTGTGAAGAGATGTCCATCCATGTTGATGAAACAATGGACACTTCTCTTTTACTCAAATTTCTCATTGCTCCCATGATCTCTGATGAGATTATAATTCATGTAGATGATATTAATCTATTCATTAGTGTCTAAATTGGTGATGTCTAAGTCAAGTGTGCCTTGATTGAATGCCACTTGTCTTGCCTCTCTTGATTTTATCAAAATCCGTAGATATTCTGAATGCAATCTCAAATCCACATACAACACATGTCAAGGATATGATCTAAGGTAAATGCCTTCTTTAGGTTGTGTGTGGCTTCCCATTACCATCTAGCTTATCATGATTTGTGTGAAGGTGATGATATTTAACTTTCCTCTATCTTACAACATCTTGCTTGGTAGGCCATAGACTCATCATATGAGATAAATTACTTATTTTTCCTATCAGTGTATTAAATTCCCTCATAATGGAGCAATCTATAGGATTCATGGTGATACTAACCCTTAGAATTTCAAACAATTCTAAGATTGAGGTGTATTCAAGATTACTACCCTTGAACCATTGCATTGTGTTCCATTTCATGAGTCTCAATGATTTAAATTTCTCATCAATTCCACTCAAGGTTATAATAGTCATATCAAACTCATTAATAATATTCCTTCCAACCTCTTATATTTTGATGATGATGAGCCTGATGAGATTAATCTCAATATTATTAATTAGATCTCTTGTCTCATCTCATCTCTCAACTTCTCACTTCTTTGTAAACTCGTTCTCACAAACCTCCTTGTGATGACATCCCCATTGTCTTAACTAAGACTCAACACTCCATTCATCATATCTCATAAAATGAAAATGTCATTCGTACCTACATCATTGATATTCATACATCTGATTATGATGATGGTTATACCTTAGATGATCTATTATTAGGTAGTCTTGTTCAAGCCTGTGATGTTAATATTATCTATTATCGTTCCTCTTTGATTTAGTATTTTAGTATATATTCCAATATTTTATCATATACAATTACTAATTTTATCATCTTTATTATTTATTACAAGGTAGAGATGTTATGAACACCTCCAGTTTTGGAAGAACCTCATAGGAGTATGTTTATGGATCATGCTATGACTAGGCCTTATCACTTTGCTAGGTACCATGACCCCTATAGCCTACTTATCCTTGAAATGAGTGAAACTATCCTTCAACCTTATATATACCCCACCCTTCCCTCATTATATCGCACTTTGAATCCCATTCCTGCTCCCACTTTAGTTGAGTCTATTCTTGCTTCCAATCCTATCACTCCTTCCATTGAGCCTAGTCTACTCCCTTTACCACCACCACCTTATCTTGGTGATGGTTTTCTTCCTTTACCATAGATGGATCCATTTCCCACCAAATGAGCTAATGATCCTTCCCAAACTCCTTCTACTCTTGATACACCTCCTCTTATGATTACTTCTACCAAGCCTAGTCACATGCATATTTACTTCTTCCATAGCATAGATAACCATTTATCCACACATTATTGCAAGCTAAAAAAATATATTGACACTTTGCATCCTTCTACCCCTCAGTCCTCTGACAAGACTATACCTCCCCCAAAGGTACTTCTTGATTATATTGTTGAGTACAGAGAGGTATATTATCTTTAACACCAATGTGACACCTATCATACTAATTATTTCCACATCCTACAACAAAATCTTAAATATCACCTTTTAACCATTCCTACACCTTTTACCATTCCTCTCATAGGTCACTCTCTCAAGAAGGCTCCCCTTTCTTCCCCCAAGGTTCTATCTCCTCTTGTAGTCCCTTCTTCACCTCCTATTCCTCCACCCATGAATCCTTCACCTATGGACCTTCCCTCACCTATGGATCTTTCTCCAGCTATGAGTCCCTCACCTATGGATTCTTCCCCATCGATGATCCCTTTATCTCTCATAGTGCCCATTCTTATGCATTATTATGAACATCCCTTGCCTGATATCCCTTTGAAGCATGATCCATCAATCATTCCTAGCTTTTCTAGTAAGGAGATTAGATGTGAAGTATTTTATCAGTTTTCACTTAAGATAGATGAGACATTAGTTGTTGTTCACATCTAACTTCATAGAGACTTATCAAATTTTATGGATAATGTATGTGGGAAAATCTATCAATACTTATGAGAACACACATGGTGTTCTTACATTTTTATTTGGATTGGACATGTGTTCCAATTTTATCTTTATCTATTTGTTATATCATTTGACATTTTGTCAAATTATTATTTATCTTACATAGTGACATTAATTTTTCACTTTATATTGCTTATAATGTCATTTATGTTTTCTTATAGATGTCTTATTTATCATTGCTTTCCTTTTTTTCTTGATTTTATTTTTTAAAACCTCCCTTGTTCTCTTTTCATGATTTTTTGCTTTATTATCTCTATATACATAGATAATTATTATTATGACTTGGTTATACAAACCTTGCTCCCTTTCATCTTTCCTTATTTACCAAGTGATCAATTAACAAAAAATTCATCTCATTGTAATGTCCTATTATCGGTCCACTTTAGATCTACTTTATTTCATTTATTGCTTTTTGCAAACTAAGCATATACATGTTTGAGACTTGAGATAACATGCTAGTTCATGGTTAAGACTAAGTGTTCTAGTCAGTCTTGTCTTTGATAACTTAGATTATTTTAGCCAAAGCCTAAAGATCATTCATGTATATCACTCTATCTCTCATGAATGGTCATTCTAATTTTGTATGGAGGAGGAATCTAAAAAAATCCATAAAATAATCAAAATCCAAATAATTTAATAAAAGGTAATGATACAAAAAGGCAACATTCAAAATTTCTCAAAATTCAAATCACACTAAAGACGTGATTCAAAGCACATCTCATCTTCTCATTGAATCTCAAACTCCAAATTTGGCCTCACAATAGAACTAAGTTCCATTAGGGTGTGGTAGGATATTAGATTAGAAAAGGATATTAAAATTTTTTTTTTAGTACTACCTTCTTTCTCATGTAAGTATCCAATCTTCATAGTAGATCAATGACTCTATAAGGGGTCCTAAGGAAAGGGGAACACATCTTGGGAAGGTAGGTCCTTTTTAATTTTCTTGTACCGATCTACCTTCATGAGTTAATCTTAGTATCATGCTTATTTTCCTACACAAATTTGTGTCTATAGTGAACATGTTTCCTTTGTACATTGATGATCACTAGTCACTTAGTGTCTTTTCATGTCCTTAGTATGCCTCATGTCTCCTAAGGTCTTCTCATAAGATGCCTAAGTTATGATTTTTACACTCCTTTTTTCACTCCCTAAAATCCTAATATTTCCCCTTGATAAATATTGCTTTGTTCACTGATCACTCCCCTAGGGATTCCATTTGTGAGTTACATTGTAAGACCATGGATAGGACTTGGATTTCCTCAAAAATTACTAAAATTTCACATTCCTATTACCAACATTCCTTTTTACTATATTTTCACATTTATTACACATCACTGGTGTTCCCTTTGTGAGTTGTAATGTAAGACCATGGATAGGACCTAGCCTTCCTCACAAAATTTTCCAATAATCAAAGTCACAACAAAATTACATGCATCAAATATGAGATAAGATGTGATTGATCATAAAGTTACACATCATTGACATGCTTACCATTTTGATTTAGTATGTTTTATGTTTACTTTATTATTATTTAACTTTTATCTTCCTATTTTTAGATTGCATATAATAATCCAATCATTTCTTAAGTTTTTCATACTTCCCAGGTTGAATTACTGCGACAAATTTAAGACCAATTTTTCCAATTTTTTTTTCTCTTTTATACATCCCAACATTATTTAGTATGATTGATTGATTTAATTGATTTTTTTATACCATTTATTTATTTTTAATGTATTTTCCACTTTATTACATTATTTTAATACTTCTCAACGTGATTTAGTATGATTTTACTTATTTTAATTTGGTGCCAAGTCTTTTTCATGGTTTAAAAAACAACTTTTTACCCTCTTGTTTACCACCCTTTGGTTTCTCATACTTCGTAATTTTTTTATTACATATTTACCAACATGAAATAGTGTGTGGTAAATTTATTTTTGATTGATTATACTTGTCCAAGTCTTTTTACCTATTTCTTTTTAACCATGCATGTGTCTTACATAATGATAGAAAAGGAACCACAACACATACATTTCCTATAGCATATACAACAAAAGATAAATACATGTGCTATAAATAAATATATTTATGCATCCACAACCACAACCATAATACAAACATATAAGATCAACAACCAACTACTAATATGAGATATCTATATATATCATGTGTTTTTGATACAGAGTATATATATACATCATTCGATCTCTATAGCTGGGCTTTATCCTATCTATCTCATGGCCTATAAACATTTCCCATAGATGCCTTGAATAACCACCTCTAAATGGTACATTGTAAAGAGTCTATTTGAGATCTCAAACCTATCACCTATCCCTATAGGTTGGACACTTGGGCCTATACCTGCACTAGCTAGGTCATGGTAGCCATATGCATGGCTCTCTCTTAAGCCAAGGCCTATCATGCTTGTGCCTCTCCTACTCACACCCCTGATGGTGGTAATGGCTCCTCCCTACATGCCCATACTTTCCTTGAAACCTCTCCTACTAGTCTAAACTAGTTCCTTAGGGTTGATACTATCACATGATCATCTAGTGTCATAGGTTAATATAGCATAAACACCTCGTGAAAGATATCATGGAGTGATCCCATCACCTAGGATCCCCATCTAGTCTCTTCCTCTATAGGATCTCCAAAATTCAAACCAGATAGATATTGGATCACAAATATACCTCATTTATCTATCTATAATCTATCTCAAATAACTTAAGCAAATTTCAAACCATCTATTATTAGTTGTCTAAATATTGCCTACTACCATCTCCCTATCTACGTGATCATCAAACATGATCTCTCCATCAGCCCATCCTCTAAGTACCTCATCCATGTGATACCACCCAAATATAAATCCTAGGGTCATCACTCATGCTCATCTTAGGCTGTGCCTCAGTGGTACCTCTATCACCAAACTCTATCTTAAGCCACTTGATGGGTCATCTAGGATAACCTCCTTCTATGCTCTCTCTCACCAATGACATCTCTGAGGTGGTCACTACTTCCTCCTACTATGGTGTTGGCTATGGTACCTCTAGTACTCTTGCATCCACATCCATCTTCTCTCTATCTACTGGCCATCATGTTTAACCTATCTATGATCTCTCACACTATGTTCAAATCACTGACCTAATAATTAGTGGTCCTAATCTTCCTCTCCCCTTCAACTCTCTCGCATGTCTAGCCCAAAATATGGGAACCACTATTAGAGTAATTGAATGAGGGAGTCCCATCCATCCTAGTATGTGTGCCATTGGATGTAGCTCTATCCACCAAGTATAATGGCCTATAATCTATGCCTAAGCTAATATTGGTACCATTATACTCTAACTCAACCATACCATAATGATGTACCCATATGGATACCACACGATTTATACTTGCATCACTTTCTATAGTGATAACACATGGGGAATAACATATGCTACCTAATCCTATCACTACCTTTGCACTTGAGCTAACTGATCATCAACTGGATGAGGTAACCCAACTGGTTGATACATTAAAAACCCCTCATATATTCAAGAAATTAGTAAAATAACTGGCCCCATGCTCTTTTACCCTTTGGAAAATATACCATACATGTCATACATAATATGAACCCAAATTATATAACCTAAATCATAGAGTTCCCCATGCTCCAAAATAGACTGGCATAAGGCTATCGTGTATAGTGGTACATTACCATCCAACTTATGACATAGTATCTGTGCTGTCACAAGTCTAATAACTACCTTCTAAATATTTAGAATCTAAGTTATATACACATCAAAGAGGATAACTCCTTGCCTATGATATAACCTATCTGAGCCTGTCACCCATATGGATAAGACTCACCTTTCCTCCTATCCATCTGGTACTCCCATGAGCACCAATGTACCTCTTATCAAAAGTCCAAGATTATCATGGACATCCTCTAGTGTGATACCAACCAATATGGTATCCATATCAATCTCCATATAAAAGTGTTAGTTAGTCATTCCCAAGATCCCAAGAATATCACTATCAGATCAACACTCAATAGGACTTGACACATATCCATAATCCCTCCTAGACCTAGTGTAACTAACCTAGATCGGTCCTCAACTTTCAATCACTCCAAAAGTTATAGGATCCATACCATGTCCATAAATATCCAAAATATCAGATGCCCCTACAACCATAAAACAAAAAAATATGTATTAGATCTCCATGCCACTTATAATTAAAATACAGTCTTTTTAAATTTTAAAACAAGACTAATTTTCCTTAATCTGTCCATTTTAGCTAATTTAATCTATTTTTAGCATACTTAACCATTTTAGTACTTAGTCAGACATTTTGGGCCTTTCTATCACTCTTTCAGCCTATTTCATGCATTTCTATACTATTTTGTTCACTTGGTCAAACACTAAGATGACCGAATTTTCCTCATTTTGACAAGGTTGACTTAACAAACTAAGTCAACCCTTTACTTTCCCCCCTTCGTATTAAGTCACTAGAGTGGATTACTATACTAAGTTGGTAGTGAGGTATTAAGTTAGCATCACATAAAAAAAAACTAAGTTGACACACACATACTAAGTTAGCAGTGTGGATTTCAAATTTTTAGCCTATTAGGTCGACTAGGTCGACCTAGTTAGTTCTACCTGTCGAACCCTTTCCCTACTTGTAATAAATGTCTTTGATAATTATTACTCTGATTCCTTTCAACCCATTTCCCCTTTTGGCTTCTAATACCCTTAAAAACCTTCTCAAGTTCATTTAAATTTCTAGAATTGATTTAAATTACAAATTTATATAAAATACTAAATTTCAATAAAATATTTAAAAACAAGTTTGAAATTCTCAATGGCCCACTTGTGTTGCACTCTTTGTGGATGTTGGGCATCCCTCTCATCTTGGTTGTCATCTCCTCACCATATTAGATCTATTTCATTTCATTTGGTCTCTCATAACTCTATTTTTCTCTCACAAAAAGTCAAAGAATAAACAAATGACTTTCCTTTCAGCCAATTTAAACTTACTTTTCTCAATTCTTTACCTCTCAAACATTTATTGATGGATTCCTTATTTTGTTCATATCTTTGTTTTTACTAACCTATTTTTTGAACCATAAAATTTTATAGAATAATGACATCGTAGAGAATATTTTACACTACTATATGCCTATATTCCAAAATTTTTGATTTTTCTCTATTTTTTGTACTAATCACTACAGGTTCATCTAATGTTCTTCAAATTTGCATGCTTTCACTTCTCTTATAGTCTACTTATTTATCTATAGAACTAAGGTAAGTAAATGTATGCATTTTTTAATTATGTCCTTTCATTTATCTTATTTTATCCTTACTACATTTTACTTAGCATCAACATTATGTGTTATCATGTTCTATTCCCTAAACACCATCCCGTGTAGCACTCACATGACACATGATGAGCTTTAAGTGGGGCATATGTATACACATAATATTTTAAAGTTTTTATCACTAACTGATTGTCTTTATCTTGTAGGAACCCATCGAGTCTCAATCTCTCTAAGTGCACACCTTAAGAGGTGCACTAGGAAAGGGGTGGGTAGACTATTGTTGCTTCATGGGATTGTTGTCCCTTTTGCCACTTGTTATCTACACACTTTTCTCTTAAAAACCATATCCTTAAGTTTGTTCTTATCTATTTCACATTCCTCAATCACTTCCTACCTTTTCCCCCTTTTTCTAACCTTAAGCCACTTTCAAATTTTCACTTTACTAGGTCGATTGGGCCAACCTTGTACTATTTTGGGTAAAATTCATTTAGGGTCTAGGTCAACTCTTGGCTGACCTATCCTATGACCTAGTGAATTTTGTCCATAACTATACTAGGTTGACTAGGTAGACCCTATCAATCAAAAATTTCAAAAGGGATTATGGTTAAATCCACCTATATATACAAGATCATTTTGCCATTATTTAAAGAAGAGAATAAGTAAGAGATATTTCACATCTACTTATCCAATATTATACTTGAGGAACAAGCTTAGGGTTTCATACTTTCATTAGAGATATGGAACTTGTCCTTTGGAGAAATATTTTAGATGCATTAATAGGTTATATAGCCTAGATCTGATTTATCCTTATCATCGTTACATACCACAAAAACCTCTTGCAAAATACCTTGGCCAAGGGAGAGATTGAGGCTCGATGGGTTCATCTTCAAAGGTAAGTATTCATAACTTTGTTCCTCCTTTGCAAGAGTAAATAGATATGCATTTGTACTTATCTTATATGTATTAAGATTCTATATATGTTGATGTGAGTATATGTCTCTTATGCATGTTTACTTTTGTTTTTTGTTACCCCCACTTTATGTTACAAGCTTTAGTGAGTACTAAATTAGACTTTAATTTACTTGTTATTAGTTTTAGTGAATATAAAACATCAGGCTTAGTTAGGGTTATTACATGATTATGCTTGACTGGAGGCTTTAGAAACCTCCCTAGTATTGTTTATTATGGTAAAAAATTCCCCTAATTGAGTCTAACGGATCCCCATATTGGTTATATTCCTATTTATCTAATGCATTCCCAATTAGAAGTGTAAGTATGATCTATCTTCTCCAAGTTAGGATTGATTTATAGACATGATGCATTTTTGATTTCATATAATCCCTATATGCATATTTATTCACATTAACTTCTATAAGTAAATGCACAATTTTCATAATTTTCTTTTGATGATTCTTAAGTTATTTCCTAGAACTTTAGTTTGCAATGCCTTAATTTGGTTATATTATTTTCTTTGTGGTTACTTGGATTCAATTTTACATTCACAAATACTCTTTCTAGATCAATATATTATCAACAATGGACCTAAAACTACATTAAAAAGTAGTCAAAATATTAAACAAGGTCCGAATGAGTAAATGAAATATTACATATTTATATTTAATTGTCATATAAGCTCATTGAATTATCAACCATGTGATATTTGAAGAAAACATATTTTTTCAATAGTGTCTTAACACCTATCAAGGACATGTTTCTTAACATAACTTACAAATTAACTATTAGAGAGTTGTAAATGATGTCATTGTGATGTCATGGAGATGTCCAGGTGAGTGGATGAAGTTCATTGATAATTAATTATAATGACAAATCATGTTGTGCTTGTCCTAGTATGCTTGAAGGAGGCTTGGTTGATCTTTAGTTTTTGCATGGTTTAAAGATGATTAGGGATGAGTCTAAAGTATTGATCATGTGAAAGAGGTATTATAATTGGTAAAGGATAATTGGATAGATTATGTGCATTATTATAATTCACCCAGTTAATCATTGTTTTCATCTAGACCTTTTGGGTCTAGTGGCCAAAAATCTAAGTAGTTTATTGACATCACCATTACCACATGTGGATGAGTCAAGGGGAGTTGGTCATATGGTTGTGATCACATTATTCCATATTTACTATGTGATAAACCTAGATTCATTTGATGAAGTGAAATCAAAGATATGTGGGTAAAAGTTGGGATCTTAGGCATTTTGATAGTGTTTTCCCATATGAAGCCAAATTTGTATATGGAAAGAAAATTTGAGTTAGCATATTGATGAAGTTATATTTTAAACATATGGTATTTTCAAGAGAAGTTGATCATATGGGTTTGTTAATTCTTGTGATGATTTTATTTTCAATAACTTTCAAGTCAAGTGCTGAAGCATGACAAAAGATATGCATGTTCAGATTTGGCCTTTCCAGACAGTTATTGATAAAATTGGCTCTATGGTAGAAAAATCTAAATGAGAAAATTAATGGTGTTATAAATTACACATGAAAAGGTTTTATGAGATTAATAATACATGGTTGGATTACTATTTGAAATAAGAACATATGATCCAAATTTGAGAACATGCAAGTGAGTGAGGTAAAAGATATGATTATGCAAAGTTAGCCTTCTAGGCATATTTCAATGGTCCCCATACTTAGTATTTTTACATGAAGATAAATATTAGGAAAAAATGAAGATATAATGGCTCATGGGTGATAATATAATGAAGATATATGGTGCAAAATAAGTCAAACAAGTCAAAGTTTTCATTGGTTAACAAAGGTAAAGATCGAGCTCTTTACAAAAGGATCAACAAAGCATGTTTGTTCTAAAGTCTTAAGAAGTAGTGAGATTAGGTTAAGTGATGAATGTTTAAATAGTAAAAGTGATTATAAGGCATGAAAGGGTGATGAGTTTCATTATCATGTGGGTTTTGAGCAAGATAAAATGGTGAGCATTGCATGATAAAGCCCTGATTGATCCGTAGAGATCTATGGTGCGTGTTGAGTCAATATTGCAAGAGTGCACGAGATGAGGTCAACATGTTATTTATTTAATAGTATAGTTGAGTTAAAGTTTGAATAATATCAATGATGTGTATTTTATATGATTATAGAGGACATGAGATGATATCTTGGTGTTCAAGGTTTAACTGTGACCATTTGAATTCAAATATTTGAATTTATCAAAGGAAAGACCAGTGCCTAGTTTTTGAGCCATAACTTTCAATCTATGTAGAATTTGACCATGTAGTGAAAAAATCTGTAGAGGAATCCAAGGAGAATATCTAAATATGATTTTTAAAATCTAATTATTACTACAGTCAAAGATATTAATGTTTAAAGTTGACTGTGTGTTTGACTGTGTTTTGTAAGTGACTTGAGAAGGATGTTTGAGCTTGTGTTGATGTTGTTTCACTATATCATGTTGAATTATATATTTTTTATTGTTTTATACTCCATGAGGATGATATATGTGGTCTTTGGAGTTTTTACCAATTCATATTAAGTATGAACAATTGCTAAGAAGATGATTGTGTGTTCGTTCATGGTGACTATGTGTACACAGAGATGTTTGAGCTAATTAGGGGTTAGCATAAGGGTGATATGATGGATGTTGGAACTTAAAAGGGATCTATAGATAATTTTTCATGGTTACATAAGTTTTAAAGTGTTCTTGTGTTCTTAGTTTTCTTAAATAAGTGCCAAAGAGGTGAATGGGTCTTCATAAGACCTAACAGGTGACTTATGCCTATTTAAAAAAGGGTTGTGCTTTAAGGTGACCCATGTAATATGCCTTATGGGTGAAGGAATGTTTTTTGACCAAAAATAATTATTGTGAACATGATAAGTTATAATATCTATATAAATTGTGAAACCAAATGTGTTGGTTTCTAGACTTGAGAGAGACTTGTAAAAGAGGAGTGTGTATATGAAAATTATGGAGTGAAGGAGAGGTAGAGTGCCCAATATATGAGTAGATCAGATTGAGGACTATGTATATGAATTTGGGTTATGTTTTTGATGTTATAATAGTGCTATTGTATATTGAGTATGAGTGAATAGGTCTAAAGTGATCCAAAAGGTGAATTTGGATGCATTTAGTGTGTCGAGTTGAATAGAGCTGATGTACTTTATATATCCATCAGATTGGAAAGAAATAAATTATATAAGAGATGTTGTGTTCATATATGTTATTGTGGTAGCTCAATATATATGGGGTTTCAACCTCCTTACAAGGTAAATCTTGTTAAAGGTCTAGTTGTTGTGGAAGCTCAACTAGACATGTGTTGTATCACCTTGTGGGATTGTAGTCTCACTAAATAAGGGATGGTAGTTCTTTGATCAGTTTCAAATATCCTAAATTGGTTCTTGTTATTATAGGACAATATTCCAATTGTAGTTTCCAGTGGGTTTTCTCCTCCAAGAGGGTTTCTCACATATGTCATGTTATGTGCTTGATCTTGCATTATTCCTCTTGTTCATTACTATAAATGATATGTATGTTTCATGAATGCTTATGATAATTGATTAAGAGTTTGAAAGGATTGGAATTGAATTTGAATTATCTAGGCTCACTAATTCACCCCACCCCCCTTAATGATTGTACCTCTAACATTATTCACTTGTCTTACACATAGAGCCATTAATTTAGAGAAAGAGGAATTAATCAAACCTAAAATATAAATATCAAATGCTAAGGAATAAAATGATTCCAATACTCATAACTCAACCAATAATTCATTTACTGAAGTAAAAAAAATAAGAACAAAAAAATTGAAATCATTACAATTAAATTCACATACTTTTTAAAGAATCAATACATTATACTAAAGGAATTAATGGAAAAAATCTTTATCAAATTTACTTTTATGCATTGATAATGAGAGAAAGGTGGTTTAATTATAGTATTTGAAGATCTATTTATAAATTATCACCTCACATAACCTCCCTGAACCCCTTTATTTCATGCTTTTTTGACTTCCTCAAGTCACTTCAAGAATCTATTATGTGAAGATTATATCCATAAGTAGTACTATCTTTATATTCATATTGTAACCCTAATCCAATTATGGGTGATATTAATGTCATATATTTCATGTCTGACATCTATAATGAGAACCTATACTAGTAAAAAAGACAAGTGTACTTGGAGTTTGAGAAGTCTTGTCTTCTTATGATTATGGGGGAACAACCTTAGCTTGAGGAAATTATCATCTCTTTAAGGAATAATCTATTGAATTTTAACTTCCACTCCTTTACAATAATGAACATATTGATGGTTTTGGAGTAGTTTCAAGGTTGGGGAATCAATTTTTATTTAAGGTGTATAATTAATTTTATGAAAGACACAAACTCCTCCCTACCATGATAAATATCCAAGAGCCTCACTCTCCATCAAATTTGTTTCATATTTTTACCATAATAATAATTTATTACCAATTTTTACTCAATGAAAATTATGAATGGATTGGTCTCAAGTTTCAAACTCCACTTATTTAGTCCCCATTAGCTAATTTTAGACACTTCCTTGTGATGAATCACAAACTTCAAGCCTAATATTGGAGTTTACTAGATATAAAAAATGGCTTATTTTTTCTAGTAGATACTCATGGTATTTCTCTTGTTGATTTCATAACTATATATGAGGAAGAATTAGTAAAATTAATTTTTCATAACTCCAAAAAAACCTAGTCATGGTTGGAGGATGAGATCTGTAGTGTTTTTTCATTTATTATTTTTTGCACTTTGTATTATAAATGTTTTTTGGTATAAATTTTTATGTTGATATCTTCCTAGTTTAGCTTGGTAAATGTTTCCTCTATTTTTGATATGGAAGAATATGACCTGTAGCTCTATAGTATTTGTATCCTCTTATTTTAGGCTTAGGTTTAAATCAATTGGTTTTACTTGAAAAGTGTATTTTTGTTTTCATGATATCTGCCATCTGATAGGGTCTTGTATTTTTTATTTTAATTCTCTAAAGATCCTTCCTTTGTAAAATTTTTGACTATTTTGAAATATTAATGAAAAGGGTGAGGGACCCTCCAACCCTGTTTTACCTATTGAAAATAAAACATGTTACAAAGACAATTTTTTTTTCATATCATGAAAACAAGGGACATCCAATAGATATATATATTTCTTTAAGAAACAAAATTCAAGAGCTAATTGACCAAGACAAAATCATGATTCCTCATCAAACTTACTTAGGAAATAACACTATTTACAAATAAAATCAACCTCCTAAAGATGCTTAAAAATCAACAAACTTGAAGACTATTGAGTAATATCAATGAAACCAAAAAATCATTGGTGATGATCTATTTTATGATGAGACATATTCGGGTAATACTAACCACCCTGACTACATGGATTGATGCCTCACAATGAATAACATGGGATTTAATAAATACATATTCTAACATTTTTTGTACTATAGTTATTCTTACTTTGTTTTTATTTAATATGGTTTCAATACACATAGTCATCTACATGAGTTTTTTTTACCATATATTTATAGTTTCACAACATATGGCATATTTATACATAAGAATCATTATTATTTGAAATAAGTGTCAGATTTATGCCTCAATATTCATAGTGATTTATATTATTCTTGATATAGGTATCCTTCACTTATTGTTTGCCACTTTTAACACTTAGTCTAATATATATACAAATTGGTGATTATGATGCTATACATAGAACATACACACTTATATACATTTACACTAGTCATATATGCATCTAGTGCTTAATTGATACATCAATATAATTAACTTAATTTAGGAATATAATATCAAAAGTGAAAGTCCCATACAATAGAAAATATACAAAAAAAAAACAAAATATAAAAATATAAAAAAAAATCATAGAAGACAAAAAAATAAAAAAAATATTTACCGTTAGCTTAGTCATACCATGCATGTCTTGCTTATTGTACCTATCTTAGATATTTGTATACATTCATGTTTAGATACATGATTATAATGGTATGCTTTAAATAGGTCAAATTAATTATATTCAATTTATATATGGTTTTGGACTCATTTAATGCCTCACCTATGGGGAGAATATACATAGACTATCATTTATTACACAAGGACAATCTTACTAGTTTTTATCCTATTACTATATTAAGCCACTATACATAGATCATGCATCTTTTTTTTATACATATAATCACACACTTTGATTTTTACATGGGTATCTACATGTAGTTATTTTCATATCATTATTACATTGGATGAGTAATTTTTATCACTTTCCTTATGATTGGTATTTATATATATATTATGCCTTGTTATCATACCATACACATTTATATGACTAATATTTGGGAATCATCAATACATATTTTATATATCATATCCTTGTACATAAATTTTTATTCTATAATTTGTGCCTTATATGTGATTTTTTCTAGGTGATTGATGACATTCTTCTATCTTGATTCTATATACAAAGGGAAATGCAACTAATCTATTAATTAGTCCTAGCTTAGAGAAGATAAATCCTAATTACACTTTTGATTTTTGATATATTATATATTTGGGGTCATGACCAATATGGATCCACTCGACCTAACCAAAGGATATCTTACCACAATAACATCACTAGAGAGGGTTCCAAAGACTCTAGTCAAGAAACACCATATAATAACCCTAGCTAAGTCCTATATATTCATATTCAAAAAATTAAATTACAATTAAATTAAAAGCTAATATAGTTATCACAAAATATTGTGGAAAAAAGTGGGGGTAATAAACATAAAATTTAAACATGGATAGGTAATGAAACTGAAAAACTATCAAGACAATAAAATTACCAATAGGCCAGAATTTGAAACAATAACTTAGAATTGATTCCTATTGAATGAATTTAAATAATTAAAAAACCAAAACATGATTAAATAATTCTTAACTCAAAATTTAGAGTTGACATGCAAAATCCAAAAAAAAACTAAAATCTAAAAAAAATGTCTATTTTTAGCAGCCATTATTTATAGTAAGTTTCACATGCAAGCACATATGACTCTATAAATATATTGAAATAATATAAACACTATAATTATCCTATGGGATATAATTAAACTAAAGTTTATGTCCATTTTTAAAAACATACAATTTCTAAAAATAATTTTTTTTTGAAAAAATCATTAAATGTTAATTTTAAACCCTCATATGATCACATATGGCCTCCAAAAATATCAAAATCAACTCTAAGTGGATAAAACCATTGAGTAAAGTATTAAATTTTTTGAGATATTCATTTTAGCTTGTGGAAGAGCTCAAAAAGAGCTATGGGTGAAAAATTATGGCCTCTGAAAGATCAGCCTATTTTTTCTTCATCATTCTCCTCTGGTTAAAAACAACTCAGCTCCTATGAGTTGCCCTGATTTTACTACTACCATTTTTCATTGTCAATATTCTTTAGCTCCCATTCTATAATCCAAGTGTTGTATTCTTGTTTTAGTCCTTCCCACTACACCAAATACTTGTTATAATTCCCCTACCTTGTGCTCACTATCTTCATATCTAAAACATGCATTATCTTTTCCTTCTTCTTTGGAACCTACTTCTCCCAATTTACTTCTTAATCTTCATCACCTTCATCATATTATCCATGGAATTTATATAAATATAAAACATTAATTCTAGAGATATATCAACATTTTGTGGTAAACTCACCTCATAAGCATTGTCATTAATTTTTTTTCACAATTTTGCATGGTCTAATTTTCTTATACTTCAACTTATTTTACGTGCCTTTTAGAAATATTTTTTTCCTTAAGTAAACCATTACCAAATATCCTTAAAATAAATTATATCTTCTTATGGCATCTATTAATGCTTTATATTTCTCATTACTTTCTTTCAACTTTCTTCTTACTCCTTGCAACTGTTGCATATGCTATACAAATGCTTCTACATCATCACTAAATCAATCTGCAATTGGCAATTGTACCAAATATAAAATTACCCATAAGATTTATCCCATAAAAAACTTTAAATTATGACCTTCATGTTGATCTATTCACTAAATTATAATATGTAAACTCAGCTTGTGGTAAAGCCAAGTCCCATTGCTTGGGCTTCTCTCCCACTATACATCTCAATAAATTTCCCAAGCTCCTATTCACAACTTCTATCTATTCATATATTTTTCGGTGATACACATTACTAAATTGTACCTTATTATCCATATTATTCCAAAAATTCCTTCAAAAATGACTTAGAAATTTTGTGTCCCTATCTGAAGTAACAGTTTTTAGAACACCATGCAATCTCACAATATCCTTAAAACATAATTCTACAACTCTAGTGGCATAATTGGTTTTCTTACATTCAATGAAATAAATCATTTTATAAAAAATCTATCTACAACAACAAAAAATAAATCAGTAACTCTTTGTGTGTTTGGAAATCCCAACACAAAATCCATACTCAAATCTATCCATGGTCCTCTTGGAACTGGTAATGGTATTTATAGTCTAGTATTTTATGCATGTTATTTAGCCACATAACATATCCTATACCTTGATACATACCTTGTCACATATCTCTTAATCTTTAGGAAAAAAGACATTTCCTCCACTAAAGCTATTATCTTCATCTTGCCAGTGTTTAGCTAAACAACGACTATGTAATTATCTTATTATATTGTCTCATAGAAACCCTATTGGAATGCATAATTATTTCCCTTTGAAGAGATAACCTTCATATGAGATACTCATCATGAATAGAAAATATCTCACCTATTAATGGATTCTTGCACTGTTCAACTATATTGCCAAAATATGGATCAATATTATATAATTCTTTGATAACTTCAAATTTAACTACTTCACTCACCATAATATGTTTCTCAATGCATCAGCTACGTGATTCTATTTTCTTGATTTATGTTTGAACACAAAATTATACCCCTACAAGAAACAAACCCACTTTACATGCCTACTATTTAACTTATTTTGTGTATTCACATACTTCAAAGCCTCATGATCTATAAATAGTATAAACTCCTTAGGTACCAGGTAATGCCTCCAATATCTTAATGCTTATACAATTTCATAAAGTTAAACATCATAATTAGAATACTTTATTCTTTCCTCATTCAATTTCTCACTGAAATATGGTATTGGCTTTCCTTGTCAATTTAGTACAGCACTAATTGCATCACAATCAACCTTAAACACTTTGTTAAAATATGGTAATGCTAAAATTGGTCTTTCTGTAATCTTCTTCTAAAAATAATCAAATCTTTCTATGGCTTCTCTAGTCCATACAAATTCTTTCCCTCTCATGCAATCTATTATTGGTGCTACAATGCTACTAAATTTTTTAATAATTTTTTTGTAAAAAGTTGCTAAAAAAAGGAAACTTATTACCTCTATAATGATTCTTAAAATAGGCCACTCAAAAATTGCCTTTATCTTTTTTTCATCCATTTTTAGACCATCTCTTGAAACTACAAAACCCAAAAACACCAAACTATTTTGCATAAACCTGCATTTCTTCAAATTTACATACAACTCCTTTCTTAACAAATCCAGTACCATTCTCAAATGTTGTAAGTGTTCTTATTTAGTCTTACTAAATATCAAAATATCATAAAAATAGATAACCACAAACTTACCAATATATTCCTATATCACTATATTCATCATCCTCATAGATTTGCTAGGTGCATTAGATAATCTGAATGGCATCACCATCCACTCATATAAGCCATCCCTAGTCTTGAATGCAATTTTCCACTCATCTCCTTCATGAATTCAAATCTAATAATAACCACTCCTTGGATCAATCTTAGTAAAATGTTTTGCTCCTACAATCACATCCATCATATGATCTAAACAAGGTATAGGAAACCTATACTTTATTGTAATTTTGTTAATTTTCCTACTATCCATAGACATTCTCCGTCCTCCATATTTATTTAGAGTTATCAACGTTGGTGTTGCACATGGACTCATACACTCCTTTATCACCTTCTTTCTTAGCAATTTAGTAATTAGTTTATTTAATTCTACATGTTCTATTGGATTCATCCTATAAGCTACTTGATTGGATAGAGTTGATCCTGAAATAAAATCAATGTGATGCTAAATATATCTCTTTGGTAGTAAACCATCTAGTAACTCATTAGACATAACATCTAAATATTCTTTCAAAACTTTTTCTACTTATGTTGGTATTGGTACCATTTTTGCATCCTCATTCTTTGCTACTAATGTATAAAAACAATATGCTACCTTCATATCTTAGATAAAATTTTTAGTAGAGAGCATGCTTTCTATCTTTTCTTCCTCTTTAAAAGGTAAAAAAACTACTTTTATACCACCTTTCCAAAAAGTGTACATGTTATTTTCTCCATCATGAATTACTTTCCTGTCAAATTGCCATAGTCTCCCTAATAACAAATGGCATGCATCCATCAGAATAACATCACACCATATTTCATCATTATAATTTTTTCCTATAGAAAACTTGATTAAGCACATTTTATCTATTGTAACTTCATTCCCTTTCTTAAACCATGAAATTTGATAAGGATTTGGATGATTTTCACATTATAGATTTAGTTTCTCTATCATTTATTTAGAAACTATATTTCACAACTACCATCATCTATAATTACTTTGCATACCTTTCTACCCAAAGTAATTCTTGTTAAAAAAATATTTGATCAAAACCATGCATCACCACATTCTTTGTTCTAAACTTTTTCCTTCTTTTGAATGATCATTGCCCTTATCATCATGAGTTTCTCTCCAACATCTATAAATGCAACTTCAATATTCTTCTCCTATATCTCAGCCTCAACTAGATTCACTCTTGGGTGATCTTCTTGCCTCCTTTCTTGATCTTGATGGTGTGGAAACTCAAATTCTATATGCCCTTCTTCTATATATTTATAATATATATAAGATCTGCTTTGATTCATTAACCATCTTTTAGTACCATTGTAACCTCATCCTCTCTAAAATCCTCTTCCTCTTTGTTGGTATTGAAACCTTTGTCTATTGTCATCTTGACTTTTTGCACCATGTGATGATTCACATCTATTGGTATTATACCCACATATATTGGTATTAAAACCACCTCATCCACTATTTGGAGGGGATCCACCTCTTCTTGAACTAAGAGATGTTTTTTTGAAATTCTATCCATTTTGTTTCTCTTCTACCTTCAAAGCTAATTAACAAGCCTCCTCCTTGGAAAGTATTCTATGCATAATTAATTCATATTGAATATAAAATTTTAAACCATTTACATACCTTATAGCTATATTCTCTTTTGTTTCATCATGATCCACTCAAATTGAAATCTTATAAAATTCATTTGTATACTCTTGTATATTGTGATCTTTTTGCCTCAAAATTTTAAATCTTTTGTATAGGGTTTGTGCACAATCCACATGAAGAAATTTCTCCTTCAACTTCTTCTCCATATTTTAACATGAATTAATTTTCTCTTTACATTTTATATATCTCTTTCTATATTTGATCCCACCAAATCATTGCACAACCTTTCAATTTCATGCATGCAAACTTTACCTTCTTGTCTTCTCTCATAGTCTTCCACTCGAAGAAATTATCCATGCTATTCATCCAATCTATTAAATCCTCTGGTTTTAAACTACCTCCATAATCTAAAACATTAACTTTGATTCCTTCATTTCTTCCTTCTAAATCTCAAACCATCCTCTCTTTCATCAATGTTGGCTACTCTTATTGTTCTTCTTCTTGTTGAATTTCTTCATCATGATCTATGTCTCCCTTGGCTTCATTACCACCTTCTCTTCTTCCCTATTTTGTGATAACCTTTGTTAATTATTTAAATTGAATTTGCATCTCTTGTATAGTCCAATTCATCTATGCAATCTCTCCTCATCCTCTTGCCATGTCTTTTTCCTATAAGATTTAAACCTAGCTCTAATACTAAATAATTAAATCAAAAAAACTATCAAGATAATAAAATTACCAATAAGACAAGATTTAAAATAATAACTCATAATTGATTCAAATTTAATTAATTTAAATAATTACAAACCTAAATCATGATTAATAAGCCTCAACTTAGATTTTAGAGTTGACATGCAAAATCTAAAAAAATTAAAATCTAAAATCGAAAAAAATGTCTATTTTAGTAGTCACTATTTATATTAATTTTCACATGAAAGTATGCATGGATCTTAAAATATCCAAAAATACTCTAAGAACTATAATTAGCCTATGGGACGAAATTCAACTGAAGTTGATGTCTGGTTCTAAAATTATACAATTTCTAAAAATAGAAAATTCTTAATAAAATCATTAAATATTAATTTTGGTCCCTCAGATGATCATGTATAGCCTCCAAAAAATATCAAAATCAATTTTAAATGGATAGATCTATTGAAGACAACATCAAAATTTTTGAGATTATTGTTTTAGCACATGGAAGAGATGAATCAGAGTTACATGTCAAAAGTTATGGCCTCTAAAAGATTGGCCTATTTTTTCTACATCAATAGGAGAATCCTAATTAAGTTATGTCTAGGAAAAACCCTAATGCATGGGAGAGAAGTAAAAATGAAAATCTATCTACTCTTATATATGAGAAAAAAATTTAGGAATACTTTACCTTTGAAGATGAACCTGATGAGTCTCAATCTTTGCCTTATCCAAGGTGATTTGCAAGAGGTTGTTGTGGTATGTAAGGATAACAATGAAAATTTAGCTCTAGGATACACAACTTCTCTATGTATCCAAAATAATTCTCCACAAGACAAGATCTGTATCTCCAAAGAAAGTATCAAAACCCTAAGCTATGCTCCTCAAGTAGAATGGTGGATAAGTAGTTGCATAATATAATATTATTTTTTATTCTCTTCCTTAATATAGTTGAATCTAACCCTAAAACTTTCCTAAAGTTTAGCTGATAAGGTTGGTCCAATCAGATTTGTATAATTATTGACAAAATCAAATTAGGTATTAGTCTAGGTCATCTAGGGGATGATATAGACACTAAATGAGTTTTATCAATTAGAGTACATGTTCGATGGGGCCAACAATGTAAAAAAAATCCATTGGAAAGGGTTTTAGGATAGGGAAGGGATAATTAATGTAGAAAATAAATAAAAGAGGGTGAAAAATAGGAGGAAAAGCTTAGAGAAGTGTTTTTAGGATATGGTTGTGTAGATATCAAATGATAGTATAGGGACAATAATCATGCAAATCACCAATGGTCTACCCACCCCTTTCCTAGTGCACCACATAAAGCATGCACTTAGAGAGATTGAGATGCAATAGGTTCCTCTAAGAGAGAAAGCATTAGTAATTGATACAATTTTGAAAATATTATGTGTATATATATGCTCCACTTGAAGCTCATCATGTGTCATGTAGGTGCAACACAAGATGGTGCTTTAGGAAAAGAACATAGAAACACACAATTTTAAAGCAAAATAGACTTAAATAAGGAAAAAATAAGACAAATTAAAGTTAATAATTGAAAAACACATACCTTTACTTTCCTTAGTATTGTAGATAAAGAATGAGATACAAGAAATATTAAGGTATCTAATATAAGGAACATTAGGTAACCCTATAGAAATTAGCAAAAAAAGAGTGAAAAATTATTTTTTTTACAAAATATACATGTAACATGTGAAAATATTCTCTACAATGTTAGGATTATATAACATTTTACAATTTAAAAAAAGAGCTAGTAGAAACAAAGATATGGTCAAAAGATAAAATCTGGTGGTAAATTTTTTTGGATAGTAAATATAAATAGGGTGAAAAATAATTGATTTTTTATTTTTATTATTCTAAAAAAATAGAGATATAAAAGACCTAATGTGAGAACAAAGATCCAACATGGTGACGAGATGATAATAGAGATGGGAAGGATGCATAACGATCATAGTGAGTGCAACACATGTAAACAATTGTGAATTTCAAATTTTGGAGTATTTTTATTTGAAATTGATTTAGATATATAAAATTGATTGGTAGGCCAGATCTAGGCACCATAATTAAACTTAGGAAATTTTGATGTAGACTAAGGGTAGAACATGATACTAGGTAAGGAGTCAGACCAATAAATACCTAAGGAATTTATGGTAAATGGTTAAAAAGTCACGGTTGTGAAGGAATAGAATCAACCTCACTGACTTAGTCTTTAATGTGAGCTAAAGGTAGGGGGATGAATGTATAATAGTGGGATAATTTAGTATTATAAGGGGTGGCTAACTATGTAGTATAGGTCCAACTTAGTTTACAAGGAGGATAAAGTCGACTACATATCAGAGGGTTGATTTAATTGGTAGAAGAGGGCTGAGATAGTCTACAAAATGGGGTTGATTATGTAGTACAGGGCTGATTTAGTATGCAAAAGCTAAAAGGGGATGATATAGTATCAAATGGGTTGATCTAGTTGAAAATGATAAGGGCCGATTTAGTATCAAAAGGAAGGTACAAATTTGATTTAGTATTAAATAAGCCGATTCTATAGGAAATTCAAAAACATGAAAAAATAAATCAAACCAGTTGCATAAGTAGGAAATTTATGAATTTTTAAGAATGTATTTTGATTATTTATGATAGAGATTTGATACATACTTTGTTATTTTATATTTTTCAAATACATCAGAGATATTGGACTTGATAGATGCATCTTGCCTACCAGATTTGCTAGATTGTTTGAGTCATGTGGATAGAGCATGATTGGTTGCATTGGACTTTAGAGGCATCATGGAAATGAGACCAATATCGTCGAGTGTTGATCTTTTTGTCATGTTTCTAGGAGCATGAGAATGGTTAACCAAAAAAATTTTATGGGTGGTGGATTGGGAAATCATTAAGGTGGGGATCACACTAGAGTATGTCCATGCATTACTTAGACTATCTATAAGTGGGACACTGATGATCACTGACACAATGAAGGATCTAGAGGAAAGATGAGTAGTGGCCCAATGGGAGACATGCTTAGATAAGATATACCTTGGATTGGGAAATCATTAAGGTGGGGATCACACTAGAGTATGTCCATGCATTACTTAGACTATCTATAAGTGGGACACCGATGATCACTGACACAATGAAGGATCTAGAGGAAAGATGAGTAGTGGCCCAATGGGAGACATGCTTAGATAAGATATACCTTGGATTAAGGGTGAGATTATTTGATGTCTATATTATAACCATTTTAGACATCTAGAAGGTAGTGATGGGAATTGTGATAACATGAGTGTTGTGTCACAAGTTAGATGATAAGGTACCATTATACGTGATAACCTTTTGTCAGTTGATATTAGATCAGGGGGCACTCTACAATTTTGGGGTTATCATTTGGGTTCAAATCATACATGAAATGTATGGGATGTTTTTTAGAGGGCAAATGACCATGGTGCTTATTGTGTTGTTGAATGCCTAGATATATGAGAGGTTAGCCATGTATCGACCAGTTGGGTTACCCAATGTGGTCAATAATAGGCTAGATCTATTTATATGGTAGAGATATGACCATGTATCTTGGTTTATGCCCCATGTGCCAAATTTGTATATTATTACATGATGAGAGATCATGTGGTAGCCATATATGCACATTGCTACTATATGGCCTAGTTGGGAGACCATTACTATGGGGTTGACATAGGTGAGGATCATAGAACACTACACCTCATGGGCAAAACCATATACGATGGCACACTTATTAGGATAGATTAGACTCTCATACCTAGTGGATCTTATAATAGTACCTACTTATTAGCATAACATGATAAATAACTAAGGGGGAGAGAAGGAGGAGGAATACTAATTAAGATACTAGTGATCAGGTTGTGATGTGCTAGACCCTAGACTAATCAAGCATGACAATATATGGAAGTAGAGAAATTAGGGGGAAAATCCATAGATATGGATGTAGGAAAATAATAGGCACCATAATAGTAGCAGTAGCAATAACCACTATGTCCACATAAAATATAGAGGAATTATCAATGAGAGAAAGTGTAAGTGAGGGCTGAAGAACAGGAGGAACCAACTACTATTCTAGGACATAGCTAGTCCATAGAGGCACATTTGAGGAGAGGATCATGTAATGATCAAGTGGTGACTCCTAGCTTTATGCTGGTGTAGAGGTGACCTACATATGAGGTGCTCGATAGATGAATAGATGGAGAGACCATGTTCGATAAGTGAGTAGATAGAGAGATGAAGGTTGGTGATACTAACACTAATGAGAAATGTTTTAATTTTGATTTAATATTTGATATAGGACACTATTTGAATTTGTGTTTATGGTAGATAGATATATTTTGAGATATATGTGATCTAATGTCTATCCAATTTTTGGTTTTATAGATTTGGTGGCAAAGGAAGTCAAATGGGGATCCTTGATAGTGGCCACACATCATGACATTTTAGATGGGGTAATGGCACCATACAACCATACCACTCTAGAAATTCCTTTGGTACCATCTACCCTAGCATAAGTAGGTTAGTTTAGACTAGTGGGGGAGGGTATGAGGTAGATATAGACAAGGAAGAATGGATTACAACCACCAATAGGGGTGGGAAAGGGAGAGACACATGCCTTAACACAAGATAGAGTTGTACACATGGATACCAATATCCAACTTAGATAGGTTGAGTCCAAGGTGGCCAATCTATAGGGGTAGGTAGCAGGATTTAGATATTGGGCTACCTCATTATAACATACCATTCTGAAGGGATAGTACCAGGCATCTATGGGCAGCATGGCTAGGCCACATGATGATCAAGATGGAGCCTAGCCTTATATTATGTACTTTTTATTTTATAAAACACATGATATATATATATATATATATATATATATATATATATATATATATATATATATATATATATATATATATATATATATATATGGTTTTATTTGTTCTCATGAGGTGTACTTAATTGTGGATGTTGATGCATGGATATATTTATTTCTAGAACATGTATTTAGATTTTGTTTTATATGTGATGGGAAATATATGTTGAGTGTTTTCTTTTCTAGCATTATGTGATACACATGCATGGTTAAAAATAAAAAGGCAAAAATGACTTGAAAAAGTATAAGTAATCAAAAACAAATGTATTATAAACTATATCATGATGGGAAATATTTAATAAAAAAATATGAAAAAATATAATAAACCAATGATTGTAAAAAGGGTAAAAAATGTTTTCAAACCATGTAAAAGATTTGCTCCAAGTTAAAACAAGTAAAATCACATTATATCATGTTGGGAAGTATGAAAATAATGTAATAAAATGGAAGGCACATGAAAACCAAATGGTATAAAAATAAAATAATTAAGTCAATCAATCATACTAAATCACATTAGGAAGTATAAAAGAGAAAAAAAACTGGAAAAATAAAATAAAATTATTCACACTAATTCAAATTGGGAAGTATGAAAATTTTATGAAAATGGTTGTTAACATACATGCAATCAGAAAATAAAAGTGAAATATCAATTAATAAATAATAAAACATACTAAATCAAGATGGTAATCATGTCAATGACATGTAACTCATAATCAATCAAGTTACTTATATCAAATTTGACACATGTAATTTCATTGTGACTTGGGTATTGGAATATTTTGTGAGGAAGGCCTGGTCCTATCCATTGTCTTACACTGTAACTCAAAAAGGGAACACCAATAAAGTGGAAACAAATGTGGGAATGATTGTTAAAATGTGGTTTTTAATGTGGTAATTTATGAGGAAGGTTTGGTCCTATCCATGGTCTTACAATTCAACTAACAAATGGAATTTTTAGGGGGAATGATCAATTAAAAAAACAATATTTCTCAAGGGGTAATATTAGGAATGTTGAAAATGAAAAGGGAAATGTAAAAAACATAACATAGGAATATATGAGAATATCTTAGGAAACATTAGGTACACTAAGTACAAAAGAAAGACACTTAGAGTCTAATGACCATCGAAATACAAAGGATACTCATTCACAATGAACACAAAGCTATATAGGCAAATAAGTGAGATACTAAGATCAAATCAAGTTGTTTATATGAACAATAAAATTAAAATTTACCTAAATTCCCATAACATATTCCCCATTCTTCAAGACCTCTTATAGAGTTGTCAGTCTACTACAAAGATTGGGTACTTGTGTGAGAAAGTAGGTAGAACTAAAATATATTTTTATTCTCCTTTGTAAATATAATGGCCTACCACACCCTAATGGACGTTGAATCTATCATGAAACCAATTGTGAAGTTTGAGATTTGATTAAAAAAAAGATATGTGCTATGAATCACATCTTTTGATGTGATTTAACTTTTGACATTTATATATTGCCTTTTGTATCATTTCCTTTTATTTCAATAATTTGAATTTTAAATTTTTATGGATTTTAATAATCCTTCTCCATATGGATTTGGAATAACAACATGAGGGATACAAGTCATACACACGAATGAGATTTATACTTTGGATGAATGAAGATAAGTATCCAAAGATATGACTGACTAAACACTTAGGCTTACTTATGAACCAATATGCCATCTCAAGTTTCAACCATGTGTATGCTTAGTTTGTAAAGGGAAATAAGGGAATAAAGGAGATCTGAAGTGGATCGATAAGATATAAGTACAATGAGATGACTTGTTTGCTAATTGATCACATGGTAAACAAGGATTAATAAAGGGAGCAAGGTTTGTATAACCAAGTCATAATAATAATTATTTTTGTGGTTGAGATAAGGTAAAAAATAATCATGAGAAAATACAAAGACATCCATAAAAAGAACTAAACTCCTAAATATAAGCATGTAAAAGAATCCATAAGATAAAATGAAGGAAATGAAACCATATAAAACACATAATTTGAAATATAAATATCCATGTGAAAGAGATAGGTGAAGCTAGATTTGATACAAAGTTAAATGATATAAGATTTATATAAAAGTCAATCACAAGTCCAATCAAAAATCATAATGAATAATAAAGTGAAAGAGCACCATGTTGTGTTCACAAAAATTAATAAATATGTCCACAAATATTATCCATAACATTTGATATATCTCTATAAAGCTAGATCTTAACCACATCAAGAGTATCATTGACCCTCAAGGAAAGCTATGAAAAAACATCTCATCAAATATCCTCAATTGAAAATGTAGGTATAGCTAAAGGATCATACTCATGAGGGCTATCGTGCATAAAATATTCAAAAAGAGGAATAAATGTTGTATACATGGGATAAAAAGGAGCCACCAATGGAGAAGGATCCACAAGTAAAGGAATCATATGTGAGGAAGGATATATGGGTGGAAGAACCATAGGTGGGGAAGTAGCCATTAGGAAAGAATCACAAGGGAAGAAAGAACCAAAGGTGGGGAAGTAGCCATAAATGGAGGAACCATATGGGAATAATGAACCATAGGGGAAGAAAGAGGAGCCTTCTTATGTGGAAGAACTTTGGGAGGAGGAATAACAAGCATAATAATGGTCATAAGGTAATCTTTAAGATGTTGTAGGAGGATCCATCAATGATCGGTGTGATGGGTACCGTACTAGTGCTAAAGACAATATACCTCTCCATATTTTGGAATATACTCAAGCAATAACTTAGGAAAAGGTATAGCCTTGTTGATAGGCTGAGGAAGGTTAGGATGTAATGTGTCAATATACTATTAAAGTTTTTGATAGTGGGTATAAGAGTGATTATTTATTCCATGGAAGTAACATATATGCTTGTTAGTAGAATTTGGGGGTTTACTAATAGAAGGAATAGAAGTAGAAGCTGGGGAAGGCTAGTATAACTAGTAGTATTTATAATAATGACTAGCCACTTTATGAATATCATAGTAAGGTCGATCAAGCCATTAGAAAGGTATAGGATCAAAACATAGTAAAGGGAGTAGGCTATTTCCAAGGGAAGGTGGGGTAGGTAGAGAGATTAGGATAGGCTCATGTGAAGGAGAAGTAGAATCAGATATAGGATGAGGCTCAACTAAAGATATAAAAGGAGTAGGATCTATACTAGGCTCAATTGAGGGAGAACTTGGATGAATATAGGGTTTAAGGATGGTAAAAATCATCTCTAGGGGAAGCAGGATATAGGGATCCTAATATCTAGTAAAGTGATAGGGACCTACCATAGTGTGATACATGAGCATGCTCCTAAGAGGCTTTTCTAAAAATAGATGTATGCTATGTGAGTGCTCTATATACACATAACATTTTCAAACTTTATTAATTATTGATGCTTTATCTCTTATAGGAACCTATCGAGTCTCAATATCTCTGAGTGAATGCCTTAAGGGGTGCACTAGGAAAGGTGTGGGTATACCATTAGTGCTTCAAAATATTTTTATCCCTTTACTACCACTTGTTATCAATCCAACCATCTTCTAAAACCATTCCTCTAACCTTTGCCTCCTCTTTTTCACCCTCCTCCATTCATTTTTTTACCTTCATTAGCCTTTCCCTAGCCTAAAATCTTTTTATAACAATTTACAATACAATGTCAGCTCCATCAACCCTGTAATCTAATTGATAAAACTCATTTAGGGTCTAGGTCGACCCCTATCCAACCTAGACCAAGAATTAATTTCATTTTGTCAATAACAATACATAGTCTCTTAGGCTAAACCTATCAACTAAAATTTGGGAAAGGTTTATTGTTATATTCATCTATATTTACACACTTATTTTGTCATTTATTAAGGAAGAGAGAAATAAGAGTATTATATTGTGCATCTATTTATCCACTATTCTACTTGAGGAACATAGCTTAGGGTTTCATTACTTTCTTTAGAGATATGGATATTGTATTATGGATAAGTCTTTTGGATGCATAGATAGGTTGTGTATCCTAGATATAAATTATTCTTATTATCCTTACATACCACAAAAACCTTTTGTGAACACACTTGGCCAAGGGAAAGATTGAAACTAGACATGTTTATCTTCAAAGGTAAGTATTCCTAGCTTTGTTCCTTCTTTGTAAGAGTAGATATATTTGTATTTGTACTTCTCTTCCATGCATTAATATTTTTTATACATTGACATGAGTATATATACTTTATGCATGCTTAATTTTTGTGTTTATTATTCCCACTTTGTGCCACAAGTTTTGGTGAGCACTAGACTAGATTTTATTTTACATGTCATTTAATTTTATGAATATAAAAACATAGGACCTAGTTAGAATTATTGCATAGTTTTTCTTGACTGGAGCTTTAGAACCCTCCCTAGTGATATTGTCATGGTAAGAAATCCCTTGGATAGGTCTAGTAGACCCATCTTGGTCATGACCGTAAATATCTAATGTATCAACAATCAGAAGTGTAAGTAAGATTTGTCTTCTTTGAGCTAGGATTGATTTAAGAGATCAGTTGCATTTCCCTTTGCATACATTCTAGTGAATCTGATGTGAATCTAAACCTCACAAGTTTTATTTCATGCTATCATTTTTATCATCATATTATATTTTTGTATATTTATAGTACTATATCAAACCAATTGGTATATATCTAACTTTCTGTTCATAGGTTTAACACATAGTCACTTCAAAATAACTATGTTATGTATGTGCAAGTTTCACCAATTATAAGTTACTGGATCAAGAATTTCAAGATTTTGTGTAAATTGATGTGAGTATATATCTTATATGCATGTTTAATTTTTATTTTTATTACCCCCACTTTGTGCCACAACCTTTGGTGAACACTAGATTAGAGTTTAATTTACTTGTCATTTACTTTTGTGAATATGAAAACATAGGACCTAGTTAGAGTTATTACATAGTTTTTCTTAACTAGAGGCTTTAGAACCCTCCCTAGTGATATTATTATGGTAATATATTCCTTGGATAGGTATAGAATATCTATGTTGGTCATGACCCCAAATATCTAATGTATCAACAATCAGAAGTGTAAGTAGGATTTATCTTCTCTAAGATAAGATTGATTTAATATATCAATTGCATCTCCCTTTGCATACATTCTGGTGAATATGACATGAATATAAAGGTTTTATTTCACACTTTAAATTTTTTCATCATATTATATTTTTATATATTAATAGTAATATATTAAACCAATCGATATAGATCTAACTTTTTGTGCACAAGTATAACACATAGTCACTTCAAAATGACTCTGTTATGTCTGTGCAGGTCTTTGCCAATTACAGGTTACTGGATCAAGAAGTTTGACATAATATTATTATTTAATTATATATTAGCATACATAATTGAACCAGTCAAATCTATCTACTATTTTATTTTATCAACAGACAAGTCTACAAACATAGTCAAATAGGTCAACTTTGTTTGTTATCTCTTTTTTAGCATTCAGGGTTTTGTAAACTTGGTTGAACCAGTCAACCTAGTTGGAAGAATTTAAAATAAACACATGAGAATCAAAAAATAAAAAATTTCAATCTAAAACATAGTCAATACCACCAAGCTTCCTTCATTTTCTCTCTTTATCATTTTAGTTCTTCCTTCAATACTATTTTTCATAAGTTTGTAGTCTGTAAAACTGTAGCCTTACAACTAACTAGGTCAACTTGGTCAACTCAATTTTGTAGTTTGTCTTCTATATAAGAGATATAGTTGACTAGTTCAATTTTTTTCTTAAGGATCTTACTTATTTAGAACAAAAACCCATTAAAAAATATCCTATATTATTTGCATACAATATTTCTTGAACCAACTCTACACTATTATCAATCAAGAAATCAACATCTATTTACTAGTAATCAATTCACATTTCTTTTTTAGTTATTTGCATGATTAGAGTAACTCACATGGCTTAAATAAGTGGTTTTTCAAATTACCATTTTAGTTACATTATTTTACTCTTTTAAACACGCTAAAAAATAAATTTACATTAAAAAATCATTAAATATTTGTCTTTCCATGGCCTACTTACTTAGATTTCATCACCAAGGGGAAGCTCACTTGGTTTTTTGGCCAAGTATAAATACCTAGTTGATGGTATATATTGGAAAATCACTTGACACCCTTATCATTGCATGATTGTGAAGTGAAAGCTAGGCCCCAATACTAAGCTAGTACCATCACCAATATAGATCCCTTTTAGCCCAAATGACTTGAAACCAACCTTAGATTACTTTTTAGTTCCCCATTTCAGAGCCAACTTTCCTATCACATTAAAATTACACTTTATTATAACATAATAACACTTAGGATGACCAACTAGTTAGCATTTACTTTTCAATTATTTCTTACTCGTTTATCATTGTGTGTTCTATTGTAAAACTATTATTGGCCAATGTTGGTACAAGATTTGTGTTTTATGTTCCAATTAGATCAGTCACATTGATCCAATTACTTGTGTGCTTGCTTTCATTATTGATTAAAATTATCTTTCAAAAATTTTATTTATTTTAGAACACTATCATTTTGGTTGATATAATCTCTTACAAACTTTTAATCCTCTTTATCTGCAATACACAGTTGACCTACATGACTGTGTATTCTTATCTCCCTGTTTAGTCCTTTATTCAATAATACATAGTTGACCTACATGACTGTGTATCCTTATTAGACTATTTAACCTTATTGACTACAATACATAGTCAACCTATGTGATTATGTATCCTTATGTTTTTATTTTATTCCTTGGGTTATAGAACACAGTCGACCAACTCAACTCTTTATCCTATTTTATGATTTTATCTTTACATCATTCCTCTTATATTCTTTCTCTCACCATGACCTTCCTATTTGAGGACAACATAGAGTTGAACTCAATAGATATGATGATTTTTACCAATCCCAATAGGTTTTCCCAAAAATAGTTTGTGGCTTCTACTTTATATGAGAGCAATGTGTATCTAGTCACTTTCACTAAAAATTATGGGACTCCTCCTCATTAATCTTCAATTCATAACCCTTTTTTCTCTTTAATAGATCTTCCAAAATTAGAGTACATGCCTGAAATGATTTTATTCATTAATGAGTTTCCTCAACATAGAGGAAAAGACCTTTCAATTATTTGCAATCTCATGATAAGTGGTTAAGTAGAAGAACCCATTCACCTTCCCCTATATTCTCTCATGTATTTGTAGGTGATACTATCTTTAGTTGTCAATCTCTCCCTTATAATTTGACTCCTTCTTATACTATGAACACTTCTTCTTTGATTTATTCAACCTCCATGCCAAGTATCTCTAGTAACATGGAAGGTTCTACATCTAGTGGGCCTTTTCCAAGACCCCTCCTTCTCAATCACTCCACTAGTATACGATTTGATGCCAATGGTAATCATGCCACTAGTTCTTATTTTTATTCTAGTGCTAATCCTTCTACAAGTGCATATTTTATTACACATGCTAATCATGTTAATAGTGACTCCTTTTCTACCAATGCTTCTCAAGCAACTAGTTTCATGCATGCCACTACTCATAGTGTAACCCAAGCCACTAATACCAATGATAATGCTTTACATACCACACAAACTAGTCAACATACTACTAAAACCCATCAAATCTTATTATAAACTATTAATCAAATGAATGATTTCCAATTTAATAATGCCCATCAAATGATGAAAATGTAGAATCATCTTATTCACCTTAAAAATCACCCTCAAAAAGTTTCATGGGGAGTGCAAAATCAAAATTCCCCCCACCCCCCCTTAGGGATTCCCATAGAAACCTCATTCCCCAACCATCCATGTTAACAAAACAATTAAATATCTTACAAATGAACCTTTTACACCTAAAATTGCCAACATAGACATAGGAGGTATCACACCTACCATTAGTTACAATGGGTTAACTGATCCTACCTTACATTTAAAAACTTTTGGTAATCTCTACAAAGATTGGGTCAAATTAAACACTTTGGCTACTACTAAGCTCTTAGCAAAAATTCTCTTCAAAGACTCTTTAAACTTTTATAATCAATTCAAGTCCCACTCTATCACAATATTGGAAGGTCTAGTTAAGTATCTAATATATGAGTTTCAAAATAGTGACCTTGCTAAGAATACCTTGGATCATTTTATCAATCACAAACAACTTGAAACTGAAATAACACAAGCTTTCATCAAATGGTGGAACACCTTGTCTAATAAGTGTGAGAATAACATGGTGGATGATAATATCTTTCATTTATTCACTAATGATCTCCATCCCAAGTTATAATATCATGTTAGGACTTGCTCGCTAAGAACTTTAGAAAAAGCCCTCAACCAAGCCAAATGCTAATATTTTCTCATACATTAGTTTGAGCCATCCCAACCTCCTGTGGGCACTTGCATGCTCCTCAAAATTAAAAATTGTCATTCTGCCAATGATGGTGTCACTTATTCCTATGATATCATTCAAATATTTAATCCAATACTCCCAACCCCATTACAGAGTGAGCTTCCCCTTTAAACAACACCCTTAATCCTCACTTTTCCCAAATAAACAACATTAATGTTCATAAGCTATTATCCTTAGAAAAGCTCCAAAAGCATCCATTAATGCCTCTCACATGAGAGCTTGACCCCACTCATCCTATGAAATCATGGTATGATCAAAATAAATTTTATTGGTTTCATGCAAGTTGGGGTCACACTCATGAGACTTGTAAGAAATTACATAATTTGGCTATAGATTTCCTCCTTGGTCCAATCTTCTATCATGATTCACTTATTCATAAACACTTATAAGCCTATGATATAGCCTTAAAATCTCATGAAACACAAATTAAAAATCAAGATTTAAACTAGGCTAATGCTCATCTTACCATCTACAAATACGCTCTTCTTAGTCATCAAGATAATAATGATAAGCCTACTTCTTCCACCAACAACATTGAAAGTCTTATAGACCAAAATCATAAAGAGAATTTGGTAAATATGAATAATATGTGAAAGGTAGTTACTTTCATTTATCATCCTACATACACACCAAACATCCCAAACTTTCTGTGTTACCCAAGATTCTTCCCAATCTAGCCTAAAAGAGTTGGGGCAAGAAGACCTCTTTTTTTTTCCTCAATCCAATTCAAATACCTTAATTGGATAACATATATCACACTATTTATATAACTCCCCCATCATCTACAACCATTAATAACATTAATCCAACTTCAAATAACACTTATTCAAATCAATCACATAACATACCTAAATCAACTACCCTATCATCTCAAGACAATCCCCTAATTCATCCTCAAACTAAAATGATCACATATTATCAACATAAGTTTGAATTCATTTCTACTCCTCCTTTTTAGGATCTCCTCTAAAATTTCGTGCCTTTATATATCATTCCCCCCATGGGTTATGATGAATGGTACTGTATCATGGAACTTAATAATCTCCATCTCAAATACCCTTTCTTAAACTCATGAAATTTTTTGTGTATCATCGTAAAAAATTGATGCAAATATTATTCAAAATGAACATCCCTTTCCCCCCCTAGTAGGATGTGAATCTACATTATTTGGGGAGAAATATAGTATCTTACATAAATGTGAAGAGATGTCTATACACATTGATGAAATAATGGACACTTATCTTTTTCTCAAATTACCTATTTTTTCCATGATCCCAAATGATATTTTTCTTCATGCAGATGATCCTACACTATTTATAAGAATTCAAATTAGTGATATCTAAGTCAAGCATGGTTTGATTAATGAAGGTTAAGGTACTTACGTTTCCTTCATCGACTTCATTAAAAATATTAGATATTCTTAGTGCAATCTTAAATCCACACACAACATGTGTCAAGGTTATAATCAAAGGCAAATGCCTCTTTTAGGTTATGTGTGTCTCCCTAATACCATCCTACCTATCACTACTTGAGTAAAGTTTATGATATTTAATTTTCCCCTTTCCTAAAATATCTTGCTTGGCAAGCCTTAAAATCGTCACATGAGGTTTGTCACCTCTTTTGCCTACCAATGTGTCAAGTTTCCCCATAATGGTGATATGTATAGGATTTAAGGAGACACCAACCCTTATAATTTTTTAAAAATTCCAAGGATGTGGTGTATTCAAAATTCCAACCCTTGAACCCTTGCTGAGTGTTCCATATGGGAATCTCAACATTTTAATTTTCCCATTAGCTCTACTCAAGGTTATCATGGTCACCCTGAACTCATCAAGAACATATCACCTAACATATTAGACTTTAATGATGATGATCTAGATGAGATCAACCTCAAGATCAAAACTTTGGATCTCTCTCTTCATCTCATTTCCCAACTTCCACTATCCTTGAAGTCATGTTCCTGCTAGCCACCTATTAATGATATATCCATGGTCTTAACCAAGACTCAAAATTTTATTCATCATTTAATTTCTGATGAAAAGGCCATACCTACTTGCACCATTGACCTTTAGACACCTAATTATGATGATGATTATAGTTTATATGATCAATTTATAAGAGTTATTGTTCAAGCTAGAGATGCTAAGATATTTCATTATCATTCTTCGTTGTTTCAATATTTTCATTCCTCTTATCATATTATGTCTTGTAGACCTTCTAATTATAGTATTATTCCTCTTGTTTTTAGGGTAGAAATGGAACATTCACATGAGACCCCTTTATTTTTGGCATAGACTTTGAGGAGCATGGTCTATAATCTTGCTATGACTGATTCCTATCATTTTGTTAGATACCAGGATCCTTGTAACTTTCTTTCACTAGATATGCTTGCTACTTCCCTTAAGCCTTATGAACATCCTACTTCTCCTTTGGTTGAGCCTAGTTTAGATCTTACTCTTGATCTACCCTTAGCTAACCCTTATCCTGTATCTAATTATTTTTCTTCTTCATCCAACCTAAGCCTAGTCTCTCCATTGGCCCCACCTCCACTTGGTAATTATCTTTTTCCTTTATCATAGCTTGATCCCTTGCCTACCCAATGGGTTGATCACCCTTACTATGACATTCATAGAGTTACAAGTCATTGGACTAGAGATTACCAATTATACTATCCTTCCTTGGCTCTTGCTTCTACTTCTCCCATTACTAGACCCCTAAAGTCTACTAACAAACATATCTATTTCTTCTATGACACTGATAATTATTCTTCTATACATTTTTGAAATCTTCAACAATATATCGACACCTTGCATCCTGCCCTTATTCAACCCAAATACAAGGTTATACCTCCTCCCAAGTTATTCCCTAAGTATATTCCCAAATATGGAGAGGTATATTATTTTTGACACTAGTGTGGTACCCATCACACTGATTGTTACTGCATCCTCTAACATCATTTTCATTATCACCTTATGACCATTCCTACATCCACTATTAACCCTCCCACATGTCATCCACATAAGAAGGCTCTTACCTCTTCACTTGTGTCTTCCACTCCACCTATAGTTCCTTCTTTACCTTTGGATCCTACACCACCAACATCTTCTCCCTCACATATGGTTTCTTATCCATTCATGGTTATCATTACTTTTCCTACATATACCATTCCTCCTCCAACATCTATTCCCATTCTTGAGTATTCTATGCATGATGATCTTCATGAACATGATCCTTCTATTATACCTATATTTTTTGTAGAGGATATTTGATGAGAGGTATTTTCACATCTTTCATTGAGGATCAATGAGACTCTTGCTATAGTTAGGGTCTAACTTAATTGAGATATATCAAATGTTATGGATAATATATGTGGATATATTTATTAGTATTTTTGAACACATCATGGTGTTCCTTCACTTTCATCTTCATTATTATTTTGGATTGGAATTATGATCCACTTTTATTTATATCTTATATCATTTGAATTTGTGTCAAAGTTTGATTCACTTATCTATCTTACATGGATATTTATATTTTGAATTATGTGTTGTATATGGTTTCATTTTTTACATGCTTGTATTCAAGAGTTCACTTCTTTTTCATGGATGTATTTGTATTTTTCTCATGATTATTTTCAACCTTATCTCATCCAACATGGGTGACTATTATTGTGACTTGGTTATATAAAACTTACTCCCCTTAGTAATCCTTTTTTACCATGTGACCATTTAGAAAACAATTCATCTGATTATAATTCTATTTTACCGATGCACTTTACATCTCCCTTCATTCTCTTATTTCCTTTCACACACTAAGTATACACATGGTTGCAAATTGAGATCATATACTACTTCATAAGTAAGCCTAAGTGTTTAGTCACTCATGTCTTTAGAAGCTTCCTTTAGATAAAGTCTAAATATCTTTCATGTCTATCAATTTTATCCCTCATGTTGGTTCTTCCAAATCTATATGGAGGAGTAATAGAGAATTCCATCAAAAAAGTTAAAATCCAAATAATTTGAAACAAAAAGGCAATGATACAGGTAACACACAACATCAAAATTCAAAATCATGCCAAAATATGTGAATCAAGCACATCTCCTATCTCTAATAAAATCTAAAAATCCATATTTTTCCTTATGATAGAGTCAAGGTCCATTTGGGTGAGGTAGGATAATATATTTAAAAAGGAGAATAGAAAAAAGTCTCTTTTAGCTTTACCTAATTTCTCACACAATTACCCAATCCTCACATTAGACTGATGGTTCTGTAATAGGTCCTAAGGAATGGGAAACATGTTGTGGGGAGGTGGGTCCATTTTAATTTTCTTGTTCATATAACCAATATGTGTCGATCTTAGTATCTCACTTATTTACATATATAACTTTGTGCTTATTTTGAGCAGGTATCTTTTGTATTTTGATGGTTACTAGCCACTTAATGTATTTATTGTGTACTTAGTGTGCCTCATGTTTCCTAAGATATTCTCATAGATGCGTACACTATGATTTTTACATTCCCTCTTTCATTTACAACATTATTAATATTTCCCCTTGAGAAATATTATTTTATTAACTGATCATTCCCCCTAGGAATTCTATTTGTGAGTTACATTGTAAGATGTTGGATAAGACCAAGACTTCCTCACAAATTACCACATTAAAAACCACCTTTTAACAATCATTACCACATTTTTTATACCTCATTGGTGTTCCCTTTGTGAGTTTTAGTAGAAGACCATGGATATGACTAGGCTTTCCTCATAAAATATTCCAATATCCAAGTCACAATGAAATTACATACATAAAATTTGAGATAAGTAGTGATTGATTATGAGTTACATGTCATTGACATGCTTCCCATATTGATATAGTATGTTGTATGCTTACTTCATTGATCTTTCACTTTTATCTTCTTATTTTTTGATCGCATGTATGCTTACAACCATTTTATTAAATTTTTCATACGTCCTAGCTTGAACTAGTGTGATCAATTTAATTTCATTTTTCCAATTTTGTTTCTCTTTTATACTTCCCAACGTGATTTAGTATGATTGATTGAATTAATTGTTTTGTTTTTATACCATTTAGTGTTCATATGCCTTCCATTTTATTAGATTATTTTCATACTTCCCAACATGATCTAGTGTGATTTTATTTGTTTTAACTTGGTAGAAGTCTTTTATATGGTTTTAAAACATTTTGTTATCTCTTTTTACCATCTTTGATTTATTATATTTAGTCATATTTTGTTATTACACATTTCCCATCATGATATAGTGTGTAGTGCATTTGTTTTTTATTACTTATACTTTTCCAAGTCATTTTTGCCTTTCTATTTTTAACCATGCATGTGTATCACATAATTATAGAAAAGAAAACAATCAACATATATTTCCCATATCATATATAATAAAATCAAAATACATGTGATAGAAAGAAATATATCCATGCATCAACATCCACAACCAAGTATAAATGATGAGATCAAATCCAACTTTCAAAATAAAAATATATAATGTGTTTTATACAAACAAAGTACAAAATATAAAATAGCTCCAACTCTAAGGTTGAGCTCTATCCTACCTATCGTGTGGCTAGACACATTGCCCATAAATGTTTGGGACTATCCCCTATGAATAGTACATTATAATGAGGCAGTCTAGGATATCAAACCTGATATCTATTCCTATAGATTGGCCACCTGGGCTTGCACCAAGATGGATAGTGGTAGTGATATAAACTATTCTCTCCTAAACTAAGGCATTTTAGGTTTGTGTCTCTCCCTATCCCACCCATGCCAATGGATGCAATCCATCTTCCCATTCCTAAAACTACCTCATGGCCTTCCCCACCAGTCCAAACTAATATTCTTAGGCTAGGGAAAATGAAAGCATAAGACCATCCATCATGGTGGAGTCATATGGAGCCAACACCCCATCCAAAATGTCAAGGTACATAGCCATAACCAAAGATCCCCATATAATCTCCTCCATCTTAGGATCTACAAAACCAAAACCAAATAGACATTAGAACACATAGATATCTAAAAATATATCTATGTATTATAATTCAAATGCAACTAGTGTCTTATATCAAAGATTAAAATCAAAATTTCAAAATTTCTCACCAGTGCTAGTGTCACCAATCACCATCTCTATATTTTCTCACCTATCAAGCATGGTTTCTCCCTCCAATAATCCACTAAGCACCTCCTCCATAGGTCACCTATATACCATTATAAATCTATGAGTTACCAGTTGATTATGATGTGATCCTCTCCTTAGAGGTGCCTATATGGACTAGTTATGTCTTAAAATAATTGTTTGGTCCTCTTGCATTGCAACCCTTATTTTTACCTACTCTCACCAGTGGTGCCTTTATTTTTAGTGTGGTTGGGTTGTTTTTTATTTCTATTTTTGGTGTGGTGCCTACTATGGTACTTGTTATGAGCTGGCATCTATGTCTATGCCATCTTTCCCTACTGTCATGGTTATTTCCTACTATCATACTTGACCTATCCATGGTCTAGCATGCCATAGATTGATCATGAGTATCTCAACTAGTACTCCTCTTATTCTTCCCCTTAGATCTCTATCATTCTATGATTAATAAGAAGGCACTACTAGAGGGCCTACCAGGTGTGGGGGTTTAAACTATCCTGGTATGTGTGCCACTGGATGAAACTCTACCCATGAGGTGTAATATCCTATGGTCCACACTCGTACCAACCTTTTAGCAATGATCAACCAACTAGGAAATAAAATAGAAATGTGTATAGGGATACCATGCAATATCCCCTCATGTGATAGTCTCCAATGTTGACACATGGGGCATATCTAGAGATACATGGTCCTACCTTCATCTCATGACTTGAGGTAACTTATCATCGACCATATGGGGTAATCCAGTTGGATGATACATAGGGAACCTCTCATATATATAGGCACTCAGTAAAACCATAAGCTCCATGGTCTTTTTCCCTCTATATAACATCTCATACATCATACATGAGATGGACCTAGATGATAGCCCCAAAATAATAGAGTGCTCCCTAATCCAAGATGAACTAACACAAGGCTATCATGTATAGTGATACCTTACCATCTAGCTTGTGACACATCACTCATGCTCTCATAAGTCCTATCATGGTCTTTAAGATATCTAGAATGTTTTTAATATAGAAATCAAATAAACTCACCCTCAATCTAGGGTATATCCTATTTGAGCACATCACTCATTGGGCTAGTGTTTGCCTCTCCTCTAAATCATTTGGTATCCCAATAATGACTAGTGTCCCTCTTATACATAGTACCAAAAATGCATGGACATCCTATAGTATGATACCCTCTTCATTGGTATTCCCATCCACCACCCATAGAAAAGTGTTGGTTAACCATTCCCCTATTCCAAGGAACATGACAATGAGATCAACACTAAGAAGGATCTACTTCATCTCCATGATGCCTCCAAAGCCTAGTGTGACCAATCATGCTCTATCCATATCAGTCAAACAATATGGTAGATCTAGTAGCCATAATGCATCTATCATGTGCCAATACCTTTGACATATCTATAAAATATTAAACAAATGATGTATCAGATCTCCATTTCATAAATAATTCAAATACATTCCTAAAAATTCACAAATTATCTACTTAATTAACTAGTTTTGTTTAGTTTTTCATGTTAATAAGTTTTCCTATAGAATCAACCCATTTAATACTAAGTCAACCCTATATCTTATTTGTGATACTAATTCAACCATTTCTATTTTTAACTAGATTAGCCCATTCAATACTAAATCAACCATCTTCTTGATTCAACATACTAAATCGACCCTATCATAGATAGTTGGCCTCATTTTTTAGAATATATTAGACCTATACAATAAACTAAGTCATCCCTCTGGTATATGATCAACCTTATCCTCTTCACCAACTAAGTCAATCTATTGCTATGTAGTTAGCCATCCATGAGAGTGCTAAATTAACCCACTACTACATAGTCGACCCTTTACTTTTGGCTCACCTTATAGACTAAGTCGACTAGGTTGACTCTATTCTTCCATAATGATGAATTTTTGACCATTTACAATAAATGCCTTAAGAATTTATTGGTCTGACTTCTTCTTACCCAATATCCCATTTTACCCCTAGTTTACCTAAAGATTTCCTAAGGTTAATTTTGGTGCCTATATTTTTCTTACCAATCAATTATATATATTTAGCTTAATTTAAAATAAAAATACTCAAAAATTTTAAATTCATAATTGCTTTCCCGTGCCACACTCGTTGTGGTTACTATGTGTCCTCCCCATCTCAGTTATTGTCTCCTCACCATGATGACTTTCTAATATCACATTAGGTCTCTTAGATCTCTATTTTATTTCAATAGCAAAAATAAAATATGAATTCTTTTTCACCCTATTTATATTTACTATTCAAAATTATTTACCTTTCAAATATTTACCACCATATTCCATATTTTGACCATATATTTATTTATACTAATTCTTTATATGAAATACAAAATGTTATCGAATCCTGAAATCATAGTGAATCTTTTCACCTATTACATTTATATGTTGAAAAAATTTCAAATTTTCACTCTTTTTTCACTAATTTATACAGGTTCACCTAATGTTCCCTATATTGGACACCTTCACATTTATTGCATCTCCTTTTTTATCTATAATACTAAGGTTAGTAAATCTATGTGTTTTTCAATTTTATCCTTTGATTTATCTTATTTTCTTCTTATTGCAATTTATTTAGCTTCAACATTGTGTGTTGCTATGTTCTTTTTCTAAAGCAGTATCTCATGTGACACCTATATGACACGTGATGATGCTTTCTCTCTTGTAAGAACATATTGAGTCTCAATATCTTTAAGTTCCCACCTTAAAGGGTGTAATGGGAAAGGGGTGGGTAGACCACTAGGGATTATTAGGATTGGTGTTCCTTTATTACCACTTGATATCAATCCAACCATCTCCTAAAACCATTCACCTAAGCTTTGCATCCTCTTTTTCACCCTCATCTAACCATTGTTTGCCTTCATTAGCCCTTACCTAGCCTAAAAATCCTTTCCAATAGTTTACAATATAATTTCAGCCCTATGAACCCTATACTCTAATTGGCAAATTTCATTTAGGATCTAGGTTTGCAATTGGTTGACCTAAACTAAGACCTAATTTGATTTTTTAAATAATGATACAAAGTTGATTGGGCTAACCTTATCAGCTAAAATTTCAAAAAAATTTAGGGTTAGAATCAACTATATACACACACTCATTTCATCATTTATTAAGATAAGACTAAAAGATATATATTTCACATCTGCTTATCCACCATTCTAATTAAAGATTATAGCTTAAGGTTTCATAACTTATTTAGAGATATAGATCTGGTCTTGTGGAGAATTATTTTGGATACATACCTAGGTTGTGTAACCTAGATATGACCTATATTTTTTATCATTACATACCAAAACAACCTCTTGTGAAACACCTTGGCCAAGGGAGAGATTAAGGCTTGGTAGGTTCATCTTTAAAGGTGAGTATTCCTAACTTTGTTCTTCAATTTTAATAGTAGATAGATTAGCATTTGTACTTTTCTCCCATGCATTAGGATTTTATATACATTTACATGACTATATATCTCCTATGAATGTTTATTTTTTATGTTTATTACCCCCACTTTGTGCCACAATCTTTGGTGAGAACTAGATTAGATTTTAATTTACTTGTCATTTACATTTGTGAATATGAAAAGATATGACCTAGTTAGGGTTATTGCATACTTTTTATTGACTAAAGGCTTTGAAATCCTCCTTAGTGATATTATTGTGGTAAGATATCCCTTGGCTTGGTCTAGTAGATCCATCTTGGTCATGATCCCAAATATCTAATGTATCAACAATCATAGTTATAAGTACGATTTATCTTCTTTGAGCTTGGATTGATTTAATAGATCAGTTGCCTTTTATTTTGCATAAACACTCTATATATACCCTAAGAACAAAAGGAATAACACTAAAATTAGGAAATATATAATAAGGAATATTATAAGATGAACAAAAAGATTGAAATAAGGAAAAATGATACCAAAGGATCTTGCCATCTCTAACCTGGATAGGACCTCCTAAAAATAGATCATCTAAAGTATAACCATCATCATAATTAGGTTTATGAAATTTGATGGTGTATGTAGGTATTATATTTTCATCATAAGTGGTATGATGAATAGAAAGTTGAGTTTTGGTTAATACCATAAGTATATCATCAATAGGTGGCTGGCAAGAATGCAACTTTAAGGATGGTATAAATTGGGTGATGAGATAAGGAGAGATATCCAATTTTTTTATCTTGAGGTGGATCTCATTTGAATAATCATCATTATATTCTAAGAGGTTAGGTGGTATGTTCTTGATGATTTTAGGTTGATCATGATAACCTTGGGTAGAGTTGATAGGAAAGGTGAAATGTTGAGATTCCCTAAATTAGACACTCAACAAGGGTTCAAGGATTGAAAATTTGAATACACCACATTCTTAGAATTGTTTAAAATTCTAAGGGTTGGGTCTATTTGAAGTTGATAGATAGCACCATTATGGGAAAACGTAACACATTAGCTAATAGAAGAGGTGAGAGCCCTTATGTGATGAGTCCAAGGATTTCCAAGCAAGATGTTGTAGGAAAGGGGAAAGTTAAATATCATAACCTTAAATTGAAAAATGATAGGAGGGATGGTAATAGGAAGCCACATGTAACCTAAAGTAATAATTTCCTCTGATTATAACCTTAACATGTGCTTCATGTGGACTTAATATTACATTCAAAATATCCATGTGTTTTAATGAAATCAAGGGAGGTGAAATAAGTACCAAAACCCTCATCAATCAAAGCATGCTTGACTTGGATATCACTAATTTGGATGCTTATAAATAGTGGAGGATCATCTGTATGAAGTAAAATATCATCTAGGATCATGGAAGTAATAAGAAATTTGAGGGAAAGAGAAGTTTACATTGTTTTTTCAACATGTATAAACCTCTCTTATTATTTTAAGATATTATCTTCCAACTTAGATAAGGTGGCTTCATGTCCACCTAGGGGAGGATAGGGGATGTTTATTAAGAGTAATAATTACATTAGGTGGTTGTAATTATGTAGATAATTTTGCATGAGTTCAAGAAAGGGTATTTGATATGGGAGATTAGTAAGTTATACGATGGGGTCCCATTCATCACAACCCATGGAGGGACTACTATATAAAGGCACACAATATTGGAGGAGATCCTAGGAAGGAGTATAAGAAGTGAATTCAAACTTATGTTAATAAAACATGGTTGGTTTAATTTGAGGAAATATTAGTTGATTTAGGTTTGTTTGGTGATTGACTTGAAGAAATGTGATTAGGAGTGGATCAATGTTGTTGATGGGTGTAGATGTTAGCGGAACTATAATAATAGTGTGAGATGTGTTATAAAACTAAGGTGTTAGAATATGTTCTTAGAAAGAGATAAGGTCCTCTTGACCCAGCTCTATTAGGCGAGATAGGGAAGAATCTTTGATAACATGGAATGTTTGGGATGTTTGGTGCATCTGTGTAGGATGAGAATCAATGAAAGAAACTACCCTTCACATATTAGTCACATTTGCCACATTCTCTTTTGGAGTTTGGTCTATAAGACTTTCAATATTGTTGGTGGAAGGAGTGGGCTTGTCATTATTTTCTTAATGATTAGGAAGAATGTATTTATATATGGCAAGATGAACATTATCTTGGTTCAAAGCTTGATTTTTGTTTTGTGATTTTGAGATTTAAAGGCTATATCATAGGTTTGTTAGTGTTTAAGAATGAGTGAATCATGATCAAAGTTTTGGCCAAGGAATAAATCCATAGGTAAATTATGTGATTGCCTACAAGTCTCATGAGAGTGTCTAACTTGATTGAAACCAAAAAAAATTATATGGATCATACCATGATTTCATAAGGTGAGTGGGATCAAGATCTCATGATAGAGGCCTTGGTAGATGCTTTTAGACTTTGGCTAAGGATAATGACTTATGAACATTAACGCTATTTATTTGAGAAAGTTGAGGATTGTGGGTGTTGTTTAGAGGGGGAAATTACTCTATAACATGGTTGGGAGCAATGGATTGAATATTGTTAATGGTATCAAGGAATCGATGATACCATCATTAGTATCATGGTGATTTTTATTCTTTATGAACTTGTGAGTGCCCATAGGAGGTTGGGATGGCTCAAACTGACACATGAGAAAATCTTGGTGCTTGGCTTGTTGGAGGGTCTCTTCTAAAGATATTGGAGAGAGAATCCTAACTTGATATTATAACTGAGGATAAAGAGTGTTAGTGAATAGATGAAAGATATAATCATATACCATGTGATTCTCACACTTATTAGATAAGGTCTTCCACTATTTGATGAAAGCTTGTGTTGTTTCAGTTTCAAGTTACTTATAATTGATAAAGTGAGCCAAAGTATTCTCAAGGAGGTCACTAGTTGAAACTCTTATACCTGGAAATTAACTAGATCTTATAAACTAGTGATATAATGAGATTTGATTTGATTTTACCAATCTAGAACATCTTTGGAGAGCATTTTTGTTAATATCTTGGTAACAACAAAAGTGTTTAATTTGAATCAATCTTTGTAGAGATTTAAAAACATTTTTAAATTTAAGGTAGGATCAGTTGACCCATTGTATAAGAGGTTCATTTTGAAGATGTTTAATCATTTTGTTAACAAGGGGTGGTTGAGGAATGAGGTTTCCATGGGAATCCCTAAGGGGGGTTGGGGGAATTTTGATTTTATGATCCCCATGGAACTTGTTGAGGTTGATTTTTAAGGTGAATAAGATGATTATGCATTTGCATCATTTGGTTGGCATTATTGGTTTGAAAAGAGTTCATTTGACTAAGTGTTTATATTAAGAGTTGATGGGTTTTAGAAATATGTTGACTAGTTTGCATGGCATGTAAAGCATTAACATTGGTATTAGTGGCTTGGGTTACACTATGATAAGTGGCATATGCAAAACTAGTGGCTTTAGAGGAATTGGTAGAAAAGGAGGCTCTAGTGGCATGATTAGCATGTGTATTAAAAGATGCGCTAGTAGAAGGATTAACATTAGAAGAAAAATAAGAACTAGTGACATGATTACCATTGATAGTGAATGGTGAACTAGTGGAATGATTGAGGAGGAAGGGTCTTGGAAAAGGCCCACTAGATGTTGAACTTGCCATGTTAGTAGAGATACCTGACATAGAGTTTGAAGAAATCAAAGAAAAAGAGGTCATAGTGTGAGAAGGGGTTAAGAGATAAGGGAGGGCTCGAGAAGAAAAGAAAGTATAACTCCTAAATTAGTGAGATAATATAAGGGAGGGTGAATGGGGTTCTTCAAATTCACCACTTATCATAAGATTATAAATAGTAGAAGGGTCTTTTCCCATTGTTGAGGAAACTCATTAATGAAGAAAAGCATGTTAGGCATGTACTCTAATTTTAGCTGATCTTCTAATGATAAATGAGGGTTATGAACTGAAGATGAATGAGGAGGATTCCTATAATTTGTAGTGGGAGTGGCCACATGCACATTACTTCCATATAAAGTGGAAGCCACAAGATATTTATAGGGAAACCTATTGGGATTGGTAAAGCTCATCATGTCTGTATATTTTAAATCTATGTTATCCTCAAATAACAAGTTCATGTTGAGGGAAAGATGTTAAAAGGAGTGATGCAAAGACTAAATCAAAAAATAGGATACATAGTCAAACTAGTTTATTGTGTTCTGTAAACCAGGGAATAGAATAGGAAGATAAAGATACATAGTCATGTAGGTTGATTAAGTACTATTGAATAAGGGTTGATTAGGAAGATAAGGATACATAGTCACACAAGTTGACTATGTATTATAGGCAAGAAGGATAAATAGTCTATAAGATACTATATCGACCAAGATAATAGTGTTATAAAATAGGGGAAATTTTTACAAGATATTTTGAAGAAAAATTAAAGCAAGCACATAAACAATTGGATCAATGTGACGATCTAATTGGAACACAAATCACAAAACTTACACTAATGTTGGCCAATGCAAGTTTTGAAATATAAAATACAATGAGAAAAGAGTAAACAACAACTAAAAATTAAATGCTAACTAATTATTCATCCTATGTGTTATTAATTGATAATAAAGTTTAATTTTAATGTGAGAGGGAAGTTGGCTTAAATAAGGAACTAAAAAGCAATCTAAGGCTAGTTTCAAAACTTTTTGGTTAAAAGGGATCTATATTGGTGATGGTATTGGCTTAGTATTGGGGCTTACCCCTCATGTCATAATCCCACACTGATAAGGGTGTCAGGTGCTTTGCCAATAAATACCATTAACCATGTATTTATGCTTAGTTATAAGATCAAGTCGGCTTCCCCCTTGATGATGAAATCCAAGTATGTAGGCCTTGGGAAGATAAATGTTTAATGATTTTTGAATGTAGATTTATTTGGTAGTGCGTGAAAAAATAAAAATAGTATAACTAAAATGGTAATTTAAAAAACCACCTATTTAAGTGATGTGAGTTACTCTAAGAATGTAAACAACTGAAAAGGAAAGGTGAATTAATTACTAGTAAATAGATGTTAATTCCTTGATTGAGAATAGTAAAAATTTGATTCAAATGAAATTATATGTAAATAGTATAAAATGGAGTCAATTGGGTCACTACTATTTTGTAGAAGCAAGGTTTATAAGAACATAGTCAAAAAGTTTGACTATGTTTTCTAGATAGAAGATAAATTATAGAACTATGTGGAATAGGTTAACCCAGATGGCTTTAGGGATATATTTTTATAGACTATAAACTTGTTGAAAATAATACTGAAAGAAGAACTAAAATGGCAAAGAGATAAAGGAAGGAACATTGATGGGATTGAAGATATTTTAGATTTCAAATTTTTATGATGTGATGTTTAAAATTTATTTCAAAATTCTACCAACTAGGTCAACTAGTTTGACCAAGTTTGTAAAACCTTATATGTTGAAGAAGAAATAGCAAATAGAGTCAACTGGTTCGACTATGTTTGCAGACTTGTATGTTGACAGAATAGAATAAAAGATAGAGATGACTAGTTTGACTATGTATTCTAATCTAGAGCTAAAGAATAATATTGTGTCAAACTACTCAATCTAGTAACTTGTGTTTGGTGAAGACCTGCATAGACAAAATAGAGTTATTTTGAAATGATTGTGTTAAACCTATGTAGATAAAGTTCAAACTATATTGATTGGTTTGATACAGTACTGTAAATATAAAAATATAATATGATGGCATGAAAGAAAAACTTCATGGGTTAGATTCATGTCAAGTTTATCAAAATGTATACAAAGGTAAATGCATTTGATCTATTAATAAATCCTAATCAGAGGAGATAAATCATACTTAAACTTTTGATTGTTGATACATTAGATATTCAGGGTTATGACCAAGATGAATCCACTAGACCTAACCAAGGGATCTCTTACCACAATAACATCACTAGAGAGGGTTCCAAGGCCTCTAGTCAAGCATCACCATACAATAACCCTAGCTAGTCCTATTTTTTCATATTCACAAAATTAAATGACAAGTAATGTAAAATCTAATATAGTGATCACCAGAGCTTGTAGCACAAAGTGGGGGTAATAAACATAAAAATTAAACATGTATAGGAGAATCCTAATTAAGTTATGTATAGGTAAAACCCTAATGTATAGGAGAGAAGTGAAAATGCAAATCTATCTACTCTTACAAAGGAGGAATGAAGTTAGGAATATTTATCTTTGAAGATGAACCCACCAAACCTCAATCTCTCCCTTGGGAAAGTTTATTCACAAGAGGTTGTTTTGGTATATAAGGATGAAAATGATAAGTCAGCTCTAGGCTACACAACTTCTCTATGAATCCAAAAGATTTCTCCACAACACAAGATCTATATGTTCAAATAAAATATTAAAAACCTAAGTTGTGATCCTCAAGTAGAATGGTGCATAAGTAGTTGCATAATATAATATTCTTATTCTTCTCTTCCTTAATAAATGATGAAATGAGTGTCTATATATGCTTAATCTAACCCTAAACCTTTCCAAAAGTTTAGCCCATAGGGTTGGCCTAATTGACTCTGTATCGTTATTGATAAAATAAAATAAGGTATTGGTTTAGGTCAACCAAGGGCTAACCTAGACCCTAAATGAGTTTTATCAATTAGAGTATAGGGTTGATGAGGCTGAAAATGTACTGAAAATCATTGGAAAGGGATTTAGGCTAGGGAAGAGATAATGAAAACATAAAATGACTAGAGGAGGGTGAAAAATAGGAGGCAAAGATTAGGGAAGTGTTTTTAGGAGATGATTGTGTAGATAGTAAGTGGTAGTTTATGGACAATAATCCTGCGAAGCACCAATCGTCTATCCACCCCTTTCCCACTGCACCCCTTAAGGCATGCACTCAAATAGATTGAGACTTGATAGGATCCTTCAAGAGATAAAATATAATTAATTGATAAAAGTTTTAAAATATTATGTGTATACAGATTCCACATTATTTCTGCTAGCTTCATGTTGCTTTATATGTTCACTAGTCTTGGCCATTTTATTTTTGATCCTATTATTAGTACTTGATTTGGTTTTTTAATTATGATAACATATTTATTTGGACCTTCAGTCACAACATCCATTGATTCATGAGGGAAGGCATGTGTTGCTTAGAATATTACTAATTTTATTCTTCTAATTTGATATCCTTGCTCATCTCTTTTCATTTGTGGCCACATGTTTTTTTGTTAATTATATATTATTAATCTATGTATTATTGAGAAGTGTTTTCTTTGATTTTAAGGTCAAGAATGGATGTCATTGATGTCAAGATACATTTGGTAAAGAGGTATGGTGAAGTGGCATGTGACAAAGTGACAAGAGAGAATTTGAAGGAAACCTATTATCTCTCTATTAGGATATAATTTGAAGGAAACCTAATGATTATTATATGGTAGATGTCAAGGCTCAACACATGGTATTCATGTTTGTGTACTAGTTCTTGAGTGTAAGGTTCTTAAGAAGGCTTGTGCATAGGATGCATAGTCTAGTGAAAAAAGGAGCATGGTGGATTAGTGTAATGAATATGCAAAGGAATAATAGGATGTATAAGATAACTTGAACATGTATTCAAGGTAATATAATACTTAGGTGTGTTTCAAAGTGATCCTACAAGGATAATACCTATATACATATCATAAAATTAGACTAGTCCTAGACTCTACCTGACCTAATAAGGAGTCATGTAGTGTTATAGATACTTATGAAGGATGAAAAATAGTTTTATAAAATTTAAGAAGTTTATTAAGCTTGTAATTGAGGTGGAGAGTGTTTGTAAAAGAGCTAGAAGGTCTATTTCAAGGCCTAATGTGACATGTAGATCAAAAGCTTAGAGAATAAAGAGAAAGATGATGGCCTAATAGGGTATCAAGATCAGTTTCATAGGTTTTTCATGTTATTTTAGGTATATTAACCAATTATGAGGTCAAAGTATGTAAGAAAATGCATGGAATGATGTTTTGAGGTTTTTTATGTACACAAAATAAAAGATTTTCAACCTGAGAAGAACTTTCATGTACTTTGTGTCACATGTAACCTCTACATGAGAACCTATGAAATTAATGGTAGATGGGGAAGTATCCTATCTCAAATTTTCAAGCATTGGTTTCTAGAATAAGGGTGTATGCTTTATGAATGATCGTAAAGACTGTAAGGTGGTTTAAACCTCTCTAAAACCCTAACCTTGACCTAATATGGAATATCTTGATATTAATGGATGAAAATGTATTAGATGACCAATTTTTATTATTGTATCATTTATAATACTCTCCAAGGTACCTTAAGGTGTAATTGGTCTATTAGGTGAGTGAGTGGACCCTATAAGAAAAGCCATGTTTCTCATAAATTTGCTATAAAAGGTAGAGTTGATAGAGTAAAAGCTGATAAGTGGTTGGATATTGAAGATTGAAACTTATGTATTATTCCAATGGTGTTTTATGATCAGGTTATAGACTTAAAATATGCTAAAATAGTTGACCTATCGCTAAAAGGCCTAGTGATATAGATAATGAGAAACCAGGTAGAAGTGGGATTGAGATTAGGGATGTGTTGTTGTAGATTATGGATGGATAAAAATGTATGTTGTTTTTTTAAATAATATTTATTATATTATTTTAAGGTTAGTGGATATGTTGATAATGTTGTTTATAAGTTGACCTATCTAGTGTAGATTAGATAATGATTTAAATGTGTGAGATTAGTCTTTAAGACCAATATTGTCAATTAAATATGGTATAATTCTATATTAGAGTTACATAGTGATCTCATATGATAATCCAAATACATTATGTATATCCAAAATTTTCCATATAAGATTTAAAAGTCATTCTCACCATGACTATGTTTAAATTAGTATTGACAAGTCTGAGAAAGCAAGTGGGAGTGATGTGTTGGAGTATCTCTGACCTTAGATGAAGCATATAATGCATATAGTGTTTTTTTTAAAACATTATTGTCCTATCCATGATTTTAAAAATCTTGGAAGTTAGGATAAGAGGATTAGAACGTTGAAGCTAGAATGGCTTGTATGACAGAGTAAGGTCTATGAGAAAGGAGGTCAATAGATTGGTATGTAAGACAAATATCTATCATATGTGCTTATGATTAATTTTATATAAGTTACTATGAGGATTATTTAATATCATAATAATTAATTTCATACCTTAGGAGTTTTCCCATAGGTTTTAAAGGTTTAAGGTTCCATGATTGTGTTTTGGAACCATTTGACAGTTCTGAGTGGACTTCTTGTAGAGAAGGGTTTGAGAATTTTTGCCTTGAATTGTGAAGTATAATTCAAATTATGATGACTCTAAGGTCATGAGGATTATTTTTAAATGTTTTTTTTTCCATGGTTATTTGTAAAATATGTGTTTTTTCTTTAATTATTTTTAGACAAACTTTCTGGGTTTACACAAGGCTAATATGAACTATTCTAATGATGTGCTCCAAGTAGTGATATGAGTTAAAAAGTGTTTTGGAGATTAGATGAAATTATAATGGGTATATTGAGATTTAATATGATTTTATTATACTGTATAATTTTTTTAATGGTCTCTAAAATAATCAAAGGGTAACGTGTGCTAATTGGGCCTAATGGAATTAGTCCTTCATGAGACCTTAAAGAGAGATAAGACCTATTAGGGAAAGTTCAAACCTAAATGGAATAAAATCACATTTGATACATGAATATGAATTTTTTAAATATCCATTCCATGTCCTAACTAAGAGGATAAAGATTTCTTGGCTAACTAAGAAGCTTATGAACTAGAAAAGTCTTGTATATATACTAGGCATTTTTGAGCCTAAAGAAGATGTAGTAAGTATAGATGGGAAGTGAAGAAAAAGAGGATTGTGTGACATTACATAGGTTTTGAAACATCTCAAATAAATGATATGAATTTTTCATAGACATCTACATGGTTTTATGAGTGCTTTCATGATAGTTTCAATATATAAAAGGGATAATTGAGAAAAGAAGGTAAAGGATAGGTTGTTGTTTGTATGAGAGGTAGATTTGAGTACGATAAAGAAAAAAAAGAAAATTATACATTTTGAGATGGAAATAGGAGAAAGGTGGAAATTTTTAGAGTGTTGATTGAGTGGGTGCTTGATCAGTTAGGGGGTTGCAACTTCTTATCAAGTTGGTGCTTGATAAATTTAGGGGTTGGTGCTCTTTGTTGGGTTGGTGATCAACTAAATTTGATTCATGTTATTATAGGAAAAGCTGTCAAAGTTGTGTTTTAGTGGGTTTTATTCCCATTGATGGTTTCCCACATACATATTATGTTCATGTGTTTCATACTCTTGTGGATTGATTCTTTTTCTTGCTAAAGATGAACATGTTTGTCTAAATGATCTATGATTTCTTAAGTAAGATTGTTTAAAGTATTAAATATTGATTCATCCCCAAAATAATTTTGATTCCAACATTTGGCATTATATCTTGGTCCTTTGAATTTAGTTTAAAGGCTTAAAGGAATATCCTATAAGCAATGATGACTAGTCAATAATCTCAATGTGGTTTCTCTACCAACAAGGCTCCATTATTTAATGGATATAACTATGCATTTTAGAGTGTCAAAATGAAGATATATTTGATTTCATAAAGACATGGTATTTTGTAGTCATTTATGGGTGGTTATACTATCCCTCCTATTCCACCAATAGATGCAGTAGGTAAGAAGGCTAGTGAAAAGAATTTCGAGGTAATGAATGCCATTATTTGTGATTTATTATAGGAAGAGATGGTGAAGGTAATGCATTGTGATTTAGCCAAAGAGATATAGGAAAAATTAAATACCATATATGAAGGTGACACCAAGGTAAAAATGGCTAAGTTATAGACTCATAGAAGACATTTTAAAATCCTAAAAATACATGAAGATGAAACCATTGAATCTTACCTATTGAAGTTTGATGATGTTATCAATATCATTGGAGGATTTGGAGACTAAATCAAAGAATCCACTATTATTCAAAAGGTATTGAAATAAATAAATCTTAATTTTGACTCTAAAGTATCTATAGTAGAAGAGATGCAAGATTTGGACAAACTAGAGATGGATGGACTTCATGGCATCTTAATTGCCTATGAGATGAGAACCAATGAAGGGAGACCTCCAAATAAAGAAGTAGATTTCAAAGTTGAGTAGAATTAAAAATATAAGAAGGTAAAGGATGAGGAATGCTCAGATGTTGATGATGATCAACTAATAACCATGTTTGAAAAGAAGTTGAGGTTTGGATCTGGTAAGTATAAAGGTAAATTACCCTTCAAATGGTTCAACTATGGAAACATTGGTCTCTTTGCATCCAAGCGTCCTAACAAGGATAAATTTGAGCATAATAATGAACATGATGACCAACATGGATATGAAAAAAATACCTATAAGCCTGATAAAATTAAGGAGTTCAAAAAGTATGAAGGGAGAAAAGGTCCTTATAAGAAAAAGAAAAGCATCTACATTAAGGAAGATAATCCTTCTGATATAAGTGACTCAAGTGAATCTGATAGTGATGATGGCAGTTAAGAACTTGATCATGACAATAATGAAACTTTGTTTATGGCCATAGAATTAGATAATGAGGGTTTTTAAAGTGGGAAAAGCATTATGATTGATGAGGAATTAGATGAAGAAGAAGTTGACGTAGATATTGAGGAATAATTGGTAAGTACACTAGAGGAATTAAAGTTCTAAAGGAAAAAAATTACAAACTAAGATCACTAGTTAAGGACTATGAGGAGTAGATAGGCTTGTTTGAGGACAGGTTGAGTAACACTTCTAAGGAGTATGATGATATCATCAATCAAGTTGAGGCACATATGGAGGTAGTGAATGCAAACCTAAATATTAAAGAGGAAGAGTGTATTAGGTATAAAATTGAAGTTGAATCCTATAAATCTGAGTTTAATCAAGCATCCAATAAGGTGAGAAGCTTTATGATGTTTGAAAAGAGCACTAAGACTCTAAATGACATATTGAGTATCCAAAAATTTGGAAGTGATAAAACCAGTTTTGGTTTCAGAGAATACCTAAATGAGGTACCTCAAGTCAAAGAAAAGATTGTTGAAGATAAGAAGGTCAACATGAAAATAATTATCAAACAACCAAATACTATAAGGTATGATGATTCATTCAATGGTTATTTTTATGTGTGTAATTAGTGTGGTCATAGAGAAAGAGAATGTAGAAGACCCTCCAAAAATGAGTATTCATGGGAATATGGAAGGAGACACAAATAATATCAATTAAAAGGTATGTATAAGGTGGTTTTATACAATTTTAATGATGTAGGAAACATTATAATATTTTGTCGTAATAAGGTCAAAAGGTCATCAAGTCAAAACAGAAGGTTTGAAGCCTCTAGAGTACTAGAGAGAAGACAAATGAAGGTTTGAAAACCAAAAATAATGAAGATGAGTTATGATCAATCAAAAAACTCAATTATATTACTTGATATAATAGAGCATGCTTCAAATGAGAAAACAAGTCAAGAATGCCTGCTGTCAGCCTACATTTATCAAATGGATGATTAAGAGATCAAACCTATAATGCAGATCAAGCCTAAAAGGGTATTAAAGGACATTAAATTAGATGAGAGCATGGAGATCTAGGAATATCCTAAAATTGTAATTTTTAAAATTCCTTATAAAAAGTGGTGAATCCATTAGGCTTCATGCAGACACTAGTCAGGCAACAAAAGCATAATGGATTCTTGGTTTGAGGGAGAGCTATTCAGGTTTATGACTAAGTTTATTGTGCACTGAAAAGTGGTCTTGTTCTTAAAATTCATATAAAGAAGTTATTATTGTAATAAGGGGGATCATGTTACCTTATTGGTTTAATTTATATATGTTAATCTCTTGTAGTAAGAATGTATGGCTTTGTATGATAGTTATGTAGGACCCTTTGTCATTACTTCAATGGGAGAGAAAGTCCAAGAAGTGAGGATTGACTAGAATTGGGGAATTGAAAGTAGGAAAGCTAAATAATATTTTTACATAAATGACAAAGGGGGAGTTTGTTGAGAAGTGTTGTCATTGATGTCAAGGTACATATGATAAAGAGGTATGGTGAAGTGGAATGTGACAAGGAAGCCAAGTGACAAGATATAATTTGAAGGCAACCTATTTTATCTATATTGAGAGAGAATTTTAAGGTAATATGATGATTATTATATGGTTAATTTCAAGTATTATCACATGGTATGCATGTTTGTGAACCATTTATTGAGTGTAAGGTTCTTGAGAAGGCTTGTGCATAGGATGCCTAGTCTGGTGCAAGAAATAACATGGTGGCTTAGTGAGATTAATGCAAAAATGAATAAGAGGATGTATAATAATAATTGAGAATGAATATGAGGCACTAGATCACTTAGGTGTGTTTCAAAGTGAGCCTGAAAGGACAACACCTATAAACCTATCATACAACTAGACTAGTCCTAGACTCTGCTTGACCTAATAAGAAGTCATGAGGTGTCATAAAGACCTATGAAGTATGAAAGATATTGGTAGATAATGTGAAAATTTGATTAATCATGTAAGTGAGGTGGAAATTTCTTGGATAAGAGATATAAGGTCTATTTTAAGGCCTAATGTGACCTACAGATCAAAGCTTAGAGAGCAAAGAGAAAGATGGTAGCCTCATGGGGTATCAAGCTCAATTTCCAAGGTAATTATGAATAGATGAGAATTGATAGAGGTATGTTTTTTAAAGTATGTTTACCAAGTTTTAGGTCAAAGTATGCAAGAAAAGGCATGGAATGAGGTTTTGATCTTTCTTGTGTACATAAAATAAAGGATTCTCAACTCGAGAAGAAATTTCATGTACACAGTAGCACATGTAACCTCTACATGAGAAATTATGCCATTCATGGTAGATGGGGAAGGGTTATATATCAAATTTATAAGCATTTATTTATAGATTAAAGGCCTAATATTTATGAATGATCGTTAAGACTATAAGGTGGTTTAAACATCTCTAAAACCCTAACCTTGACTTGATATGGAAGATCTTGATATAAATGGATCAAAGTGGATTGGATGACCTAGTTTGATAATTGAAGCATATATAGGAATATAATTGGTACATATAGGTGTAATTTGTCTTTTAGGTGAGTGAGTGGACCCTACATGAAAAGACATGTTTCTCAAAAATTTACTATAGAAGGTAGACTTGATCGAGTCAAAGCTAATAAGTGGTTATAGGTTGAAGATTGAGACTTATATCTTATGCCCATGGGGTTTATTATCAGGTTTTAGAATTAAAATATGTTAAATTGGTCATGGAAGTTGACCTATCACTAAAAGGCCTAGTGATATAGATAGTGAGAAAACCAGGCAGAAGTGGGAATGAGATTAGGGATATGTTGGCATGGATTAGGGATGGATCTAAATGTATGGATTTGTTTTTTAAGACCTTTATTACACATTAATATTTGTTATATGATTTTGAGGTCAATGTTTATGTTGAGAATGTTGCTTATAAGTTGATCTGTCTAGTGCAGATGAGATAGTGAAGGTGTAAAGGTGTGAAATTGGTTTGCAATACCAATATTGTCACTTGACTATGGTATCTTTCTATCTAAAATTACTTAATGATATCATAGGATCATACACATACATCAGGTATCTCCAAAATTATCTAGATAGGAGTTGAAATTCATTCTCACCATGACTATGTTTGAAGGTGTATTGACAAGTCTGAGTAAGCAAGTGGGAGTGATATGTTAGAGGCTCTCTGACTTTTAGATGAAGCATCCAATGAATATTTTTTTATTTTTTAAAACATGATTTTCATATCAATTATTTTAAAATTATTAGAATCTAGGATAAGAGGATTGGAACATTGAAGCCAAAATGGCTTGTTTGATAGAGTAAGGTCTATGCGAAAGGAGGTCAGTAGATTGGTCTGCAAGACCAATAGATGTCATGTGTGATTGTGATTCCTTTTATGGAATTTTATATAAGGATTATTTAAGATAATAATAATAAACTTTAATTACTTAAGAGAATTCTTATAGGTTTCAAAGGTTTAAGGTTCCATGACTATGTTTTGGGACCATTTGATAGTTCTGAGTGGCCTTCTTGCAGAGAAAGGTTTGATCATTTTTGCCTTGAGTTGTGAAGTTAAATGCACATGATGATGACTCTTAGGTCATGAGTATTATATTTAAATGTTTTTTTTCCATGGTTTTTTGTAAAATTTGTGTTTGTGCTTCAATTATTTTTAGATAGACTTTCTGGGTTTACATAGGGCTAATCTGAATTGATCTAATGATGTGTTCCATGTAGTGATATGAGTTAAGAAGTATTTTAGAGATTAGAATAAATTATTATAGGTGTATTTATATTTAATTTTGTGATTATTCCATATAAAGTGTTTTAATGGTATCCAAAATAAGCAAAGGGTAATGTGTGCTAATTGGGCCTAATGGAGTTAGGCCTCCATGAGACCTAAAAGAGAGATAAGGCCTATTTGAGAAAGGTCAGACCTAAAGGGACTCAAATAACATTTTATCCATGACTATGAAGTGTTTTAAGATCCATTCCATGGCTGAACTAAGAGGATAAAGAGTGCTTGTTTGAATAAAAAGGTTATGAACTAGAAAAATCTTAAGATATACTAAGCATTTTTAGGCCTAAAGCAGATGTAGTAAGTGTAGACATGAAGGGAAGAAAAATAGGATTGTGTGAGATTAGATAGGTGGTGAAACATATAAAATAAATGATATGAATTATTCATAGACATATATAGTGTTTCATGATAGTTTCAAGCCACAAAAGGGCTAATTGAGCAAAGAAGCTAAAGGATAGGGTTTTGCTTGTGTGATAGGTTGATTTGAGTGTGATAGAGAAAAATAAGATCATTATCAGTTGTGAGAGGGAAACAAGAGAAATGTGGAAAGTTTTATAGTGTTTATTGAGTGGGTTGTTTATCATCAAGGGGGTTTTATCCTCCTAGAAAGTTGGTGCTTGATAAAGTCAAGTCGGTGCTTGATAAATTTAGGGGTTGGTGCTCCTTTTTAGGTTGGTGCTCAACTAAATTTGATTCATGGTATTATATTAAAATTTGTCCAAGCTATGTTTTAGTGGGTTTTATTCCCCTTATGGGTTTCCCATATAAATATTGTGTACATGTGTTTCATACTCTTGTGGATTGATGCTTTTACTTGTTATAGATGAAAATGCTTGTCTAAATGATCTATGATTGCTTAAGTAAGATTGTTTAAAGTATTAAAGATTGATTCAACCCCCCCTCTCAATCATTTTGCTTCCAACATGTATATTAATAATAAATCAAAAACATGGATTAATACATGATTATATCTTTGTTGGGCACATCATACCCTCATATTTATCTTATCAATTATATCTTCACCCAATGAGATAATGGTACCCATGGTTAATATATTATCTAACATATATTTGCACATGGGGGCATCATATCCACCCATATTTATTATCAACATATCCTACATTTGGAATCTATTATACCCCTTTAAATTATGGGTATACATTACTTATTTAGATTCTAGATCTTGTATTTATCATGATACATGATAAATCATCACTCATGAAACATTTATTACCACATATTTATACTATTGAGTTATCATACATCAGTGGTCATGTTATATTTCTATGTACATATTCACATACATGATTTTTCACACATTTATCTATCTCATGTGATCATGACAAGTTACTATCATCTTTGGTAAGATTGTCCTCAATATGTGCTTTGCATTATTACATTTGATGAGCCATTATGCCATAAACGTCATTTTACATCTTATCACATTATGTTCATGGCACTTTATAAATAAATGATTCACATGATTTTTACATCAAGGTATAGGATATCATAAACATACAAAATTCAAAAACATTTCAAAATAAAAAATTTCAAAACATTTTTTTATACATAGTTACATATTTGCAGAGGTTTTCATGTCCATGATTTACATGTAATTTTCATGTTATTTAATTATTTAGTGATATGCAAATTTATAGGGTACATGATAATAGAATTCAAACTATTTTCCCACACTTGAGGGATAATTTAAATGGAAAACATGTCCAATCTTGGGGAATTTCCATATAATGGATATTTCATAGTATATATTTATTTGCTTATATTTTATAATATTGAGCTAGAATACATTGGTTACTACATCTCATGCTAGTGTCTAGATCTTATATATCACATAGATATAGTAATTATGATTTTTATAGGGTTACATTGATTATTGTGAATTAATCCTTCCTTACATTTGCATGTCTTTTATTAATTGTGCATCCTTGATCATAGAGAATCCTCATCTTCAATGGGTCTCATCCTTATGTGGTCTGACTAACTTTTATTATCACTAACTTGAGTAGTCCATTGTGTTATTCATTATTTATATCCATGATGTTCATCATTAATATTATATATTATGATTGTATCCATGAAGTTAATAATGTATTTTACTATACTTTCTTGATGCTTATGATGTCATGATCTCTACCATGTATCTATGGGTATGTTGGGTAAGTGCACAAAGTTGGGGGATAAAAAGTGGCCTACTCGTGGACATGATTTTTTTGGTTTTTTATAAATTTGAACTTGTATAGATAATTTGAGATATCTACACTCCAAATTTTAATATGGTGTAAAAACATGAAATGTATAATTTTGAGTCTAGTCTCCAAAACATTAATTTTTTAAAAAAATAGTTGAGTATAACTATGTCAAACATCTTAAATTTGAAGAGGAACTCTGATTTTTTTTAGAAAACATAGTTGATCAATGACCATGATATGCACCATTTTTTGAAAAGTGATTAATATTATTTGAAACCCTTTAAATAAAATTTATATAAAATTTTATAGCACGTCACCTGTAGTTTTTTGTATTTTTTCAATAAATACTTTTTTTATGAATTTTGCAAGTAACTAGATCTTAAAAACTGACAAAGAAATGGATAGTCATTCATGATTTAGGATTAACTACCTCAAAAAAATGAAAATCATTTTTTTTTTAATGTGTGTAAAATTAAGTGTACTACATTACCATATAGTTTATTTTGCACTTAGATCAAAGAAACACAAATTACATGAACATGTATAGAAATGTATGTTTGTGACATGTAGTGGCCTAAAAAGGAATTTTTAGAAATAAATATGGTTTAAAACTTTAAGTTAGTCCAAAAAATATTAGAATCATATTTTTGGAAAGAGGAGAGCGTGCTCATCGTGATGGTATCAATTTTTTGAATTTTTGAGTTGAAATTCTTAGTGTATTTGGCAATCAAAGTTGAAATTTGTTGTTTATTTTCATACCTATCAATACTTGGCTGTACATTGATAGTCCAAGACTTTGGTTCGAGAATCCAAGCCATTCCCAAGCCAAAAGCAATGGGAATTAAATTCAAATTCAAATATCGTGATCGTATCAATAACATGATCATGCTATTAATTGTGTTATTAACATGATCATGTTATTATATAATGTGATGGCATTAATAACGTGATCAAGTTATATATTATAAACATCCTAAAACTTGAATAGGAGTCATTAGGCCTAGTAGTCTTAAGATTATTGTCTAATATGACATGTGCTATCAAATCCTTGATTGACATCATATTGAAGGAATTCCTTGCACAGGGACCAATTACTCTTAATTGTAAAGATTATACTAAAAAAATATTGGACTGTCAGGATGCGAAACACCAAAAGCACACAGTTGATTACCAAACCAAGCAACTTAATGTGTGGAAATTAACCAGATTCAACAAGTAACTAGAATTCAGAATAACACAGAATATGAGAGACAATACACAACTTGTATTAATAACTCTTACAGAAAAGAATACAATAAAGAAGATGCCACTTTTTCTCCACCACCTCTTCAGAGGTTTCCCACACCTCAAGTGAACAGTAATTCTCTCCTCACAGCTCTCTCTACTAGGTCCCAACACCCAACTCAAACACAGAGTTGGTATTCACCTTACACCTGTGCTCCATGCACTCCATAAGTGCTCCATGCACTCCACAAGTACTCAAGGTACTTCAAGTACATCTCCCATAAACTTGCAACAACCTGCAATTCAATAGACCATACTTATGGAAGGAACTGCCTTGCCTTCCTCTTAGCTCTCCATGTACTCCACGTACATACCAATGAGTACACACCATACTCCAAGTAGATCCTGCTTGATTTTTCTCCCTGTTGTGTTGCTATCCTATTTGATCTCCAACCTACAGATCAATACTGGTTCTGCACACTTATGAACCTTGACCTTGCACACACACACACCTGTAGATCAACGATCTTACTTACCATGTAGATCTCCTATAAGGGCCATGCTCACCTAATGACCAAGATCATACATACCTGAAGAATCCAGCTGACTCTCCAATCCAGCACGCACACACCTGGTACTGTGGCACTAAGAAGAACGCACCATTGCTCTACCTCACACACCGAAGGAGCTTATAATTATGCTCTCTTACTCCCTAGCACTAGTTTACAATACAACCATGAGTCTATTATATAGATCTCATCCAAACAATAATTAGACATCTAATTACAATAATTAGATATGCAGCTCTCAGTCCATAATTAGCACTAAGCATGCAAACACTTGGTTTGTCAACCAATTGCCCGTAATAAACTCGCAGTCGAACCACACAGGTGACCGACGCTGGTCCCTGTCTGCCTGGAGGTGACTGATGCCGGCCGATCCCTGACCGACGTCGATTGCTTCTCTTCACAATCCTACCGACGTCAGCTGATTAGACCGATGCCAGTTGCTCTACAACTCAACAACCCTCAGCAACCTCCTCTCCTATTTGCATCAGTGAAGCTTTTAGCTCCACAACTTAACAATCTCCCACTTGGAGATAAATAGCTACACTGTACCTATACCTGTACTCCGTCTAATCTATTTCCTAGTTTGTATCCCTCTTTAAGCTCAATCGTAAAGACAACCCACCACACATCTTGTGGTGTACCTCCTGTCATCCGAGTAACCTACCACATCCGAACCTACAAAACCATGTAGTGAAGTCCTGACCCTACATAGCATGAATCCCTACTGCTGGTCCCTCTCAAATCCCTAAGAACCCACTTCCCTGAATTGGCTCCTAACTCTCTGACAACTCCCAATGCATGGGAAAACTCAGGTCTATACCAGACCTCATGTGATTTTGGACATTATACCTATCCAGCCCTTAGTGTGCTCTGGCTCTGCATCCTATGTAATGAACCTCGCCAACACCTGATTCACATCAGCTCCCACTGGAGACAAAATCTACCTGTGATCTCCATGTCTCCCATGTCAAAGAATTTTGCTGCTCCAAACTCCTCCTGACATGCCACTAAAACTAATCTTACCCTTAGCTCAGCAAAACCCTATATGTAAAAACTTGCTAGCTAGCATACTATCCACATACAACAACAAAATGATGTTGCAATCATCATCCCCCTGGTAAGTCAAAACCACAGTAGTTACCCTGATATTGACTGAAGCCATGCTTCATCCTCCACCTGTCAAAACTTTTACCACTGTCCTGCAGCTTCCTCAAGACCATATGCCTGGTCTTCCATCTCACGTATCCATTCACTCTATTCTTCAACTAAGGAATCCATTTGTCTCTGTGCTTTCGCATCGGCTGGCAACCCTACCAAAACTCCCATTTGGTTCTGCATCATATCCCTGCCATGCTCCCACCTGTTTCCTGGATCCTTCCTGCTCTACAATCAGCAACGAGTATAAAGAAGAGGAACAACAAATTTGAGGGCCTACTTACATCTTCAGTCCTCTATATGGGTGTTTAAGACTCCTTAACAGCATGTTGTCCACCCAAAATCCGTTACAGTGACCGACCTCAGTCACTCCATAGTCTGCATCTGATCAACATCGGTTCCCATGCATCTGTCCCTAACTACCAACCTGCCAACATTGGTGTCCCTATTGTCGACGTTGGTCCTTCTGACCGATGTCAGTCTTACCTACTGCCAATGTCGGTCCTCTTGACTAACGTCGGTCTTACCCTGCCCGACATCACCGACTTTGGTCTGCACATGACTGACATCGGCACCTGTCTGTTCGATGCCAATTCTTCTTGACCGATGCTGGTATCTGTGTTCACTTGTGAGTGATGAATTTTTACCCGTGAGCTCCTTTGAATCAAAACCCATGTCCAAATTACTCTGCTCAGAAGTATCTAGCACCATCCACTGGTTTTTATCTGCCATCTCTTCCAAGAACACCAAGGCTTTCCAGTTCTTAAGCCTATCAAATATATCTGTCTTCCACTTAAGAACATGCATCTCCTTCCTGCTCATGTGACCAAGCCTATGAAGCCACGTCTCTGCAATAGAAGAAGAATCAGTAATATAAATAAGTAGATAAAGAGTACTCATTTTCTTACCACCGGCTAATTCAAGTGTATCTGCTTTGAGAGTTCTTGTGCATCTCTCATCACCCAATCTTTCTAAATAAATTAGCCATATCTCCAAACCTGGGACTTGCATGACCTTCATCAACACTTGTGTGTTGGCCGCCTGCAATTTCAGCTTCACTTTCCCTTTGCCAATTCTTGGCAAGGCTCACCAGCTCCTCTACCTAGGGCTGCATGGAAAGAGGCAACCGAATCTTTTATCCAAGATTCAACTTTATCCAAGAAACCTCCCAGAGCATCTTGTGTAACATCACTTGCAACATCTGCTTCTTCAATTCCTTCTTGCTGATCTTCCACAAACCAACAATATTCTTTTACCTGCTCTTTCTTTCCATGGGACCTTAAGTGACCATCTGTGCTTTTCAACTCCTCCATTCTTAGCTTACTTTCATCTGTCATTGCTCTGCTCCCACTCAATTAGAAACCCTTGAGAGTGCCCTGTAACCAAACACAAAACCTACTTCCTGCAACCTTAGCTTTGATACCACTTGTCAAGATGCGAAACACTGGAAGCACACAGTTGATTACCAAACCAAGCAACTTAATATGCAGAAATTAACCAGATTCAACAAGTAACTAGAATTTAGAATAACATAGAATATGAGAGACAATACAAAACTTGTATTAATAACTCTTACAGAAAAGAATACAATAAAGAAGATGCCACTTCTTCTCCACCACCTCTTCAGAGGTTTCCCACACCTCAAGTGAATAGTAATTCTCTCCTCAAAGCTCTCTCTACTAGGTCCCAACACCCAACTCAAACATAGAGTTGGTGTTCACCTTACACCTATGCTCCATGCACTCCACAAGTGTTCCACACACTCCACAAGTACTCAAGGTACTTCAAGTAGATCTCCCATGAACCTGCAACAACCTGCAATTCAACAGACCATACTTATGGAAGGAACTGCCTTGCCTTCCTCTTAGCTCTCCATGTACTCCATGTACATACCAATGAGTACACACCATACTCTAAGTAGATCCTACCTGATTTTGCTCCCTGTTGTGTTGCTATCCTATCTAATCTCTAACCTACAGATCAATACTGGTTCTGCACACCTATGAACCTTGACCTTGTACACACACACACCTGTAGATCAACGATCTTACTTACCATGTAGATCTCCTATAAGGGCCATGCTCACCTGATGACCAAGATCATACATACCTGAAGAATCCAGCTGACTCTCCAATCCAACACCCACACACCTGGTATTGTGGCACTAGGAGGAACGACCATTGCTCTACCTCACACATCGAAAGAGCTTATAATTATGCTCTCTTACTCCCTAGCACTAGTTTACAATAATACCATGAGTCTATTATATAGATCTCATCCAAACAATAATTAGACATCTAATTACAATAATTAGATCCATAGCTCTCAGTCCATAATTAGCACTAAGCATGCAAACACTTGGTTCGTCAACCAACTGCCCATAATAAACTTGCAGTCAAACCACACAGGCGACTGACGCTGGTCCCTATCCACCTGGAGGTGACTGACGCCTACCGATCCCTGACCGACATTGGTTGCTTCTCTTCACAATCCTGCTAACATCAGCTGATCAGACCGACGCCGGTTGCTCTGCAACTCATCAACCCTCAACAACCTCCTCTCTTGTTTGCATCAGTGAAGCTTTTAGCTCCACAACTTAACATGGACTGGTTAAATTTGATGTGCAATTAGGGGGAAATATTCACAATGGACAAATTATATGGACACAATTCATTACATGGGGTGAAAAATGACTTGATTGATATTCTAAGTGGAAGAAATTAATTACATAGGACTTAGTTGTCCTCAATTATTTATAGTATTGAAAAATATATTAATTGATTTAACATGGTGTAATTAAATCCCCAAATGACATTAGATGGATGTAATTCTTTGCTTGGGGATTGAGTAGCCCAAATTACATATCTTATTGAACCTAAATACTTAATTGGTTTAATATGGTGTGTAATCAGGGATGATGGAACCAACTGGAACATTATATGGAAAAAATCCTTTCATGGTGCTCAGTTGGCCCCAATTATGTATGTAAGATAATTTACCAAATGCATTATTAGCTAGATATAGTTTAAAATCAAGGCCAATGAAGTTGTAATTGACATTAGATGTATTCAATTAATTTCATGAGCCTTGGTTGGCCATAATTGAATATTCAATTAAACTAAATACTTGGTTGATTCAATATGTTATATATTTGGGACCAACCAAGCTCCCTGTTGATAGTAGAAGGATGAAATTTCTTACACAAGACTCAAATTTGGACTAAATTTCATAGATCACATTGAACCGTTACATTTTTTAGTTGAGTTTGGTGCACAATAAAAATCTTAATTGATATTAAATATGTATCTATAATTCCTTATATAGGGTTTACTTGGTCATGATTGCATATCAGATTCATGATAACATTCAATTATTTGAATAAGATGTGTAATTAGGGATCTAATTAAAATTATGCTGAAGCAATTCCTTGGGCAAGCCTTGATTGGCCCCAATTATGTATCATTTGGAACCAAATACTTGATTAGTTCAATATGGTATGTAATCAGGGCCAAATAATCCCCAATTTTTATTAAATATGAATGTAATTCCTTGCACACAGCTCCTTTGGACTGAATTTCATATCAAATTGAAAAAATACTTATTTTTTTAATATGGCAAGGAATTAAATCCCTAATTGATATCATATGGATAAAATTCCTTACATTGAGGCTTAGTAGGCCCCTAAGATCAATTTATCCCCAACTAGCATCCTTTATATATAGTAATAAATAGGTTTATAGGGGTAAACTTGGTTAAAATTGCATCAGTCATTACCATAATTGACTTTGTAGGCTCAATTTGTGATGATGTGGGGGATAATTGATCCCAAATTCATATTCTTTACTCATATATCTATGTTTAAGGAGCTCAAATTTTACCCAATCACCATCAGATTATAACTTATATACCCTAAGCCCTAATCCCTGAAGTTCCTAATCCCTAAACTCTATTTACTATAAATATAAACTTTTAAAACCTTGAACCAATAATTTTAGCCTAAATTAACATCATTTAGAGTAATAATTAAGTTCAAGGGCTTAATTTGGCCTAGATCACATGACTGATTGACCCATTTGACTAATTCACTTAATTTGCATGTGTGACATGACATATATGGTATAATGACAACCCAAAAACACATTCTATAGTTGTAAATGGGTCTAAGTGATTCAAATTGTCCTCAATCATTTTGTGATTGACCACGTGTAACCTAAACCATATATATACATTAAAACCTAAAAAGGTCATAAACCCTAAACACTAAACCCTAAATTGTAAACCATTTACTTTCCAGGTATTTACCAACTTCAATTTAGTCCCAATTAACATCCTTTTTAGTAAGAATCTAGTTTAAACACATGGCATATCTAATGATTAGACATTAATATGCAGGTCCGTAAACCTAAACCCTATACCCTAATCCCTAATGATCCTTAAAACATTTAAATTTTAAGCCCTATTCCCTAATGGCCACTATGTATGCCACAAACATACATGCCTTATGATATAACTGATTTTATCACAAGATGTCATTTAATTTATACACTTTTTAACGTATGGTTAAAGCCTTTAGAGTACCAATCTAGCTCTATGCATCTATTTAGTAAATTGGGGCTATTTCTAGCTCCTTCAACGTAATTAACCAAAGAGGAGGAGAGGTAGTTGATTATTTTAATCAACGAGGCATTTGAGGCCAATTTGAGGGTCTTCAATAATAATATATGATTTTGAGCAGAATCAAAAGATCGATCTTCTATCATGAATTGATCCATTTAGTCAATTTATACAATTCTTTGCATAATATGGGAAACATTGAGCCCCTAAACCAAATTTATAGCTTAATCAATTATATAACATGTACATGGCATAATTGACCCTACTTTTATCATAAATGCAAACACGAAGTTAATCAAGTAATAAATAAGTGTCACAAACAACTCAAATGTTCTTTAATTACCTTAGTGATTAGACCCTATATCCGATATCTTAAACCCAAAGTTACCCTATACCATTTAAATTTAACTCCAAACCCTGTACCATTTACATTAAAACCTAAGCCATAAGCCCTAAACCCCAAACCCTAAACCAATAAATTTAGCCCCAATTAACATCCTTTATATATATATATATATATATTGAGAATTAGGTTCAAAGGGATGAACTTGATTAAAATTACATCCTTCATTATCACAATTAACTTTCTAGGCTCAATTTACAATGGTATGGGGGATAATTGATCCCAAATTCACATTCTATAATCATAGATATAAGTTCAAGTCTCCCAAATGTGCCCTAATTTCCCACATGATTGTATAAATGTACCTTAAAACCTATGTACCCTAAGCCCTAATCCTTAAAGTTCTTAATCCCTAAAATCTTAACCACAAATATAAACTCTTTAAACCTTGAACTAATCATTTTAGCCCATATTAACATCATTTGTAGATTAAGAATTAAGTTCATAGGGTTCAGTTTGACCTAAATCGCATGACTGATTACCCCATTTGACTAATTTACTCGATCTACATGATGACATTCAGGGTATAATGGCAACCCAAAATCACATTTTATTATTAATGACTTATTATTATTTTTTGGGGTTTTGACGTGCTCAAAGTTTATTTCTCCAAGTATTAGGAAAGGTCTCTGTAGCCGTGCACCTTCACTTTAGACCTTAATTATAATCACTAATTCCTAAAACATAAATTGTAATCCCTAATCCCTTATCTACATTAATTATAATGTGATTGAATTATTTAATAATGTAATCCCATTATTGTTAACATAGGCAAAACTCACTCATTATTGCCAATTGCCAACCCCAGAGCTTGTATAGATAATAACATGATCACATTATTCTTGATATCATCTTTCCAATGTGTTGAGTGTGTTGGGACCTTGTGGAAATTATAACTCAATTGTGTTATCTAGTAACCTGATCACATTATTATCATTATCATCTTCCCAATGGGTTGGGTGTGTTGGGACCTTGTGGAAAGCATAACATGATCACATTATTTAGTAATGTGATCATGATATATAACATGATCATACTATTATTATTTTAGTGATAAGATCACTTATAAATGACTATTTTTAGCCCAAATCAAGACTTCTATCCTCATAAACATTATATGTGTACTTCTATGAGATCTGTGTACTTGAACCCACCTTTGAAAAGTTGTCAATTATCCATTTTGATGGGTTCTAAATCACGTTCGAAGAGGAAGAGGAAGTTGTTGAAGAATAAAATACTAGAGGAATTATAACATTTCAAAGAGGAACACAAGATAATAATGCAAAATTTTCATGGTAAACAAGGTACAAACCCTAATCTTAATGAACCAAATGCCATAGATAATGAGCTAATTGATGATAATTAATTAAGAAATGATGAAATTGACTATAATCCATTGAATAATGTTGAAATTGACCATAATGAAATGAATAATAATGAAATTGAAAATAATGAATTAGTTTATGTTGGAAGTTCACATTCAAAGTTCCAAGTTTTTTATTTTGTTGATGATGAGTCTATGTATGATGTTTCACCCTCCATAAATGAATAAAATTTGATGGAAAAAAATAATGATGAAATTAACCATTAAAAAAATTCATAGAAACATATAATGAAGAAATTAACAATAAATAATTTAATGTGATCCCACCTCTAAACAATGAAATTAATAATAGTTTTGAAACACCCTCTCAACAAATTCCACCATTACCATCACCTCCAAGAATTGTGCATAGAAAATACAAGTACTTAATTGAAGTAGATGAAAATAATTTAAAACCAACGTATAAAAAAATGTCTGATCACCATTCAAGAAGACTAACTCAACAAATATGAGATATTTTCTTTGATAATTTGCAGTATGATAGTCAAAGATGTCAATTATTTATTTCATTGATAAAATTGATTAAGATGAGACTAATAATGTACACATTAGGACTAAGAACATCTAACATGGATGATGAAAATGATGAAATTATTAAAAACTACATGATGTATATCATATTTTAGGCCCAAACGAATGCACCAAATATTGTAATGTTTCTTGATGTATACTCACAACTTGTGTAGTAAGTGACAGAATAGTGAAAAAATGAATGGTTTAAAAAACAAGCCGAACACTTAATATAAATAGAAAAATAATAAGGAAAGTAATTGAAAGATGTGAAAGACTTAATGAACCTAATACCAATGAGCTTTGGGTATTCTCTGGTATACTTCCATGAAAGGACAAGGCTCTATCCGATACTCTAAAAGAGTTGCTTAATTTTAGAAAGACAATACAAGAGTTTTTCCCAATGCAAAAGATGTCATGAAAAGAAGAGTTGGTTCTCGTAACCATGAACCACATATAAAACATTTATTAGATATGAATAAAACATAATTAGACTTTAAATTTTTGGAAAAACATCCACAAATTTCTATTTTTCAAATATATTTTGAGATGGTAAATCCTTTTGATGTTAAAATAAATCACCCATGAACCACTTGTTGTTGTAGGCAACATGTTGAATTTTCAATACACTATGATGTTTTTCACTATATTCATTGTAATTTGCATACTAACATTTTTCAAGAGTGTGGCATTGAATTAACACAAAAATCAACCAAGGAATTTATTCCAATTATATTCTAGAAAATATTGGATGGGCAATTTTTTTACAACAAATCATGTTTAAATAGAAATTGCACCATTTGTGTTGGATTGCCAAATTAAAAAAAAAAGTATCCATGAGGAGATTAAAAGTGAAATTGAACAAGAATTAGTTGGTTTAAGCAAATATAAATTAGTTAATTATCAATTAAAATATGTCAAAGGATCTAAAAGGTTTAAAATTGTTACAAAAAAGATACCTGTTTTAGAATTTTTAGTCAAATTTAGAGAGAAGGTTATTTTTGACTATGCAAAGCACATACATAGGGCTAGATGGTTGGATGAACATTTCAAGATATGGAAGGATACATTCCCACTTGGTTACATTATTATATTAGTTGATTTTTTAGATAATTACACATTCAAACCCCAAATGGAAGTTTAATCATAGTATTCTAACTCATCACAAGTTGCGATATTCATGCATATAACGATCATGCATGCACCTGATAGTACAAAGAAATAACAAAAATATTAAATGAGTACCATTTATATATAATTTATGATGTATAACATTGTTTAAAGTATGTGCAAGGTGTTTTTTAGAAGTTCTATGAATAGTTGAGTCAAAGGAACATTAATTTCAATCAACATTACATTCCATTCTATACCCTGTTTTGGGTTAACAGTCAATTTTGGTTTTGTAACCTCATATTACATTTGAGTTATATGGTGAATATTATGAGTATTAAATATTTCATTCTCTTTTATATAAGGTGGTGATAAACTTATTATCAATTATAGAGTCCTTTGATGTTGAAAAACCTAGAGACCCTATATACCCTTGTGATAAACTTATTGTTTGTGAATGCCTTGAGGGTTCTGAGAACTTAATAATTGAATTAAAAAGTTTTAAGAATGTTATAAAGACATAATAAAAGAATTATATTGTCTTTAAATTCCTTATTGGACATTATATGTAATTATTTTCAATCTTGGCCTATGCAGTTGCTATAAACCCTAAACTTTTAAGGTTTTGACCATAGGAAGAGTTTAAACCCTTAAAAATTCATAAAAAATTGTAATATAGTGTGTATTTGGGTCTATTAAGTTATTAAAGTGATTTCATACTTTTACCTTCTATATTACGTATTGTACTACCCTATAGGTAGTCAACTAGCCTAAGAGACCTAGTGAGAAAGAGGCTAAAGAATAAAGTTGAACTTAGGTGAAGAGTTAAGGACCAAAATTGATTAAAAAGTAGGATTGACCAAAAGGGTGGTAAAAAATAGTTTTTTTTGGTCAAAGTGTCTCCATAATGGTCAAAACTTGGATCTTTGTGCATTTTAAGGGCTAATTAGAATGTCAAGTAAGCCTAGAGGTACAAGATTTTGCAAAAGAACCTAATCCAAAATTTTGTGTGAGGTAATGGAATAGAAAAGGGTTGTAAAAGCCATAATTATTTTTATTTTAAGAGTATATGTGTGGAATAAAACATGATTTTTCCCTAAAATAGGGCTACAAGCCAAGACAAAGGCTAAAGAGGGAAATCTGAGAAAAGATAAAAGAGAGGGGTTCAAAATTTGGAATTATGTTGCATGATCAAGATAAGGAGTCTTGAGGTAGTAGATAAGTTAATATACAAGATTAGATAAAAATACCTTTGATCAATATCCTAAACACTTACAAGATGTTGAGAAAGCTCTACATCAAGAGCACGTACAAGAAGTAGGTACAAAGAGAAGAAGGCCATTAAGCCTAAGTGATAAAAGTGTCATTAGTTATTTCCACTACACAATGAAATTTAAAAAAATTAATTAAAAAAAATATGTACTTGATCTGAGATTTATAACATTAAAAATAATAAATTTTTAATCCTCATTTATGCATGCATACAACATTAAATATGAGATCTGATATAGATAACAATTTAGAAGATCAAAACAACAATGTACAATAACACACAATGAAATAAAAATTGAATATAAATTATATAGATCAAGCGATGACAAGCATACAATATAGGCACATACATGTCGAATGTCAATAATACATAGATTGAGCCATGATAACCATACAAAAAATTACATCTACCAACATAGTATCTAATGTTGGTTGAATGTCACATGTGCATATACAATGCCAAAAAATTTATCAATTACCATATAGGCATACAAAAAAGTACATCTCATATTTGTAAGACATCTTATTCATCAAATAGCCTCCCTCTCCTCACCTTCCTTGAAGAAGACTCTCCTTGGGATGCCCTACTAGTAGATGGAGACCCCTATAATGCCTTGGATTGCTCCAAGGTCCAACTATGGGTCCTATGCTCATAGCTAGCTTAAAGCTGAGCCTATTCAAATACAAGAATTATTACAAAATTAACATAAAATACATGTTTAAACAATTGTTAAGAAAATAATTTTAAACTATAATAAAAAATAATTTAAACATATGCACTTATTGCAAGCTCATGATCTTGCTCAATCTATTTTTCATTCTCAATCAAGTCAATAGCAGGCTTAGTTATCCAAATAGGCATCTAAAATATGGGAAGAACATGAGAAAATTCCCCAATCACCATCTAACTGGGACTATCAACTATCATAAGACAACCCTGCATACACAATACATAAACATAAGTTATATTTTCCCCAAGTACACATGTACTAAAATTATTAAAACAAGTCTATTTTTACAATTCAAAATTACAAGAACCAATATATACCTCTATCAGTGCCTGTGTAGATGACATTATAGAAAAAATACCTATGTCTATCTTAGATCATAAAGAGGGAGGAGTGTCAGTACCAACCATCAACTATTCATGTAGACAAGGTCAAGCACTTAGTTTTATATAAAGTACATCAAATCTTATATATGGAAACCAAAACAATCAATAGAAGCACTTGTACATATAAAATATCTATCTATATAAGTACATGAATGCAATGACACATTATAGGAAAGAAGAAGATAAGCATGCACGTGAAAATACACTTAGATCTAAAATTATAAGCCTTCTATTGAAGTGTTAGTGCAAAAACCTTGTACCAAAACCAAAATTAGAGGATTAAAACTGTGAAAGGGAATATACAATATACTAGTTTCTTTATTTTCAAATTGATAAGTATAAATATACTCGGGTCAAGATCTTCAATTTATGCTATATTACATGTTGGACTATATTGGTTGTTGATTTATTACTTGTCTAAAAATAGGGGTTTTACTTAGGTCTGGACCCTTGTAACTAATTCCTTTTGGATGAATTTTCAAGATTAACTTAGAGTATATAGGGATATTTAAAATTGTGTTTTACAAAGGTGAAACTACATTTGATGGAGTAGAGTGATGAATTATGATTGGCTTCCTAGGATTATAGAGAAATTAATGACTAATTATTTGGACACAATATATATAATAGGGACAATTTGGATTATGTAGGTAGGGATTTTTGTCCCATCAAGTAGATTCCTTTGTAAGTGACCTAGATTCACCAACTAGGATGTGTCATGTAATATAGTTCAAGGTTATGATTAGGATACTTAGCTTGTCAGCTACAAGTAGGGTTGTGGCCTTGATAGAGGATTGTGATATAGGTAAGGTTGTTAATTGGGTGTAATACTTTGGTGTACAAGCACATGACCCATACACTCATTATGGGCTAGATGTATGAGCACACGACCCCTATACTTATCATGGGATAGGTGTATGAGCACATGAACCCTTACCAATGAGGGTTAGATATTAGGATAGTTGTGGCCATTAGGGATTTTATTTGGATAGGTATACCACCATTGAGAGACTTTCCATGAGTGGTGGACACATTGACAATGATATATTTAGTAGATCTACTATATTAGGGTATTTTAGGATAGTTTATGAATGAGTTGGACACTCTACTACCATCACAAACAAAATTGGAGTACTAATTAGAGGAGTACATTTATAAAAATATCTTGTGTCTAGGTTGTAATTATGGTAGGATTAAAACATTAAGTACAACCACCACCATAATATGTAGATACTTATATGTAGAAAGAAGCATATGATAGAGGGTTAGGAGATGAAGTTTTGGGGGAAACAAGGGCAAGCATACATTTGTTATAGAGGAACCAACAAGATAGGAGGAGAATGCTAAGATGGTTCTAATTAGGAATTATACCTAGACTAACATGAAGTTACCCAAATAAAGTATACACAAGAGACACAAAAGTAGAGAAATTGTATCCCACATCACTCATCAACATGTATATGTAAAAAACTATAGTCATAACAAATGCAAATAGAAAAACATATATGCAAACAATTTTTACCTCTGTATATGTAAATGGTGTCATCCTAACAAAGGTAGATGTATTTTTGGATGGACCAATAGCTAGATCTAAATATGTGAACAATGGCTACGATAAATCAAATGTTGTAAATACTAGTTGTGATGATGAAGGAACCATCACATCCTGTGACATAAAAAATTACATATATATTATCTTAAATTTTTATGTAAATTAATTGTTAGCTTAGAAATTAAATTTGCAAATATAAATTAAATTTAACATGACATTTATATAAAATATACCTACATCTTTGTGGTGATTGATGATTGCATGCCAAATGTGCATGAAAAAAACTCATCAATCATAAGAATATGATATTAGCCATTTGAACCACCGATGCCATCATCATCAGAATGTCCCATGCACATAGCTCCACATAGGTTGTAAGGGCAGGGTCAATGTCAAATAGCCTATGGCATATCTATAGCATCACTATATGAAATCCTATTTATATACTGAATGAGTGTATTGGTGAGTGAGCTAAGAGCATGGAGTGTGTCTATTTTGATGACATACTAAACCACAGAGGGGATCTCAGGCTCAAGAGGCTTTTGGTTATGAATTTGTGTAGGTTAATTAAGTGCATGACATGTACCTAGTCAATCCTTTGTAGAGCCTTTTCCTCAACCCTAAAACTCACTAAAATCAAAATAATTGGGAATTTGATTGAGGACAAACTCATAGTAGAGTTTCCTCAAAAAATATAAAAGGACCTCATGGTTTTTACATGGTGTAAAGTCAAATACCATCCACCATCGATCCCAAAAATTGGTTATGATTAAGTTATGTACATAGTGATGGATAGGAAAACATTTGGCCATTACGAGAAAGGGGGCATTGGTGGTTGGGTCAATGAATAGGGCACAAGTATCAACGTTTGAAATTGATAAATTCTTGACCTAAAGGGCTGACAACTTGTTCGCATAATAATCCCTACAAGTATCTCTATATGAGGTCCATCAATCAATTTGACTCGTTATTAAGTCAATTTGACCTAATAAAGTCTATACGGAATTAATTAGTTGGGTGTGGTGGGGGTTGGTTGAATTGGGATCTCTCATTCGGTCAATTAAGTCTTCAATTTTAAGTTTGTTGCCAACAATATTGTCAATCAGTAAATCTTGACTTCCAGGGGGTTTTGTGGAACTATAGGAGGGTTAGGTGGAGGGATAGGAGGAACCATATGGTTTTATGGAGGGTTAGGAAGAGGAGCAACCAGAGAATTTTGTGGAGGGTTAGGAGGGTTAGCAAGACAAGATGTTAGAAAAAAACAAATTTTAATTAAAAATATGGGTTAAAAATAATGAAAATTATGAAATATTTGAGTTAAAAAGAAGAGATTTTGATGACTTACCTCTCCTACATGGTGGCATCAATGATTAACAAGCCTATGGGGTGAATTTTGGCACTTCTTGGCCCTTCTAACACTGGTTTGAAGAAAATGCGATCACAAAGCACACTATGATTAGGAAATGTGAATACAGAATGAATAAATTTTGCATTTGGGTTTCCTATATTTTTTATAATATAGGGAATGTGATCATTTTAGTGTTGATAACATGATCACATTAATATTCAATAAACACGATCATGTTATTAACACTAACGTGATCACATTATTAAATAATGAAATCACGTTATGGCTTGGTAATAGTGAGCCTATATTTAAGTAGCATGATTGCATTATTAATTAACGTGATCACATTGCAGTAAATGTTCATGGAATTATCCTCCAACTCTGTGTACTTACCCTGTTACTTCTATGTGTTCTCATTGTTAAATCTATCTTGAATAGGGGAAAATTATAACATATTTTAGAAAGATAGTTTTTCCAATTTTTATTTTATTACCTAGATATTATACCCATTTTCATTATTCTTGATATGATACTATCTTTCCTATGATATATTGACACTTATACACAATTCTTGGTATTGGCTATATTCAAATTTTAGTGGCATATATTTCAAGATATTGAAAAAATTACTATATTATTTTTCTAATATATGAGGTATATTAATATTATATTTTGAGATGAGTGATTTCAACACAAGCATTCATCCTTTACCTTAATTTAGGGGCTTATATATAAGCATATTTAAAAAAAAAATCAAAATAGAGAAAACATGAGCGAACTTAATTCAAGAAGTGGATTAGGCCCTAGTGACTTCCAAATAAGTGTTGGCTATGTTTCAACACCCATCAAAATTATAATTTTAAAATCTATTTTTGCAACATTTGGGATAAATATCAACAAGGTGTATTCATTCCTATGTTGTCTTTGAAACATTTAAATTTTAAAATTTCAATCTTCAAAATTCAAAAGTCAAACTTTAAATATTTTCATTTGCATTGAATGATTGTTGCAATTAATTATTTATGCACCATTAGTTAAGTTTATTGAGGTATCATTATTTAGTTAGGAAACTTAATTAATTAATTTTTATTTTGTGTGTGCACAAGTCTAACACACTCACATGTGTCACATCTCTAGAATATTTTCATTATTAAAATCTTCTAGTTGTAGAGTGTGACATGTCTCATTAGATTTTTATAATTAATAAAATGTTCTAGCACATTATAACATTCTAGATATTGAGGGGATATTTCTTGTGTAACTTATATATACCCCTCACCTCTTGCACTTATATATACCCCTCACCTCTTGCACTTAATATAAGTTTCACTATAAGTATTTTTCTATAGAGTTGTGTATACACTCTTATTTATTGAAATTTTACCTCTCTATCTTGTCCCTATTGTGAACTATGAATCTATTCATTTTTAAGTTTTGGGTATTCCAAACCATTTCATGGTATCAAATTAGTCGTAGGATAGATTCATAGGAAAGAATAGTCTGTTTTGAAGCATTTTATGGAGGTCAATTTGTTTCTATAAAAATTTAGAGAAAAATGGACCCTTAAATTGAGTAAGGAACATGCCAAAACCTTAATATTGACTGTAAACTTAGCCATGTTATGACATAGTCAATCTAGTCATTTTTGGGTTTTCAACATTCCAAGTACAATCCTATATGATTCTTTACAACATTTTTAATATTAAATTACTAGGTTTATCTAGAAAATTTATGAGCTCTTAAATTTTTTTATGCAGGTTTGTACTTGTTTTAGCATTTGAGGAGCATTTATGGTGGTTGTATTTTTATTTGAGTGTTTATATAATTTTCCAAGTTGTGTGGAGTTCATTTTCTTTTAATCATAAATCGACATCATGTCTTAAAATTAATATTTGGGTGGTTTAGTTTTGTCAAAATTGAATCTTTGGCACTGCTGACATATAGTATCCATGTTTCTTGGCCACACCTTATCATCAAGTTCTTCCCTAGTCTACCCTTTCTGGCTTCCACTCTATGTTTTATTACCTTCAACTTACATTAGAGCCTAACTTTGGATTTGTTTTATATTTTATGTCATCTCATCCCTTTACCATAATGTTTTTTGGACTTGACATTATTATCAGTGAATATTTACTATCCCATTTTATTTATAAGCCATCCAAAGAAGAGATTCCTTGTTAATATTCCACACAAAGCCACCCCATTTACTATACCCAAGATATTGGGAGGTAAAGACTTGGGCTTGGTATTATTTGGATCAAAGTAATAGATCTTATTGAGGAGATTGGTGACAATAGAAGTGCAAAATATATCATAGGTGTCCATGAAGAAATGATACCATTATAACATCAAATGCATTCAACACTTATAAATTTTTCCTTGCTATATCATATTTTGATCAAATGTAATATACCCTCTATTTATCAACAACTTGTTTGGTAACTCCTCATGTCTGTTAAACTTTTCTTTTTATAGTTTCATCATACACAATGATGCTTCATCAAATTTATAATTTTATAAAAATCCATATAAAACTTGTAATTTTTTATTTCTATATGTAAAGTAATAATTAGGTGGGACTATTTAAAATTTATTCATGGTCAAAGTTTTTTGAGGCCTGACCATTGGAGGCATTATTTGTATGTAGGGGATTTTATTTATAAAGTGTTGAGGGTATTAAATATTATTTGAGGGGCATATTATTTTAAAATGGTTTTTTTTAAAGCTGAGTGGTAAATATAATTTTAAGGTGGCATTATTTTTAAAAATGATGGTGATTATTCAAGCCATGGTGAAAAAATAATAATTTGAAATCTGACTTCCTTACCGCCAATCTACTTCAAATTCCTTAATCCTTTAAATTCATGGCTTTTTCCTTATTAATATTCCAATGAATATGTTAGTTTGATGTAGTCCTATGTGGATCTTTCAATGACCTACCAAGTCAAGGAGAGGGTTTTTTTTTGCCATTTTTTGGAAAATTTGTAAACCAAAAAGGCCTTTGGATGCATTTTTGGTGGCACACAATGTCCTAAAGACATTGGTGTACAACTATGGACATATTATTGGCGGTACCCAAAATTTGTATGTAGGGGTACCAAATTCTTCTTGAGTGTGCATTTTTTTAATCTATTTTACTTCCTAATATGGATTCATGCCCTAATATACACATAATAAAGTCAAAAAATGAGTTGTTATTTTTTGAGATCTATTCACTTTAGGATGACATAGTAAACTTTGTAGAAGAGAGAATGAAGCTCAAAAATGAAAATTCTATTATCTGCACCCTTATTTTCGATAAAAAAAACCCTTATGCATTCACTAAAACACCAAATTGCATATTTTTAGCATAAACTTAATCTATTATAACCATATTTTCCTATGTCTAGTCTACCATTAGTCACTAATCTAGTGCCTAATGAGCTTGATTTGTTAGTTTTTGAGCATACTTATATTACTTCTAATGTTGTATCATCTATATATGATATTTATGTCATTACACTTTTCAATTATGAGCCTAATGCTCTTACTTATGCACATTTTGCTTGTCTCATATTTGATTCAACTGATTATTTAGATGAATATTTTGAGAAATATACTATTGGATTTGGCTATCACATGATCCACTCCATGGGATATACTAGTGGAGGTTGTGGCAGGTATTCATAGGTATAGTTTCTCCTATTCAACATATTAATTAGAATATATTTGATGAAATTAATTACTCCATAAGTACACTATCTATGAGACTACATGATGATAGATCTCTAGTTTTATACCTTCTAATATTTGTGAGGATTTTGATCATCATATGATATCTTAGTGTCATGAGACTAATTCTATTAGGACTATTTAAATTGACACTTATTTGATTTCCTTGTCTAGTACATTTGTGCACTTCACACCTAGTGCTTCACAAGAATCTTCATCCTCCATCCACATTCATTTGGGATGGATATTTGATCACTCTTGGTGGTGTTTATAATGGTAATTTTGAGGAATATATAGGTGAAGAACCTCTTCCATTTAGCTTCTTTGTCTACACATTGCTCTTCCTACATTTTAGGCGTAACTTTTCTTTCTAATGGCTTTTAATTTTTCTTAATGGTTGTTTTTTTTATGGGATTTTTAAGTTGTTGACTATCTCATCACAACTAACACCATATAATTATATCTTTTATTGGTGTACTTTTACTTTGTTTGTTTTACCACCATTGTCAGTTTCCTCATTTGTAAATGGGCATTTGATCAAGTAGTTTATTTTATAGAACCCATATGAGTATTAATGTATGTCACATTTTTAAAAATTTATTTTAATTTGCACTAAGATAGTGTCATGTATATTTTTATACTACAACCTTATTCTTCCTCAAGCATTAATGCCTTTTTTGGCATCATTTTCACTATTTCAGTTTTGTACTCATTCAAATTTTATCACTCTACCTTTTTAATTTATAGGGAAGGTACACCCATGTATTTGATAAACCTTATACAATAAATTTTACCTTGGTTAACTTTATATTACATTTTTGACACCCTGTATCAATCTCATATTAGTTAGGAGTTAGTCTGGTGAAGTTGAGTGTTAGTTGTTTTTATGTTTGAGAAGTGGATTATGGCGAAACCACTCATACATATTGAGTTCATGGGATATTTCATGAACCAATTTATTTTTTGAGTAATTTTTTTATAGCCTTGTTGATAGATATTAGTGATAGTGAATATTTTTTTGAGGTTATGCTATGCTCATGCTTTCACTTTTTTGGTTACTTGATGCCTACTTTAGCATAAGCACTTATTGGAGACATCACTTGTAATCACTTTCACCTAATTCTGAATTGGGGGGGAGTGATTGAGAAATGCATCCTTGGGTTCCTTTTCTTGATTATATATAGGTACCTAAAATGGCCATTTTTTGGGACTTATTCTTTTCTAGGGACTCTAAGACTCTTATTTTTTGTTATACACTCCCTTAGTTGCACTTAAAGGGGGTATTGGTGAAATTAATTATTTGTGTAAAATTAGTTAAGTTTAATGAGGTATTATTATTTACATAGGTAAATTAATTAATTAATTTCAATTTTGTGTGTGCACATCTAACACACTCAACATGTGTCACATCTCTAGAATATCCTTGTTATTAGAATGTTTTAGTTGTAGAGTATGATGTGTCACTATATTTTTCTCGATGATAGAATGTTATAGCACATTAAAAATTATGGATATTGAGGGGATAATTCTTTTGAAACCTATTTTACCCCTCATCTCTTTCACTTAATATAATCTTCACTGTAAGTATTTTTTTGTATCATGTTATAAACACTCTTATTTTTTGACATTTTGCCTCTTTATCTTGTCCCTACTATGAGTTATTCATTTGTTCATTTTTTAGTTCCAGGCATTCCAAACCCTTTCATGAAAACTTTTAACAATTGACACTTAATTATGTAATATCAAACATTTGTGTGAATGTAAGCTTAGCTTGAGAAAATAATAAAAAACTCTTTACTCTTCCCTACGTAAGTGGAGGTATCAAAATATAAATTGTTAAAATTTATATTTCAATGCACAAATTCATTCACTCATGATCATCATACCCACATCAAATTGGGGTATTATGTATATAATTGAATTTTATATCAAATCCTTCTTCTTAGTTTCTTATCCCTAATTTACCATATTTGACATGCTTGTGTATTTTTTCATATTTATAAGACTTATTTGACCATTTTATCTATTTATCCCTTGAGCCTCAAAATAACAACTTAAAACTTATCATAATTTATAAATTATCATATTTGGACTAAATATTACCTATTATCATGAAACTCATCAATATCTCAGCCTCTACTTATCTTAGGTCAATTTTTTACTTTATGCAAACATATCCTAGTCTATTCCATGGCCTACCCGAACTTGTCTCCTTTGCCTTTGAGGGTCCTTTTCCCCATTGTTATTGATATTTTGCCTTTAATATCACCTCTCATAATTTATAAATTTGGATAATGTGCCCCATATTATATTAAAGTAATATATATATATATATATATATATATATATATATATATATATATATATATATATATATATATATATATATATAAAATTCATCCTAAATCATTTGATGGGATGGATAATATATAGGCATAATATAAATAGACCATAGCTAAGAATCAATCTAATTCATTCTTCCTACTTTAAGTTAAGATTAATTGAGTCATATCTTACACACTTGTGATGAAGTTATGTATCTTGGTCTCTCTTTATCCCCTTATGTCAAATGAAGGATTTATCTTGGTGATTGAGTTGTCCATTTGTCTCTCTTTATCCCATTATGCCAAATGAAGGTTTTATCATTTATATAATTACATCATCACTCTTAGGGAAGAGGATGTTCAAAAACCTTTCTTGAGTTATTATACCCACACACTCACACAACTACATAGACATTTGATTCTTGTATGTTGGATACATAGTTTTTATGTCACTTCAATGGTCTCCAAATTTCATAACCCATTGTTTTGTTTTAGTGCCAAAGGCAAATCAAAGACATGAATTTATAAACTCAACACATTTTCCATAGAAAATAATAAAAAATTGGTAAAAAAATACAAAATATAAAGAGGCAAAGTAGTGATAGAAAAATAAATTTCTATAACCCTACATAGGTCTATTCAAAATAATAAAGACAATCACAGCTATGTAAAACCATCCAATGCCTATTTGTCTAGGTCAAGCCCATGCAAGGTGAAAAATCTATCTAGGATGGTACAAGTGTCAAATCAAAGTTCAAGATAATGCAAAGTCAACATGCACAACCATGTTTTTATTTCTAGACTTTTAGAATATCATAGCAACAATCATGTGTGATCATAACATATCCATTTGTTCTTATTTTTCATAGCCTATTTCCTTATTGGTTTTATCTTATTATTTTTACTTAGCCAATAGGGTAGATCTAAATTATGTACTTTTATAAAAATATTATTATATATATTATTGTAATAGTTTATTCCTTATTTTGTGTAATACTATAATTAGGGTAAAAAGTAATCAAAGTGGTCATTTTAGACACCTAATTTTATTACAATCTACCCATTTCCATTGTAAATTTATCATGCTTTATCAAACTTGGTCCATGTGCACACATTTGATTATTTTGGTAATCTTTCCCCTTTTTTTGGGCCCCATATTATCATCCTTTGACTTAGGTTCAAATTAAAAATTTAATTTATATTCACTTTGAGTCATTGATAATATCTCCACTAAAACCAATTTTTTTGAAAACCTATAGATTTATTGTTTATTCTCCTTTACACGAACTTAGATGCTCCCCAAATGTCTAAAATGCTACTTTAGGGTCTTTCACTAGGTCATAGTCAATACTTGATGATGCCCCCATGACTTATTAGTCATTTGTGCCTTGATTATCACATTTTACATCTTTTAGGTTTAGCCTATGCATAGATGTGGCTTTAAGAAGAACATATATTCAAAAGTACCCATAACCATTTAATTATCGATTCTTATCATCAATTTATCTTACAATCCAAGTCTCTCATGCTTATTTATCAAGTCTTATCAAGAGGTATTCACATTTTATCAAGGAGTTTTCACATTGATTCAAATGTACCCTCATCCATCTTGTTCCAACACACTTATATAAAAATAAGGTCATAGTGAAGCTTTAATTGCATTTAATTATCTATGGAGAAGAGGTATTGTCATTTCCCTCATATTTAGATTGGGAACACTCACATTCACTATAAATACATTGATCATTAATTCCAAACATGTAATATATGTAGCTAAAACTCCTAGAGAGGTTTCATAATCCAGCTAAATCCTACACATGTTATATTATTGAAAAATTGTGGTGATTTAGGTCAAATAAAAAGGAAAAGTAAATCATAGAATTACACATGTTGATTTAGTAAAGAGAAATGGAAATTTTGATCACCATCTGAATAATTAATAAACCCATAAGTTTCATGTTATTTAAATGAGTATACAATTTTAAATATGGAAAATTTTGATCGATTAAGAGTCATTGGAGGTTGATTCTAACCCTTTTTAAAAATTTATTCATTTGTGAAATGATTTCAAGGCTTTATTCATATAATTATTTGGACATGTTTTCCAATACTTTTATCCTCTAATAGTGCACATGTAAGTAAAAATTAGGTATTTATTTATTATTATTCTTTTTCAAGTTTTAAATATTTAATTATTTATTTTAGTACATTTTAGATCGTTATGCATGAATATATTTACATAGATCTATATTATGAATTAGTCTTAATGTATTTTACATGTTTTAACCTTTTAGGTTTTAGTTTATGTAAATCCTATGTTTGATTATAGGGATGAGTTGCCTAAATCAAGGAAATAATATGCAGAAAATAACCACTAATTTGTTATAGATTTGACTAGCTTTAACTTTGTAAAAATAGTAATAAATATGTGGAAATAAAAACTTATCTAGAAAACACCTGATACAAATGATATGAGTGATGGAAACTGAGATAGGAATAGGTCTGAGTGTCATCAACTAGATCTTTATATCAGAACCCCTCCTAGATAATAACACCATAATTGGATAGAGCCACCATGTAGATCTAGTGTCTTGATAATGGCACTAATGCTCTCTATGCAAGACTATCTTGAAATTCTAGGTGCACTTGTGTTTGTGTTTTTTGGATATCTTCCTATGCACATGAATCCTATAACTATATATTATACCTATAATATCTGATTTATGATGCAAACTCTAATCCTACTTACAAATAAGGCATGAGTTTAAAAGTGTGTTTGTTAGTAGGATAGGATGGACATCCTCAACTCCCCACTGTGATGAGATTTTCCTATATACCAATACTCTGAGGAGGGATCAAGCCCGATGTAGTTCTCCCCACCTAAGTGTTGGTGCAAGTGTAAGTGGCAATAAAATGATAGGGGCCTTGAGTTCCTTGAGTGTACTTGAGATTGGAAATCTAGAAAACTTGAGCTTAGGGCTGTTGTAGATGGTAGATGCATAATTAGGGAATAATAGGGATCAATAACCTTGATTTTGCTCAACTTGATTTGTGTTTGAATAGGTATTTTACATCTAATTTCCATATAGTGGATAGAGGGATAAAATTCATGTATTTATAGTGTTCGATTACTTGTGAAGATAATAAAAGATGCTCAGGTTGACCTTAGGAGGGTTTTAACTTTGAAATATATTTTTTTAGGAAATATAGGGTAAATGACATAGGCACTATTTTGGAGACACTAGCACCACATGGTTCTCATGTACTTAATGTTGCGTTGATATTGAGATGGCAGAACACTAGGCACAAAGGGCCAATATTGGTAAATGAGGGTTTGGGATTGCATTTGAGCTAACTAGGGATGCCTGTGTTCTGCATGGAGGCTAGAAAAATGTGATAATAGGTTATAAGATAGGTTTAGGGATAATATATGAATAGGTAGTCTCAAGTAACACACTTATCACTCAAATACCACTTTTAGGTGATTACAGTACACAATGTATAAACCATATTACATAAAATAGTTATTTTTTTAGTGACCCATCTATTTTCTAAACAATCAACCTTAGGATTTCATGCTCTCTTTCCATCTATGGTTTATTGTTGTGTATTTTCTATATCTTATTTATCTAGGGTTTTGATTTCTTATTGTAATATCATTAGCCTTAGTATTTGTGCTTTTCTTCTAAAACTTAGTTTACATATGATGAATCATTCCTTTGATGTATTATTTCAAGATGGTGTAAATTATTTTCTTCATTGTGTGGTAAATGATAATATTTTTTATACACCCTTGACTACTAGCATGTATTGGGATATGTTTCCAACACAAATTTTTACTTAGTCATATGATACTTTATATATATTAGTAGTAATGTTAGCCTATGGAATATATATAACCTATGTAGGTTATATATAGAATGTATTGGTTGATATTAGATCATCATATTATGAAATTTATTCTTATTATAGGGTTTTGGAAGTTTCCACCTTGAAGTGGCTCATTCATATAGTTCAAGTATTATGTTATGATTTCAATAATCTTGAGTGGATCTAATCTCTCATGACATTATTATTGTGAGTTATGTTTTTATTATTCTCTTGATATTTATATTGAGATCCATTTTTGTAATTCTACTTTATCTATTTAAGTAATTTAATTACAAGCAGTATCAGAGATTCAATTTTGATATATTTTTTTGTCACCTTTTTTGGGTGTATATTAGTGTATGTTTGATGTTTTTGAAAGGATTAAAAAACATAAATTTTGATGGGAAAGGATTTTTTTTTTGTTTTTGTAGTATTTCTTTCAACTTTTTCATTAAAAATGTGTAATTTGGAATTTTTTGGCACCTTGGTGCAATATAGTAGTTTGGATGATTTTCACATCTTGATGAAATATAATTGTCATTGAAATTATCTTGTCAAGGAAATCATAACACATTTATATTAACCCAAAATTTTGGGATTTTTTTAGTTTTATTTACCCTTGAAAAATATAATAGTCATTAGATTCATCTCGATGAGATGATCACCAAGGTGTAATTCCTTGGTAACCTTTGTTTAATTTTTATCTCTACAGTCTAGAAAATTTTGCACCTTAATGCAATATAGTAGTCATTGAAATCATATTAGTGAGGTGATCACAATAACATATATTATTTTCAACCTTAATTTTTGAGTTTTTTTTTAATTGTTTATACCCTTGCACAATATAAAAATCATTTGATTCATGTTGACATCATGATCCTAATGACATAATTTTATGATAACCCTTTTTTAACACCAATAACCCTAAATCTTAGACCCTACACCCTAATATATTTATATGGTAGGACTATACATTTGGGATCAAGGTAAGGGCTATGACACTCTAGAAAAAATTCCTAACAAAAAAGAGATGTAGTCCAAAATAGGAATCAATGGATCTTATGTTATAGAGTTTTCTAGATATATCATAGAGTGAGGTAGTTTGATTATAATTTACAAAAATATAGTCTCAGATGGACAATATATGAGACACAGAGAATTAATTAATGACTGGATCATCTAAGGTAGATATTTAACTAATGATTGTCCTCACAATAAAATTTTAAAAACCAACCATAGTTTACTGATACATAACCCAAATAAGGTGAATATTCTTTTATCCCATTATGAATATAAGTACAATTCATCCCCACGCTCAACTGGTTCCAATTCAAGACTTTAGAACCTGCTACCAAAAGTGGACATGCATAAGTTTTTTGGAAAATATCTAGTCATTTGGTTCAATAACATGGATTTTTTGTTTGATGCACTTAAGATCCCATGTGGACAAAAGGTCATAATGACATCCTTATATTTTGAACCTAAGAAATTAATTTAGTATCAATGGTTGTTTTCTCAAAATAAGAAGACTCTTAGTGTCATCTATTCAATTTTTATTGATAAATTACTGACATGCTATCACAATCATGTGACAAATAATTATTTTATCTAGTTAACAAAACTATGACAAATAGGATATGTTAGGGATTATATTAAATAATTGAAAAATATATCCTTGATGTGGAGATGATCATGAATGAGAAATTAAATGACCTATGTTTTAATGACAAGGATCACATCCAACATGGGGCATACATGTTTAATCCACTTATTATATCTGATTCTATTGCCATGGCCCACAAGGAGGAGGAAAAATATTTGGCTAACAAAAGTTACACCTCAAAAGTATAAGATATCAAAAAACTTTGGTATCATCATTTCCTCAACCTAAAATATTGAATCCTTAATAAATTGAAGAGAAAATTGAAAAAGGGTTATTTTTAAACTATGATATTAAATATAATCACACTTATAAATTGATGAAAAAATCTATTATACATTAAAGTCATCAATGAAGAAGAAGAAAATGAATAATTATAATTAGAGGTTGGTGATGAGCCAAATGAGGAGACAATAAATACCCAACCAACTATTTATTACCATGCACTTTAAAGTGATACCACCTCATAAAACCTCAAGGTAGTATGTTTCCTAAAAAATAGAGGGTGATAATATTGATTGAATTTTAAAGTGCCTAAGATTTCATGAACAAAAGTTGGTTGCTCAATTGAAATGTTTTGTTTACCTAGCTACATAATTTTAGGTCATGATAAGATAAGTTTAATTGGTCAATATACATTTGGTCAAAAATGATTCTCTTCGTATTAGTTGATATATGTGAAGGAGGTCGGGAAGGAGTCGGATTATCACTTAGACTATTTATTCCATTGATGTTTTCCTCCTATGCATGCATAAAAGGAATGAAAAATTCAATCAAAATTTGAGGAGTGTAGATGATGATACAACCATTTGTATATGTAAATTCCATAATATTAAACTCACCATGAGAGATTCATTTCTATATTTACCTATGTTTAACATTCCCATGGGTGTCATAGAATTATATTAGGATTCTAGTGGCTCACAACCTTAGGAATGATTGAGTCAAAATTTTAGGATATTTTAATGCATTTTCATTTAAAATGAAACACATTTGAACTACATAGTCTTTGTGTAAAGTCCATACATTTTGTTATTTCTCATAATATGTAAAATATTTTTTAAAAAGGGATAAGATGGCCTTGTGGTATAATATTTTTCAATACAACCACAACCAACAAAGGTGATTACATGACAAGATCCATTTTCAATTATCAATGGTTATTCAATAATTTTTGTATATATGTATAAAAGACTACCCACCAAAAAGGATCATGATCATGTCATTTTACTGGTAACAAGGATCCAATCACCAAACATTAGACCTTATAGGTATCCATTTATTGATATTGAGAAGATGGTATAGGAAATACTTGAGGTAAGAATTATCCAACATAGCTATAGTTATAATTCCTTAGTAGTGGTGATGGTGCATAAAAAATATGATAGTGCATGTGTCTATACTATAGGGAACTCAACAAATACAACATCAAAGGGAATTTTCAAATTCCATTAATTGATTATTTGATAGATGAGTTACATGGTGATTTATACTTTACAAAACTTGATATTCACTCATGTTATCATTAAATCATAATCATATATGAGGATATATAGAAGACAACTTTGAGAACTCATGAGGACAAATATGAAGTTTTGAAAATGCACTTTGGCCTTCCTAATGCACCATATACATTTCAAAGTTAGATGAACTCTATCTTTCAACCATTTATATGGAAATTTGTCTTAGTATTTTTAGATGACATCTTAGTATCAATAAAACATGGATAAAAAATTTGAAAAATGTGAAAAGGTTTTATAAACTCTGACACAAAATCAGCCATGGACACCTAAATTCCACCAATTTAATGTCATAATTAACTTTGATTATAATCAACACACTAATCCCCTCACCATCCTAAATTATAATTTCTCACTAGTGTCATTTCACTCCACTTTTCTAATAATTGATTAATCAATATTAATTAATTATCATGCACACACAATCCTCTAAAAACTAATTAAAATTCAAAATTTCCACCTCATCCAGACATCTTCCACACTTCTCTCAACCAAGTCTTGAGTCATCGAACCAATTCCTTATCTTCCTCAACCAATTTTTGATTCATCATTTAACATTTCAACTACCTTAGTGAGTCATACAACTACCTTGATTCAATACTAAGACATTTTAAACTCCCAAATAACTTTACCATTCTCTCACACACATGGGAATTAGTCATCATCCATTGAGTTGAGGACTGAAATATAACCATTGGTAATTATAATTATCAAATAAATCTAGATTATTATCAACCATTCATATCCTCATATTAAAGTCTATAAAATGACATATTATAGATCATTTTAATCATCCAACTTCAAGTTATTGAATTTATATCAAAATTATCTTATGCATCTATTGAGAATCCAATCTATTTACACCCATATGTTTCCAAATTCATCTTTGTTTGGAGAAAAAGTTGAGCACCCACTCTCAAAGAATAAAGATAAAGTCACATGTTTTCACAATGGAGAAGGTGATGTATTGTACATAGTTTTGTAAGTACTTATTTGTTTAGATTTTATTCATTGTTGATGTTGAATCTGAGGTTTTAGTTTAGGTTTAGAATATGGAGTTTATAGTAGTTTAATTTTGTAGATTACAATATAATGTGATATCTAAAATTTCATAAATTTAAACTATGAAGTCAATACACAAATCTTATTCTAAATATAAACTAAAATTTTAGATTGAGAAACAATAATGAATAAAAGTTTTAAAAAAAAGTACTTTAAAAACCATGTATAATACATCACCTTATCCATTTTGAAAACATGTGATTTGATATTTATTCATTGGATGTGGGTGCTCAATTTATTATCCAAACAATGGTGAAAATGGGTGTAAAATGATGATGCCCTAGGTGGATTTTAAATGTGTAAATAATTCCCCCTCAAGTGTTTGTGCATGAAAAATGGATGTAGATGAATGCTAGAAATTAAAGAAGGGAGATATATGGAGAGGATAAATGATTGAATGAATACTTCCAGTAATAGAATAACTAGCCTCGATAAAATGCTTGCATGGTTTTAAGTATGTGTACAATAATTTTCCCCAAGTGGATGGTTTATAGGGAGTGGATTTATAAAAAAAAATTTTTTCCAATTTTAAGATGTGCACTTGGATTGTGCCCCAGGAAGCCTATTCAGAGTAGCAAATATGGGAAGGATATATCTTGATGGTAAGCTATAGGATGAAAAATTATATATTTTTTATGATGATTTATAAAAGGTTTATAAGGTTAATTTTAAACCTAAAAGAAATATTTATAGTATTTTGAGTGATTGGTGATATGACATGAATGGATTAGGATGATGATAATGGTAAGGACATGATGGTTGAATGAGATTAACCCATGGATGTTATTGAACCACTTTAGCTAATTCTTGCATATTTTGATTATATTTAATGATGGATTGATTTTACCTAAGCAATGATATATGCCAGGAGTGGATTGTAGGAAAAATATATCCCAAGATAAGTTATATGCTTTGATGTGTACCAAAAAATGATATATGTAAGGAAAATATTGTGGGAATGATATATTCTTAGACTATTGGGGGAATTCTCTTTATGCGGTTAGATGGAGCCTCCTGATCCAACTCCCCACCATTCCCTCTAGTGGGAATGGGTATGGAGGGTAGAATAATTGATATTATAGTTGGTGGTCTTGAAGCTAGAGGATCATCTCTTCTCACTCTCATTGGACATCTCCTATCTGAGAATTTGACAGGGGCAATAAATATAGTGGTGGTGAGGGGGTTGGAGGTCCCCTTTATAAGATAAATTATCATGGTTTGTGTTAGCCATTTGTCCTTCTAGACATGATACCTAGTAATAGAGTGATATGTAAATTAACCAATAGACTAATGGTGGGGACCCAATACTTATTGTTTAAGATCCTCCAACTCATGGGGGTTGGAGGGAACCCTTAGGATCTTCTGCCTTTGTTGCCTCTGCCTACTACCGTGTTTGCTATTGTTTCTTAATGTGTTTCTTGTTTCTTGTTCTATTATCTTTCTAGTTTTATCATTGATGTGAATTTAAGTTAAATTATACTTGATTTTTTGGCCATTTTATGGCTTTACTTGGACTTTGTTCTTCCCGAAGCTTCTTTAGCTCAGTTTGGTTTACTCAAGGTATGACTTTTCCACCCATATTTTTGTATAATTAGAAATGTATTATATTATTATAATAATGAAAGTGTGTTTTTAAATTAAAAAACTCAAATTGAAAGGTAAAATCTGAATCAAACTTCATAGGTAAGAGTAATAAATACTTGTCATTTTTATAAAAAATTAGGACACATGATAAAAGATTGCATGATACTAATAACGAAGAATAAAACCAATCAAGAAAGGGAAGATAAGGTTTTTAAAAATAAAAATGGTGAGTTAAAGATCTATCAGATTATTGTCTCTCATTTTTCATGGTAGTAGAGAAAGAAAATAATTTTTTATCTCTTAATTCAGGTTGTTCGAATCAGTTGACAAGTCACAAAGATGATTTTATCAAGTTAGATAATTCCTTAAAAATCCAAGAGCAATTAGGAGATGGAAATCCAATCCAAGTTGAAAGAAATAATAGAATTAAAATAAACAAAATGAAATTTAAGGGTGATATAATTTATAATAATATTTTTTATTACAATTTCACAAGATATAGTGATGAAATCAAATCATACAAGGTTTGTAATCCTACTAGCAAATTCATAATTATTTCTAGGGATTGTAATTTGTTCAAAAGTAAGGTGCATATTGATTATTATCATGTAGATATATAAGTAATAATTTAAGGGTGCAATCCTATTGAATTTTATTTTTATGGCTTACAAAGTCTTACACATATTTCTAGTTCATCAAGACATAATACTAACTCTTTGCAAGAGACTAGTCATTCATCTACATCAACCCCAAGAAATAACCTGCATTTGTTGAATCCTCATATATTTTATAAAAATTATGATAGTATTTTTAAAAGTATAAAACATCAAGAAGAAAACTTATTCAATGATGCTTATGATGAAAAAAATATGTTTGCATTATCATTAGTGACTAGTGAACCTAGAAGTTATGCAGAAGCTAGTCAAAAGAAAGAATGGGGTGATGTTATGTAACTAGAGATTGATAAAATTGAGAAGAATGCTAAATTTAATTTAGTTAATAATATTTTGAATAAATATGTCATTGGTATAAATTGGGTCTAAAACATTGAATTAAAAATTGATGTACAACTGACAAGCTAAAAACTATAGTAGTTTCTATATTTATGGGCAAACTATCACTCAAGAATTTGTAAGAAATACATATAATTTTAAAATATGTAAGAGTTAATTATAATAATATAATTAAATTTGGACCATAAAGTTATTTATGTCTCATTTTATACATATATTTATATTGGGGAGGATCTCTTGATGACATGAAGCTAACTTCATGTATTGCTTCACATTGGGAAGTAGGTTGGTTTCTTGGTCTTCAAAGAAACATGCTACATTTGTATTATCCTATATTGAATATGAATATACAAAACTTAAATACAAATTACCTACAAGGAATATGTTTGATATCTCTAAATAAGATCCATGGAAGACTTAAGGATATGATATGAATCTCACCTCTTTATATCAAAGGGGAGAATGTTAAGTATGATGCCAATATAGACACTTGAGTTATATTTTTAGAATTATCATATTTTATTTTTTAGGTGTATAATAAGTTTATTTAATTTATTTATTACCTTAATTTTTTTTTTCACTTTTGGATAATTTCCAATGATTTTCTTAAAAATAGTTGGAACTACAAGTTATCTCCAATTCATTATTTAAGTACCGGAATGTGTTCACAAATGTTGGGGCACAAATTTAGTGTTTGTTAAGAAAAATTATAGTGTATTTAATTAAATTCCTATTTTTATATAATTTATGATTCCAATTTTATAGTCTCCATCAATATCCCATATAGACCTCATAACTCTAATGGTTCTAGTTACTACACATAGTATAATAACATCCGAATGGTTCTCCAATATATACAATTTTATACATAAATATATTACACCAGACACTTTAAAAAGGAATGAAAAGTCAAAACTACATCAAAATACCCTTAGATATGTCATTATTGGTAGGGACTTATTCAAAACATATTTTGAGGGACATATACTCTGATGTTTGATATCCAAAGAAGCTAAGTTTGCTATCAGATAGGTGCATGACAATGAATAAAGTGGTTATTTCAATATTAAAGTAAGGTCACATAAATTACTTAGACAAGGTTATTATTAGCCAAACATGGAACATAAATGTTAGGAATATAGTAAGTTATGTGATAAATGGCAATGCCATAGAAACCTACACCATGTCCCTTCGCAACAACTACAACCCATAGTATCCCCATGGTCATTCATGCTATGGTGTTTTGATCTAATTGGTAAGATAAATAAAAAATACATAAGAGCTCACAAATTCATTATCACAAATACATTATAATTTAAAAATGGGTAGAGGCTATTCCTTTCAATCCATAAAGGGAGAAGATATATGTCATTTTCTTATGAACAACTTTATTTTCTACATCAACCTCCCAAATACCATCATTAAAAATAATAGAAATTATTTTAAGAATAGAACAATCAAGAAATTTTGTGCTATATATAAAATCTGACACACATTCTCTACTCCATACTATCCATAGGGCAATGGTCAAGTAAAATCTATAAATAATACAATTAATAATATCTTCATCAAAATAATTACCAAATTTGGTGATGATTGACACAAAGCTCATCCATGTATTGTGGACTTACTACACCAGTATTCATACACCAATAAGAGTTAGTCCTTATTCACTAGTATATAGAATAGAAGTAGTTATCCCATTAGAATTATAAATCACATCCTTAAGGGTATATTTAAAAGGGATCATTATAGATGATCAATACAGAGAAAGGCATCTCCATGAATTAGAATAGTTGGATCACACATATATTTAAGTTGAAAAACATTTCAAAGAATATCATAAATGAATCCAAAAAACCTACAATAACCATGTTCAAAATAAAAATTTCAAAGTCAATGATCTAGTTTCAAAATAAAATCTCAGAGATGTCAACACCAAAAAAGAGAATCAAGTAAAATTTAAACCAAATTGGCTTGGCCTGTACTTATTCATAGAAAAACTTAGCCTAAAAATATACCATCTAGCTTTACTTAATGGTAAGGTAATTGAAACCCCATTAAACATCATGCATCTAAGGATATTTTATATATAAAAAACTCTTTTCATATTACTTTTACGTACTTTCCTTATCTCTTACTCCTTGTATATAGTTTCATTTTCATGTTTCATGTACATAGATTATATCCAAAAAATAAAAAAAAACAATATAATATGTCAAAGCACAAAAGCATTCAAATAATTACTCAAAAAATACAAAATTATAGATTTCATGCATTTCCATGTTTATCTCTTATTTTTGACAGACACTACATATGCTAGCTATCTTAATATAGTTGGTTTTATCATACATACATTGCTTCCCTTATTCTTGTCGAGTGCTTTTAGATTAATACAAGACTTAAGTCCACTCCCATCATCTAGATTTACTAATACCTACCCATTGAAAGCATACACACATATACATAGGTTCATCATTTGAGACATTCACCCATTTGGGGTCACCCTATACATAGTTTCAATTACCAGCTTACATATTTCTAAACTCTACATCACAAATTTAGAATTGTTATATATTGATATTGATCATGCTACACCTACTCATATTTTTTTTCAACTACCACTACTATAAACTCAGTGTATGTACATCTTAACTCTTATATAAATTTGTATTACATGTTCATGCATACTTTCATTTATAGCTTTCCTAATTTAGACATGATTGTGTCTTTAGGCTTCTTCTATTTGAGGGCATTTGAATATGCCATTGATCTATGGCTCCACATCACTTCTTTTCACTATATGTATACTTTGGACATATGGCCATGTCCTTGTGTGTGCTTTCCTAATTATGTATGCAAACATTTTAAAATGTCCTTCTATGTGGCTCTAAGACAACTTGCTTTCTATTTGTGTATGTGGACATTTTAATATGTCCTTAGATGTCTTGATTTCTCAAATTTAGTGACATGTGCCCATGTCCCTTGTATTATGTCCCCTTGGCCTACTTTACATGACTCATGTGTTTTGTATGTATGTTTTCTCGTATGCACCATGGCCATGACACTTATCTCTTACTTGTTACACACTCTAGTTTTATATGCCACAAGGGACCTCATGCATTTCCCCTTCTTACTTGGGTGTTGTGATGGGCATCATACCCATTCTTCCTAGGTAACTAATCAATTATTACTTGGATTTTCTATTCACATACATTATTATATCTACCTTGATAGCCTTGTGAATGCTAGGCCTAACATACATCTCACAATACACACTTATACTTAGATTATCTTACATTTTTATGTTACGTATGTAAATTATATTGGTTTATTATGTAGATATCATATATGCTTTGGTTAACACAAATTTTTTAGAGATTTTTCTTTTAAGGATAGTTCTTGCATAGGTTGAATAACTACCCTCTAAAGAAGGGGATTTCATAGGTTTTTATCATAAAGATCAAGTTATCCAAATTCACTAAGAGTATAATTTTTGGCATGCAGACTCAGAATACATAAATTAGACTTTAGAAAACATAGTGGGAAATAATGATATAGAGATCAATTAAAATTTCTCAAAAATCAAAACAATTAGACATTAATGCCCAAATTGGGACACTAGTACCACATGACACTACTATCCAAGATATGGTGCTACTATCCAATAGCCTCAATTTCATAAAAATATAGATTAGATAAAAAATTATAGTAGGTATAATCTAGGTTTACATTGGTTTAGTTATATTTTATTAGTTTTGGCTCAGTTTAGCTCAGATTCATATTACCTTGCTTAGGTTGGGGGCATCATGCATCACATGATCATTATTGTTTCAATTTAGATACTTAGATACAAATTATTACAACTCAGTCCATAATCTATATGTTGACATACCAGATTTGGGGGCATGTGCATGGCACATTATTTTTTTATGCTCACTTATACATTGGTTGATCAAGTAGAATTACAAGCTCTATGTCACTCTCTATGTTATACACATTAGATACTATGTTCTAGGTCACACACTAGATTCATGCCTTACTCCATCTATAGTGGTTGGAATTTTTGAGTGGCCTAGAGCCACCTAATATACTTGAGTGGCTATAGAGTTGACATCTCCCGTTACACATTTATAGTTACATCATGTAGTTTTAATTTTAGATGCATCTACTACACATGGGTAGTTAATGATGGAGTCATAGTCTACTTGAGTTCTTGATCCACCTACATGAGAGGGTTGGACACACCATCGGTCCAATCCAAGATATTCATAGGTCATGATCCACTAAATAGGGTGGGTAATGATGGAGTCAAAATCAGATTGAGTTCTTAAGCCACCCACATATGGGGATTGATAAATCCATCAAATTAGTCCAACCTATTTACTGATTGATCACTATATATACACACATAGGTTATCACCAATTTTATGTATTGGCTCATGTACCTAATGAAGTATATTCATTCTTTTCATCTCTTTTATCTCTATACTCAATTTTATTTCTTTACTCAATTTTATCTCTTTACTTAGTCTTGTCTTTACTTTTGATATCTCTTTAGTAAGGATTGATATATGAACATTTCATTTAGAGGACATGCAATGGAGCATATTTCACATACTTAGATCTAGATTCATGGGCTTTGCCTCTTAGGTAAGTCTAGGTATGCTTATTTTTCCTTTATCCTAGTCATTTCACTTTGATACATTTTCATAATCAGGGGGGGGCGGGTGGCGGGGGAAGGCAAATGTAATAACCTAAAAATGGCACTTGAGTGCTAAGAGTGAAAGTTGAGACCACCTATCCCTAGCTTATCCCTAAACCTATATTAGGGCCTATTTTCACACATATCTTGCCTTCGTACAAGCCACAAACATCCCTAAACATCCCCCAAATAGTCCCAGACCCTCATGATGACATCCTAACCTCTAGTACCTTAGGATTTTCCATTTGGACACTAGCACCATAATCGGGACAAAAATACCACATGGTGCTAGTATCCCAATTTTTGCACTATTGTACTTTCCCTTCTTTTCCTATTAACATATATATTTTCAAATCTAAGATGACCTAGGGTTAGCTTAGACCTATTTTAAGACCCACATAAGAACCATAAAAATACACACACAAACACACACACACACACACACACACACACACACACACACACACACACACACACACACACACACACACACACACACACACACACACACACACACACACACACACACACACACACAATGTTTATCCCTCTAACCACCAGATGAAAATGGGATGCAAATTACACATAAAAACTTAGAATAAATTGTGCACAATTAAGATTATCAATCCCTAATTTTCTCTAATTCTTCATACAACCATCTAAAACATTCCTAAGCTTAGATTACTTAGGTTTCCACTCTAAAGAACATTCAAAACACTCAAGTCAACATTTATACTATATTCACTTGCACTTGCATCAACACTTAGGTTGGGAAAAATCTATCAGGCTTGATCCCTCTTCAAAGTATTGCTATGTAGGCAAGTCTCATCACAATGGAGTGTTGAGGATGTCAATCCTACCCCACTAAAAACTCCCTTTACCACTTGTATCAATTGATTTCCCTAGCAACATGTAGGATTAGGGTTTACATATAAAATAAGTCAAAATAGGTCATATACAAAGATCCATAACTTGTTTACTTAGGAATAGGTTTGACAAACCCAGACATAGGTGCACCCAAAAGCTCAAAACACTTCTTTACAAAAGACACTACTACCAAAATAAGGACACTAGATCCACATGACACCTAATTAGGGTGATACTATCCAAGAAGGGTTTTGACACCTAGATCTTGTTTTTTACACTCAGACCAGCCTTTGTCTCAGTTTATAGACTCTAGGTTTCCCATTTTAGTCATTATCTAGCTAAGTTCTTATTTACATTATTTATTGATATTTTTAGAAAGGTTAAATTAAGTTGATTATATTACAAATTAGTGGTTATATATATTGCATATTTATACCCTAATTTACTAAACTTATATATTTAATAAAATAGGATTTACATACCTCTAAGTCTTAAAAGTTTAAAAAGATAATCAATCGTATCATGACAGTTCACCATTTCAACAATTATTACACCAATGTATAACATGTATAACATATTTACACCATATTTAAGTAATGGACAACACTTTTTTTAAATGTATTTAAAATTTAATATTTTAAATAGATTAAAATTATGACTTTCCCTCTATTTTAACATGTCAAACAAAAAAAATATTAAACTTTTAAATAAATTATTTTTTACATACCTGTATGACACCTAAGTTACAATACAAACTCCAAAACTTAGGGATTATCACTAGTGGCACTTCTTCCCAATGTTTTAATGCTTACAAGAGGCTTTTTTTTTTGTTTATTATATTCTTATTTAATTTATGTATATTTTTATGGGTGGGTTGTGTAGAGAGGATTACAAAGTAATTTATTCAAACATTAGTCCACAAATCATGAAAAATGCATAAAGAACTAACTAACTAAGCCTATCTATTCCTATGGGAATCACAAAATATTAAAAAAAAATGAAGGAAATCAACATAATATTACCTTCCTAAATGGATTCACCATACCCATGTGGCTCAAAAGCATGCTCTTCCTTGATCAAACATCCTTATCTTTGTCAACAAAGGTGGAAAACTCCTCCAATATCTCAAGAATACTCCACAAAACCTAGGCTCATGATTCCAAATCACTAAACAAGCCTATCAATAATTATTACAAATAAAATCAATGATCAAATGCAAATGATTGTGGAAAAAATATAACATTATAAATTTGCAATATTCAAGCTTAAAATTCATGTCCATGGCCTCTCTATTTATAGATTTTTGAGATTGGTCAAGATCAACCATGACCATCCATCTCAAGATTGAGATGTGTGGCCATGGATAATCCTAATATTTGGAGTTAAACTAATAAATATCCTCAAGATAAATAAACATTAAAGAGGCATGGGAGGTATTAACTAGGCATGGGTGACCCATAATCTTGATATTTTATGCACTTATGGCTTGATGGATGCCACCCCATAGATGATGTCATTAGGTGATGTAGATATTCAAAATCAATTTCCAATAATGAGATATTCAAAAAGATCTATGAAATTCTTACTTAATATCTTAAATTGGATTAATTAGCTTAAGTTTAATTAAGTTTAGTGCAATTTTTTGGAAATTGGTGCACAATTAATCAAAATGGTCAAAAAGTCATATTACTGGATCATAATTTGAATGGAGAGGAACTAGAAGGTGATGTTAGATGTGTTGGAGCTATGTTCCCATTTAGGATGTTACTAACACCAAATAATAAAGGCACATGATGTGTTCCAATGAATTAGAAGAAAAGAGTGATCCAAAGCATAAAAGGCAAAATCATCATTTTGACTCAAAATGAATTGATCAAAGATAGTTGATCCATAAATTTCATTACCCCATTTAGGGATACTTTGACCTAAATTGGCACTTGTAAATGACAAGTTGAAACCATTTAGCATGTTTTATGAAATTTTCCCTAAAATGTGCATTTGAGTACAATTTGAGTAAGATTAATAATTACAACACAAATGGTGTTAAGAATTAGATGTCTACATTTTCCCCCTATTTGAGAAGGCATAGTGAGACATTCAGGTGAAGCAATGTTTTTTCAAATAAAAGATTTGTCAAGAAAAAATTGGAATAAACCCATGATGCCCCCTCAAGAGGACATACTAGGATGAAAGAGAAGGATGGACTCTCAAAAATAGAGAGAAAGTGAGAGGTTAACCCATAGAATATATCACATATAAATGAGTTAATTTTGGCACACGTGATTACCATCAATGATCAAAATATAATTTGAAGTATAATAGGCCCTAAAAATAGGGGGAATGGGAAATATACAATCCTTAAATGTAAGGGACACACTTTAAATATACCCAATTTGAGAGTACAAGTTGTACGCTTATGACATTCATCAATCCCAAGACAAGTTGCACACTAAAATATTTCCATCATGGGCTTTAATGTGGAGAGCTTGGAATTAGAGGAAAAGAGATAACATTCTACTTTAGGAAAGGAAGCAACACTAGAATGGGATCTCTAAAGAGAATATGATAAGTAATCCAGTAGAGCAGATTTGATTATGATAAAATAGTTTTGTCCTAGTAGGGCAAGTCTTGATCATTGATAAAGAATAAATAACAATTTTCCCTTGTATAGATGATTTGATTTAGACATGGTTCAGATGTTGGGCCCCATCATGGGCAATTGGTAAGAAAAATAGCTTAATGATATAACCAAAAAGATATGTTAAAGCGAGCGGGAATAAACATACATGTGATGGTGTAATGGATTAGAAAGTCATATGAAACCAAACATATGAGAATGCACAAAGTGATGAGAGAGATGAAAATAAGAATGAAGATGGCTGAGCTGACCTCAATAGAAATTAAGCACTACCTACATAGTTCTATAGACTCATGTTCTAACATGAACTTTAGGCCAATGTAGTTCACCCAAGTTTGGGAGAGAATGGAATGAGGAATGATGAAAAATGACCAAGAATTGATTATACTTATAATTTATGCAAAGAGATGCACATCTAAGCATAGACATAAAAGCCTAAAATGCATGCTACCTAGAATTATAATTCCATATCATGAGCCTAGGTACTGCAAAGTGTTTTTGAGAATCGTTCATTGAATCTAATGTTGACGTTAAGATGTTGAGACCTGAGCACAAAGTGATTTTTATAGAAAAATAAATTAGGCATCATAAGTATGAATAACTTAGAATAACATAAGATTCCAATTGCACTAAGCTAGTTTAAATGTGAATATCTATAACTAAGGATAATGGTAAAATAATGACCGAAACTAGAGTTACAGTGATTTACATTTAAACAAAAAAGCAAAGATAAAGAAAAAGATAAACATAAATGAACCTAAGTTGAAATCAAGATATTATCAATCAAGACTTAAGTAGGAAAAAAAATGTTTAAAAACAAAAGTCAAGAATGTCTTAATGACATGAGACCAAGATATGAATAATCAAGATCCATGTGGACCATCAAGGCATTCTTGAACACAAAGGAAAAAAGCAAAATCAAATAGAAAAATAGGATACCAACAATCAAATAAATAAAATTGTCCAAGAACAATGTAATAACATAGGATCAAGATATAAACAATTGAGATCCATGTGAATCATCAAGATGTTTTGAAACACAAAAGAGAAAAAAAAAACAATCAAGGAAACACAAGACCAAAATGAGACAAGTAATAAAAAGGAGAATAAATAAAAGGAGAGGTGTGAAAGCACAAAAAAACACCAAGAAAACACAACAAAACACCAAGAGAACTCAAATAAACACACACAAATAAAAACCAAGTTAGTGCGGTTTAAATACAAATGTTCATGTATGTGCGGTAGAGACGTTACTTTCTACCACATTATAATAAAAAACAATGACACCATAATTGTTCCCTAATTAAAGAGGAACAATGATAAAAGAAATGGGGAAAAAGTAAAAAAGGAAGGGGTTAGCCGAGCTGACTCTAGATGTATAAGAAAAGTGGACATTGCCTACATAGTTCCATGGATGCATATTCCAACATGAACTTTAGGCCAAACGTAGTTCTCCCAGGAAATGGGATAGAAGAAAAATGATGATTAGACTAGCATGATTAATGTTATAGAAGAAATGGAAGATATGATAAACAAATGAGAATGATCTGGAAAACAAAAAGTTGATGAGATGTGACATAATGATCTTGAAAAATGGAAAGTGCATGGGACAAGATGAAATGAACTGGTGTTTCTATGCTTGCAAAATGACAAGAACATAGCATGGTGGAATGGGAATGTACAAATGTATAAAAATGTGAGACAAAGTTTTTATTCTTTTGTGGATCATGTTCTAATGTTTTTGGTATTTGCAAAGTATTTATAATGTTTTTGGTGTTTTTAGGATAAAATATACACAAGGTGGGGTCATCTAGTGGAGGAGATGCATGTCTTCAGAGTAGAGGTTCCAATAAGATAGTTGAACCAGCTGCAATGGCCCATTCTCATTAATTAGTGATAGTGAGGATCTTGATAAAATAATAAAGAGCAGCAAATGTGATATAGAATAATGTGCACCCTGAAGTAAAAAATAAGTGTCTATATTCACCTATCTATAATAGTGTAGCAATGGTCTAGAACTAAGAAGATGTTTATGTTCACTTGTCTGAAGCTACATAATACTATCTTAACTGAACTACATTATAGAAATACTACAGAGGATGTTCATATTATTCATGAGACATAATCAATATCATAATTAGTCAAGGGATAAAAATTGTTCAAGCTTATAACATGCCTTAGACATAATAAAGAATATGCTTCTTGAAGAGAGCAATCCAGAATGGGATGAAGAATATGTTCAAAGTGCCAAGGATTCAAATCCTTTACTGTTAATAATCATGAAAAGTTGACCAAGGTAGTATAAAATGTGTTCAAGGTAAGATAAAAGGGTGGAAAAAAATTATGTCAATATAAGTTGCCCCCAAGTCAGGGATCTTGTAGACAATGGTTTAAAGTTGTTCATGTGTAGAACCTCTTAAGGTATATGATGTTTATGGGATCTAAAATTTATTCACCATTAGTTTAGATAGTCGATATGCTCTTGATCCATAGTTTGTTATGAAAATATATGGTCCTAACCAATTAGGCTAAAACTTGCCTATCTTTTTGGGTTCAACATTCATGTTCTTCTGGTTATCTTTCAAAACTAATTCACTAATCTCAAATTCTTGATGGATTATGCATTTGTTGTAGCTCTTCCATAATCTATTTTGATAGGCTTGTAAGTTTTCTAGGGTATCCAAATGCTTACCATGAAGAAGTTCTAGTTCTTAAAATCATGAGGATATATATTCTTCATCATCTTCAATGTGCTCTAGTGATATTCTTAATGATGGGATCTCAATCTCAACTAGGATGATAGCTTCAATTCCAAAAGTAAGGGAGTATGGTGTAACTCTAGTTAGGGTGTGATGATTGGTTCTATAAGCCCAAAGGGTAGGAAAGAGTTGTAAGTGCTAATTACAGAGAACATCATTAACAATCTTCTTTAAGATGGCTAGAATGGTTTTATTTGATGCCTCACCTTATCCATTAACTTGTGGGTTATATGGAGTGGATTTCTTATGCTTGATCTTGAATTTTTCAAAAAGAGATTTCACATCTTGGTTCACAAAGGATCTACCATTATCAGATATAATATAGGTTGGGATGCCATATTGATAGATGATATGGTAATGAATGAATTTGGCTATTTGTTTCCTAATAACATAAGTGAGGGGAATGGCCTCAATCCACTTGGTGAAGTACTCAATTTTAGTTAAAATGTGCTTATGTCCATCTAAAGATGCCAAGTTAATTTTCCCAATGAGATCGAGACCCCATGTTGAGAATATCCATGATGTTGTAATCGACTGCAATGGTAAGGAAGGTGCATGTATAAAGTTTCCATGATGCTAACAAGAAACACACTTTTTTAAATAATTAAAAACATCTGTCTCCATTTTTGGCCAATAATAACCTATTCTGAGGAGTTTCTTTGTTAGGACTACACCATTGGTTTGGGCCCCACACATTCCTTCATGAACCTCCTTTAGTGCCATCTTGGATTCTCCCAAAGATAAAAAATGAAGAAGCGTTCCATCATAGCCTTTATGATAAATCATGTTTCCAATGAGGATATAACATGTTAAGCGATGAAGGAATAGTTTTTATTGGTTTTTAGAAAGGTTGATAGGAAATACATGACTATGGAAATAGTTATAAAAATCTTGGTACCATGGTACCTCAGGTGAGGGATTAGGATCAACAATAGTGCATATCCTCTCTAAATCTGATAGAATATGTGTTGATTGAAGAAGATTTTCAATCAATAACTAATACTCTTTAGCACTATCATGCATTTGAATCATGGAACCAATTATTACCATGGTGTCGATAGATCTGTTGTTGACTCATGAAACTTGTTCAAACTATAGATATTTAAAATGTGTTTTGAGGTTATCAATAATTTTATTATAAGGAAAAAGCTTATATCCCTTGTTTGATACTGGTTAGATGTCTGATTTATGATTAGTTACAAATCTTCATAGACCTTTAAGCTTTGAATATCCCACTATATATCAAGATGGAGCCCTATAACCAATGCCTCATATTTGGCCATATTATTTGTATAATGAAATTTTATATGGAATGCTTTAGGGATCAAATCCCCATATGGCATGATCAAAAATATACTAGCTCCAGACCTATGGGATGTGAAGGATCCACCAAAATAGAGCATCCAATATTCAAGTTATTGTGATCCTTGTTCCATCATCATGATAGAATTATCTGAAAGGTCAAAGTTGAGAGGTTTAGTGGCTGTAATAGGAGCTTCTACAAGTTGGTCAGTAATAAATTGTCCTTTGATTACCTTTTGATTTTGGTACTCAATATCAAACTCACTAAGGAGCATAATCCATTTATCCATGCATCCTTGAAGAGCTACTTTAGATAAGAGGAACTTGAGAGGATTTACCTTGGTGATAAAAATAGTTTTATTATTTATCATATAATGTCACAATTTCTAAGTGGTGAACACCATAGCTAAACATGCCTTCTCAATAGGCATATGATTATGTTCACAGGCTACCAATGTGTAGCTTAAATAATAAACAACATGTTCCTTACCATGATCATCATGATGAGCCAAAAGTACCCCCAGTGCATGTTCCATGGCTGATATATAAAGAAGCAATAGCTTTCTTTGTGTTGGAGTTCATAAGACTGGTGGATTAGCCAAGTATGTTTTAAGCTTTACAAATTCTATCTAACAATCTTCAACCCACTAAAATGTTACCCCTTTCTTTAAGAGATCAAGGGTGGCACTTATCTACCAATTGAGAAATAAACCTGCATATAGACTAGATCTTTCCTTGTAGACCTCGTAACTATTTAAGATTGTTTGGTGGTAACATTTTCATATAAGCGTTAACCTTTGTAGGGTTGGCTTTGATCCCTCATTATGATACAATGAACCCTAGAAATTTTCTTGATGTGACTCCAAAGACACATTTCTTAGGATTCAAGTAGACTTTATATTCATGAAGCCTCTCAAATATTCTTCATAGAATGTCAGGATGTCCAGCTCTTGTTCTTGATTTTGCTAGTATATCATCAACATAGTCCTCAACAATGTTATTTGTCATAACATGGAAAATGATAGTCATTGCATGTTGATATGTGGCTCTAGCATTATTCAAACTAAATGGCATGACTTGGTAATAGAATGTCCCCCATGGAGTGGTGAACATGGTCTTATGTTGATCTTCAGGGGCTATCTTGATCTGATTATAACCATAAAATCCATCCATTAAGGATAACATCTCATACCCAGCATTTGAGTTGATGATCATGTCAATGTTGGGTAGAGGAAAATCATATTTAGGGTATGCTTTGTTGATATCATAGAAATCAGTACAAATACATATGCCTAGGGTTTTTTTACTCACTGGTACTATGTTAGAAACCCATTCAAATTAGTCTAGTGGTCTAATAAAATTTGCTCCTAACAACTTTTTCAACTCAGCCTTAACCAAAAGGGCGATGTGTGGATGCATCTTTCTTAATTTTTTCTTGATTGGTTTATCACCAGGGTGAACAACAAGATGATGAACAAATAAATCTAGGTCCAAGCCTATCATGTTGGAGTATGTCCATACAAATATGTCTATATAATCCTTAAGAATGGATATAATATGTTCACATTCTACTTTGGTAAGGGAAACTCCAAGATAAACAATTTTGGGATCCTCATGGGTTCCCAAATTCAATTTTGTTGTGCTCTCCATAAGGAGTGTGGATCCATCTTCTAGAATTATAGGAAACATATGTTCATGACCATTTTCTTCTATTATATATTCTTGTTGTTCTACCTAAAGATCTGGATAATATGAAGAATCAAAATCTACCTTCTTAGGTAAAAGCTAATTGGTAAAAACCTCTAGAAACTCAAGAGCAAGATGCTCAAATATTTGATGTTGTTCTGAAGAGATGCTTGTACTAACTATATAACTTGGGCTAATTGGGATTTCTATATCCTAAGGGGATGAGCAAACTTTCCCACCTGGGAGTGCTTGAAACATGTTTTCACTCAAAGGCTTGTCTTTTTCTTTATTTTTTCCCTGATTGATAAATGCCTCAAAGAGGTTTTCACTTGAATATCTTAATATTTTTTCTTTATTATGACCAAGAAATTTTGCCTACTATCCAAAGTAGGTAGAAGGATCTAATGAAAAATCAAAACCCTGCTTATGATCATCAATGGGGAATGCATATTGTAGGTCTTTGTATTTTGCAATTGATTCTTCATTTTGGAACTCATCGAGGCATATAACTAAATTTTTTTGATCCCAATCTATGAGTTCAAGATGGTAAAGGCATAGGTTACAGTGAGGGTTTGCTTTAGGATGGGAAGCACCAATGGTAAAGATATAATGTCCAACTTTAAGAAGGGAAGCACCACTAGGATAGTTTTTTACTTCAGGATGGGAAGATCCAATAGGCATTATGGTCAATATGGCCTTTGACTCAAACAAATATGAGTTATCAAGTTCATTAAAAAGGCTATAATGGGACGTTGTGTTGCTACTAGGAGTCTCATTACTAGTCACTTCAAAAGATTCACTCTCAAATGTCATGAGGTCATCCTCTGGTGGTTTAAATCTAAGACCATGATTCTAATTGATAACTATAGCTGATAAGGGCTCTAAAATTCCTTGCACCTATGGGCCAAGGCCTTTCCCTGTATAGTCAAGATGGGCCATTATCCTGTTAGGGATGGGATACTTTGGATTCTAAAAACAATCAGCAAGGCCTTTAGAACATAACCAATCTCCCTCAGTAAAAGCCTCTTGATCTTTCTTTGGTGTAATTGAAAGTAAAAAAACCACATGAGGTTTTGGTTGTTTCTTCTTTGGTTGCCAAATCTGATCAGGTTTGTTAGGAGACTGGGAAGTTTTAGGCTTGCCAAATGTTTTAGGGGATTTTGGTAATTTTCAATATAGATGATGTCCTTTAGATGGTATGTGGAAATTCCTACATCTTTAATAATAACCTGCTTGGCAAGAGCTATAGGAAATGGATAGGCCGAAGTAGAGGCTAGATCACTAGGGTCTATATAATTAGATGGAGATGGATGAGAAATGATGGATTTTTTCTTCTTTGAAATGAATTCAAAACTTGGGAAATAGTTATAATTATAAAACTTTTCTTCAATATGTTTACAATATTGATATGTCTATTAATCAATAGGAATAATAACCTAGATCCCATCATGGTAAAACTTAAGGCATTGGTGAAGAGTAGATGGAACTGCTTGTACTTCATGGATCCAAACATGACCAAGAAGTATGTTATAAGGAAGGTCAATAGCCATAATATAGAATAATGTGATATGAGAAATAGACCCAACCATGACTGGAAACCAAATTATACCAAATGACTCCCTCTCAGCATTGTTGTAAGCCTTGATGGTAATAGTTTCTAGATAAATGTCTTTATCCTGTAGCCCAATCATCATACCAATTTAAGAGATATAATGTTCACCCTGAAACATTATCTATAATAACCCACTTGATCTTGTGATCTACAATGATTATCTCAATGTATAGTGGGTTATTGTGGTTTGGGCTGAGGGTGGATATGTCGTTTTGATCAAATGTGATTTACCAAAATGAAGACAAGTGTCCAATTAGGTTATGGAATTGATCAAGGTTTATATCATTAGGCATAATAGACTCTTGCAAAAGTTTGTCAAAGATGGTTATACAGACATTAGATGTTCATAAGAGTTCTAATATGGAAATTTGTGTAGGGGTTTTATCTAATTGATCCATTAGACTATAAGGCCTTTAAATTGTGGATTGAACTATTTTAGTCTTTTTTGGGATAGTATTTGGATTTGGAACCATTGGCACAATGTTCTCATTAGGTTTTATAGAAGAAGTGGGTGAAGGGCCCTGGATGGTAACTTGCAAGTGCCTAGTTGTGACTGCACAACCTAGAGGTGGAAAGGAGTTATTATAATTACAAGAGGAAAGAAAAGGGCCTTAGATGGTGAATCATGGGTGACTAACTATATTGCTATAATTTTGGGTCAATGAGGAGCCTTTATAATTAGAATAAAGGTGTTATTGTTCAAGAATAGTAAACCATGTAAACAAATTAGCAACATGATGATGTGAACCTGACATGGTATTACTAGGGGGAGAGGGTACTGACCCTATAATGATGGGTCCTGTGTTGTGAGGAACACAAGATTGGCCACATGGTTTTATAGTAAAAGTGGTAATGTGGGTTGTATAAATGCATCCCATAGTATTATTATAGTCATAAGGTATGTTTTTATAAGCCACATTATTAGTATGGGCATTATGATCTTGATTATGCTCATTATGATTCTAACCTTTTTGTTGGTTTTGATTTTACCTCTATCCTTGATTGTGACCATTTTGATTGTTTCTTGGTGGTGGTGGATCATGTTGAGGAAAAGGGTCTTTATAGATTCCCATATCCTAATTTGTGTCCTGATTAGGGGCTAACTTAATTTATAGTTCACCATTTTCAATAAAAGTCCTCAATAGTATGTCATAATTGAATGAAATGATATGTGTTATGACCAAAAACATGATGAAAGTTACACCATTTGTTCTCTTTGTATTAATCTAGTTTTGGTTTATCTTGAGGAAATGGCCTTGATGCTGGCCATACAATTAAATTAGCTACAACAAGCTTTTGTAACACTATTTCAATAAATTATCCTAACTTGCTAAAGGCTCTAAAATTGCTATGAAATGTCATTTATGGAGGTTGCCTTTGTAAAATAGGTAGTGGATTTGGGGGAGTTAATTGTACATTTGGAGGAGGCATAGCCTATACCATTTATACATGTCTTGTTTCAGTCACCCCATTTCCAACCATGTTATTATTTTTCTAAATCTTTTAGGCTTGTCCTACATAACTGTTTGAACCAGTGATTTATTCTGATTAGATGCTTGACCTTACACAAAAATCTTAAGATAGCCCTTAGCAATAAGAGCCTTCTTAATCTAAACTCCTTTATCAATAATTTCTTAAAATGAGTTAGCACAAACTAACTATAGATTATTCATAACTTTAGGATTTAAATTTTGTACAAATATATTATCCAACTATTTATCTAGCAAATTATGTTGAAAGCAACCTGCCAATGCTCTCCACCTTTGTAGATATGTAATGAAACTTTTACCATCACGCTACTTGGATTTGTATAAGTCAACAATAATTAATTTAGGTTATATTTTATATGAGAAATGGTTAACAAACTTTTTTGATAAGTCATTCCAATCCGTAATTGATCCCTTGGGTAGTTTAAGTAGCCAATCAAGAGCTTTCCTTGCTAAACTTCACAAAAATAGTCATGGTAAGTACTTGATACTATAAGCGACCTCTTGACAGAAGACAAATAATGCCTATATGTGCTCATGTGGATCTCCTTTTCCTTTGTACTTGTCAAATATGGGTGACTCAAAATGAGGTGGAAAGGGGTTTTGAAGAATAGATAAATCAAATGGATATGGGCATATCTCATCGAATTTGTACTTTTTGACTCTATTATTCATCTCCAATCTTTGAACAATTTCCTTCATAGAATTCCATTATTGGATGTTTGGTGCATTTTTGGATTGAATAATATTTTGTTGGGTTGGAATGTGCGCTTGGTTTCATTGTTATTGGGGTGAAATGTGCCCCTAGTTTTGTTATTATTGGGGTGAAATGTGCCCCTGGTTTTTTTGTTATTAGGATGGAACATGCCCTTGGTTTTGTGTGGATATATAGGGAGTTTATACCTTTTGATCCATGACTTGGTTTTGATTTGATCTTTGAGTTGAGAATATAGACCATTGATTCTTGGATTGTAAAACACTCCCTAAATTTATTTGTTTCATACTTTGTTGATTTTGGAAATTTCTATGTTTATTTATCAATTTTTGTGTTGGTTGAAAAGAACTAGCCAAATTGTCTTGAGGGATTTCCTTGATTCAAACTAAATGTTTGGTTTTTTTAGTTTGTAAAGTAACAAGAGGTTCTTGATGATTGAAGAATATATGTTTCATGTCGAATGGAACACCTTGTAAGGTCTCTTGTGACTTTAACTATTCATTTAGATTACCCTGATCCACTATGGTAATGTCCTCATCTAATATTTGTTGCATACTTTCAACCACATTTCCTTGTTTTTTCAAAGCATCATTGTGAATTAAAGTGGAAACTAGGGAGTCAGTTAAGTCTATGACAATTTAATCTACATATCATTAACTTATGATCTTGATCTTAGCTAGAAGATTTTGATTTGTGGGGTTTGACTCTGTTTGTATATTTTTCCTTTATTAGATGAAGAAGGTATGTCTATTCATGCAAAAGCTTGCTCTTGCAATAATTGTTCTTCTCTAACTAAGGTATGTAATTGTTCTGTAGACAAGTCAAAAGGTAGTCTACCACCTAATTATATCAATCTAATAATGGCTTCATCTTGATCTTCTTGGGGTTGATATTCATTATGATAATCTTCAAATCCTATTATTTTGGGGATATAATAAAAAATAATGAGGTTATCTTGACCATCATAAAATTTCTCATCTTCATAAATAAGGCCATAAGAGGCCCCACTATGAGTGAACCTTTGAGTCATGTCTAAAATAGTTGTTTTGTGTGTTTAACTAACCTTGGATCAATGCTTGGCAACCAAACAAAGTATGATTTGGATCTATTTTAAACAAATAACCAAGGTACCAATGAGACTATAAGGGAAGGTGGTTTGAAACCACACACAATTTAAAAGATGACTCAGGTAGGATAAAATATGTGAATCCCTAAGTTAGAGCTAGGACCAAATCGGCAACACAACATCACTACATGATTCTAGTAGGATAAAATATGTTCTAGGACTCAAAGAATGAGTGATATGAAAGATGAATTGAGTCCACCAAGATGATAATATGATTTTAAGTCTTAATAAATGACATTTAATCAAAATGGAAAATTGAACCCAAGTTAGAACAAGCTTAGTGTGCAAATGGCGAACCCACTTTGACACACCAACCCTTAGAACTTAGAAAGGTTCAATTTTGAATGTGAATTATAAATGAAGGATTTAAAAAAATTGGGTGAAAGATCTAAACTCAATTGGGCAACATGACTACACTAAAGTGGATGAGATGACATAAAGTTTTTGATAACAATTTGAATAAGGAAAAGATGAATTTTCTAATTGGATAGCGTAACACCTCCCGTGCTCAAGAAAATTGAGGACAATGTACTTTGGTTAAGTTTAATGAGTTAACAAGAAATTTTAGACACAAATCAAGACTAAGAATCTAATGACCAAAAAAAATGTCTTAAGTCTAAACTAATAAGGTATGGCAAAGTGGGGTCTACTAAATTAGCAAGTTTTTTATCATTCTAGTGGAATGAATTACACAATGACTTTCACATCAAATGATGCAAAAGACAAGCATGGAAATTGGGTGACCATGACATTGGCTAGTTATAAAAAGGTCTAGTATTTTTTACAACCACTACATCTTACTTTTAACTTAGTGTAGTATGATGTCCAAATGTAGATACGTCCCATGTACAACTCCAATCAGGAGCCAAATGAAGTCAATGTCAGGAGGTGAAACCTCAGGTCAAAGATTCCCTAAAGGACTCGTGGGAGGTAATGTCATCCCCCTTGTAATCCAAGTTTGCATATAAGTAAAGAAATCATTAAATAGAAAGAATTTAGGGTCATTTTCAAGATCAAATAAACTTTAATGAGTTTTTGGGAAGTGATTTAGATGACATTCTTTCTAAGCCTTGGACTAGGCTACTTGTAATAGGAATGGTGCTTTTTATTCCAAGGGTTCCCTAAAGGGAACAAATGGAAGAGCATACACATGGCATCCATCTCTTTTCCAAATAAAATATAACTTAAACAACTAAGTAAATAGAAAAAACTTGGAAAGGTGATTTCATTTTTAAGCCCAAATGGAAAATGAGGTGGTATTAATTTGACCCCTTGGTCTTAGTTGTTAACTTTGAAAAGATTCACCATAAACATCTAATTTTTTTTGTTAAACACCAAAACAAGGTTCATAATTTATTTTTAAGCACGCAAAAGGTAATCTAAACATGTTTTTAGCAAATGTCAAGCTTGGTCCTACAACAAATATGTTAGCATGTCCTTTATCCTTGAAGCTCTTTTAGGTTTGAAATAATAAACTTAAAAAAAAGAGCTCTCAGGTTTGTGTTTTAAGAAAAACACAATGACCAATGTCGGTTATATAATTGATGATGGTTACACTGACTAATTGATTACGATTATCTAACTGACATTGGTTATACCAATAGTGACCGATGACAAATATCCAATTGATGTTGGTTTTACTAACTGACGTTGGTTATTGTGTAAACCTATGGTAAACAAAAATAGCAAAATAAAGTTAGAAAATAAATTTTCAAGAGTTTTAATGATCCAAACAAAGATTTTAAAATTACAAAATGATTTTCTTCATGTGTGGGATGCATCTAGTCCCATCGGGCATGCCAAGATGTAGAGAGGATTACAAAGCAAGTTAATCAAACATTATTTCACAAATCATGAAAAATGAATAAAGAACTAACTATGCCTATACATTCCTATGGGAATTAGAAAGGATAGCAAGAAACAAAATGAAAGAAAGTAACATCAGATTACCTTTCCAAATGGATTCACCATACCCATGTGGCTCAAAAGTATGTTCTCCCTTGATCAAGCATCCATGTATTTATCAACAAAGGTTGAAAACTCATCCAATGTCTCAAGAATACTCCATAAAACCTAGGCTCATGATTCCAAATCACTAAACTAGCCTATCAATGAAGCTTGCAAAAAAAATCAATGATCAAATGCAAAGGATTTTGGAAACAATTTAACATTATAACTTTGCAATATTCAAGCTTAAAATTCATGTCCATGGCCTCTCTATTTATATATTTTTAACATTATAACTTTGCAATATTTAAGCTTAAAATCAATGATCAAATGCAAAGAATTTTGGAAACAATTTAACATTATAACTTTGCAATATTCAAGCTTAAAATTTATGTCCATGGCCTCTCTATTTATATATTTTTGAGATTGGTCAAGATCAACCATGATCGTCCATCTCAAGATTGATATGTGTGGCCATGGATAATCCTAATATTTGGAATTAAACTCATAAATATCCTCAAGATAAATAATCATTAAAGAGGCATGGGAGGCATTAACTAGGCATGGGTGACCTATAATCCTGATATTTTATGCATTTATGGCTTGATGGATGCCACCCCAAAGATGATGTCACTAGGTGATGCAGAATTCAAAAATATCTATGGAATTTTTACTTAAGCTCTTAAATTGGATTAATTAGCTTAAGTAAGTTTAATCAAGTTTAGTGTAATTCTTTGGAAATTAGTGTACAATTAATCAAAATGGTCAGAAAGTAATATTATTGGATCATAATTTGACTGAAGAGGAACTAGAAGGTGATGTTAGATGCAGTGGAGCTGTATTCCTATTTATGATGTTGCCAATACCAAATAATAAAGGTACATGATGTGTACCAATGAATTAGAAGAAAAGAGTGATCTAGAGTATAAAAGGTGAAATCGTCATTTTGACTCGAAATGAATTGATAAAATTTAGCTGACCCATAAATTGCATTTCCCTATTTAAGGATACTTTGACCTAAATTGGCACTTTTAAATGACAAGTTTGAACCATTTAGTGCATTTTATGGATTTTTCCCTAAAATGTGCATTTGAGTGCAATTCGAGTAAGATTGACAATTTCAACACAAATGGTGTTAGAAATTGGATGTCTACAAGTTGGACCTAAATTCTACAAATGAAGATTTGAGGTAGATATTTGGTTAGTATGGAAATATTATAACTATGAATATACATATTGGAAAAGGCTATGGATTTGTTCAGTATGGTAGTAGATAGGATTTTGGAATATTGTAGATATAGTAATTAATATTTTACAATCTTGAACTGTAATTTAGAAATATGTTGATAGAAATATAATATGGGTATGTGCACGGAGTTGGGGGATAATCAAATGGACATACCTAACAATGCATATACATTATTACATAACATGTATGCATGATTGTCATAACACATGCATTATAGATTGAGATACTTGAGCCATAATGTGTACACATTTTTTTGTATTACGAATGTGTATGGATTCCTTTAACATTAGGAATGCATACGCATTATGAGAATGCATATGTATTCCTATAATTGAAAAAAATACATACGCATTACCTAAACATTAAAATAAAAAAACCCAAATTGCTCATTTTACTTTCGCTCATTTGCATTTGTGTTTTGCTCTTTAGCATTCATGTTTTTCCCTATAGCTTTTCATTTTTCCCTTTAGATTGTGTTTTTCCCTCTAGATCTCATGGAAATCATTAATTTTACTCCCACATTCATGAGATCAATGATGCCATCATGAAGAAGAGGTAAGTTTTGTAAATTAAATCATTTTTTTTGAATTTTTTTAATGTTTTTCATAGTTTGATTTGTAATTTTTTTCCAACAGGTCAAAATGCTCCACCTAATCCTCTACTTAAACCTTCACCCAACCCTCCTAACCTTCTACCTAAACCTCATAATCTTCTACCTAAATCTCCTAACCCTCTACCTAACCCTCCTATAGTTCCAATAGATACCCTAGGTAGTTAGGAGGATATAACTATTCACATAGTGGAGAACAATATTGAAATTGAGAAAATAATTAAGAGAATGTGGGATCCCACTTCCGTAAACACCCACTGCACCTATTTGGCCAATACCTTAAAGTTAGTATTAGGTCAAGTTGACTTGATAACAAGTCAAATTGATAGATGGAGCTCATATAGGGATGGTTTTAGGGCTTACCATGCTGACAAATTGTTAGCATATGAGGTGAAGAATAAATAAATAATAAAAGAACAAATTTATGTCTTATTTACTGACCCAACCACCAATACACCATTTCTCGTAATGATCAAATGTTTACCAATCCATTGATGCCAACAAATTTTAATTACAACCAATTTTTGGGAGCAATGGTGGATGGTGTTGACTATCCACCTTGTAATAATAATGAGGTCCCTTTGTACTCTTTAAGGAAACTCTATTGTGAGTTTGTCCTTAATGAAATTCCAAACTATTTTGACTATGGTGAGTTTCAAGGCCGAGGGAAAGGCTCCATGTAGGATCAACTAGGTGCACATTATGCACCTAATTGGCCTAAAAATATCCCTACGCAAAAGCCACTTCATCTAGAGATTCCCTCTATAGTGAAGGAGGTTGTGGAGATAGACATTTTGCATGCACTTAGTGCACTTATTGATACACTCAT